>CM053031.1:73355604-73699209 GCA_028564925.1 Lithobates sylvaticus | reverse complement strand
CACAGCCATATTTTTTACTGGCAACTTTTTTCCTTTTACTGGCATTTACTGGCAGGAGAAAATTGCCTGTTTTTTACTGGCTGCCAGTAAAATACTGACGGTTGGCAACACTGCCCACCACTTGTATGGGCACTGGTGAGGCTGCATTGATGGACACTGGTGAGGCTGCATTGATGGGCAATGATGAGGCTACATTGATGGGCACTGATGAGGCTGCGCTTAATGGGCACTGGTGAGGCTGCATTGATGGGCACTGGTGAGTGGGCTGATGGGCACTAATGGGCACTAATGAGGCTGCACTGAATGGCACTGGTGAGACTGCGCTGAAGGGCACTGTGAGACAGCGCTAATGGGCACTGGTGAGGCTGCACTAGTGGCGTCGGCGGGGACTGAGTGAGTGAAGCCCTGAGTGGGTCCCCAAAAACCCCCGGGTCTCGAGTGGGCACCATTCTATTAATAGCCCCGAGCGCCGCCGAGCGGGGACCGATCTGATCCCGAGCGCTGCCGAGTTCAGCCAAGTCACATAGCAGAAGCCTGTAGTGCTGATGGATGTCCCCCTGGTCCAATGGTGGGACAGTGGGACGTGTGACGTCCATCATAGGCACTGCAGGCTCCAGAAGGCGGGAATTACAATGTGTCTGCCATGCCACTGTGCGATCCCCGCTTGGCGCTCGGCTCTCCTCCTCTTCTCTCCCTGCCTGCTGTGATGATGGGTGCGCACCGCACACCACGGCTGAGCGTCTGCTGCAGGACACATGAAGTCTCCTGGACAGGTGGGTCAGTGTGTGTCACTACCGTCAGTGTATGTCAGGTAGGTCAGTGTATGTATGTCAGGTAGGTCAGTGCATGTCAGGTAGGTCAGTGTATGTATGTCAGGTAGGACAGTGCGTGTCAGGTAGGTCAGTACGTGTCAGGTAGGTAGGTCAGTGTATGTATGTCAGGTAGGTCAGTGTATGTCAGGAAGGTAGGTCAGTGTGTCAGGAAGGTAGGTCAGTGTGTCAGGCAGGTGGGTCAGTGTATGTCAGGCAGGTAGGTCAGTGTGTCAGGCAGGTGAGTTTAGTGGTCAGCATTGATGGGCACAGGTAAGCCAGGCAGCAACCAGCAAGTGAGCTTACCCCCCCACCACACAACCCCACCGCCCAGTCAAAAAACATGACATGTCAAATCGCGTGCCAAATCGGCGGCTATTGCCGGCAATGGCCCCGTTTGAATCGGTGCAGCGCCGTACCGATTCCCAAAAGTAGTTCCTGTACTACTTTTGGCGACTTCAGGGGCGATTTGAATAGACATCTGTGCATTAACTCGCACATATGACTGTGAAATGGCCTCCAAAGTTGGATTGCATTTCCGTTTTGAAATCGTACGATTTCAGCTGAACTCACGTACGATTTCAAACCCGTCCTAATGTGAACCTGGGCTTAATGTACAGAGAGTAAGAGGTGGAGCTCTTAGAGGAAAAGGTGGAGCCTAAAGAGGAAGGGATGGTTTACAGATGATAGAGGGGGTCTTTAGCAGGAAGGGGTGGGTCATATTTAAATTAGGGGGTGCACGAGTTTAGTCAGGCCTGGGGCAGCACAAAACCTAAATACACCACTGACTGCAGCCATGAGCTTGTTAATAGCCCTTCACACTTTAGACCTATGTAGTATGTCCAAAGGGCTCAAGTAGTTAAATCAAACTTGATATTAGTAATACAGGCTGATGTCTCCAAAACCAACCACTGTTACTGTCTGCAGCTGAGTATCTGCAAAATCAGTCTGCTGTTTTGCACCTGGGTCTGATGCTTGATTTCTGTTCATCTGTACAACCGATTTCAAATTTCCCAGAAATCCCCACAGGTCTTTTCCATCCATATATATATAGACAAACTCACACTCCCCCTGCTGGTGCCTGGAGAAAAGTGCTGCTGGACACTTTCAGAGGTCATGTCTGGGAAAGCTATGTAAATCTGCTTAGGGCATTCAGGAGTTACCTAAAATAGACCTCTCTGAGTATCCCAGGCTCCTGTACCTGTGATCTTTGTTCCAGTTCTGAGATTCTTTTACGACCTCTGCCTGTTTCTCTATGGTTCTTGTAATCCACCCGCCCTGACCTTTTTGCTGTTTGACCACAACCTTTAACTGAGGGCCACAACCTGGGAACCATCCATAGCAAAGGTCATTGTCCCTTGCTGGGTGTTCTGGTGAAGTCTTTAGACTCTTTAGAGCCAGCATTCACCTGGTGAGACAGAGGGCAGAAGATGTAAATTTCAATTTCTAAGACCACACTCTCACTGATCACTGCTTGGTCTACACGAACAAATGGTAACCCATTGACATAGCTATCACACATGTGATCACCATGACAGCTAATCATGGTGATCACATGACCTTTGTTAAAAAAAAATTGTTGGCTTCAGCTGCCAATGTGCTTTTTAAAGAGAAAGGCACAGTGACAGTTGAAGCCAGTACACTGCACCTGTAACCAGTAGTGTATTTAGGTTTTGTGCTGCCCTAGGCCTGACTAAACTTGTGTACCCCCTAATTTAAATATGACCCACCCCTTCCTGTCAAGGTCACACCCCTTGCTGTTTAAGACCTGCCCTGAAATTTTCAAGTGGGGACACTGATGGCCTGGGGGGGATGGATTCCCTTAATTTGCTTAGATTTCCTCTAACTTCCTGTTTGGCTATGGGGGAGGAAGTGAAGGTAAATCTCTGCAATGGGACAGGGATGGTAAAAAATAAACTGACAGGGGCTATAACCCTCCCTCCCTATCCAAAATGAAAAAAAAAAAAAGTGTTGCCTATAGTTCTACTTTAAGCACAAATTTCTAATACATTTTATGGAAAGGACTAAGAAGATATAACCATTCCAATGATGCAGCAGAAAACATAGCCCAGTGAGGAAGGTTTGTAGTCCAGGATGATAGGACAATCAAAATTAGACGCTGCCCCCCCCCCCTTTGCAGAATGCCGGCCGCCAACATACCGGAAGCAGTGCGGCCGCTTTATGGGCATGCATTAAAAAGGGGATCAACTCCAGAGATAAAATGATAATTCTCCCGCTCTACAAGACTCTGGTCCGGCCACACCTAGAGTATGCTGTCCAGTTCTGGGCACCAGTCCTCAGGAAGAATGTACTGGAAATGGAGCGAGTACAAAGAAGGGCAATAAAGCTAATAAAGGGTCTGGAGGATATTAGTTATGAGGAAAGGTTGCAAGCACTGAACTTCTGGAGAAGAGACGCTTGAGAGGGGATATGATTTCAATATACAAATACCATACTGGTGACCCCACAATAGGGATAAAACTTTTTTGCAGAAGGGAGTTTAACAAGACTTGTGGCCACTCATTAAAATTATAAGAAAAGAGGTTTAACCTTTAAACTACGTAGAGGGTTCTTTACTGTAAGAGCGGCAAGGATGTGGAATTCCCTTCCACAGGCAGGGGTCTCAGCGATAGTTTCAAGAAAATATTAGCTAAGCACCTGAAAGACCACAACATACAGGCAGATATAATGTAATACTGACATATAATCACACACATAGGTTGGACTTGATGGACTTGTGTCTTTTTTCAACCTCACCTACTATATGTAACTATGTAACAATATGGGGGCGCTAGACTAATTTGCCTCTCAGCTCAGTATGCCCCATAAGACTGGCGCTAGCCGGCGGGGACTCTTTCCGTGCTGCCCCCCTGCACAGTGCTGCCCTAGGCCTGGGCCTTGTCTGCCTAGGCCAGGATACAGGGTTGCCTGTAACAGTATTGTACTTGAAAGTGCTTGACCTCACTAGGCCCTCATTCACTAATGCTAACACTGCTACATTTGGTCTGGGCACTCAGGCTTCAGTGAGCCCTGGTGAAAGGGTTAATAACTAACTGATATACATTTAGTAGGTCTAATGGAGAGTCTGTTGCTTGCATTCAGGTCAAACCTCACCTACCTTGTGAGAGATGAACACTGTGCTGCACTGTTATGCAGGAAGCATAGCCTGAATACATAATAAGCAAATATGGCTGCCCCATGTACATATATTTAAAGACTATACACAGAAACAAGGTTTTTAATACATCAGTCTTTATTGATAGACTTATTTAAATTAAGATGATCATACTTACATTCTAAAAAGCTATAAAAATTATTATTTCTCTTTAACCACTTTAAGACCAGCCTCGTTTTGGATTTTAGGTGTTTACATGATTAAAACAGTTTTTTTTGCTAGAAAAAAACTTAGAACCCCCAAACATTATATATTGTTTTTTTTCTAACACCCTAGAGAATAACATGGCGGTCGTTGCAATACTTTTTTTCACACCGTATTTGCGCAGCGGTCTTGCAAGCACACTTTTTTTGGAAAAAATTCACTTTTTTGAATAAAAAAATAAGACAACAGTAAAGTTAGTCCAATTTTTTTATATATTGTGAAAGATAATGTTACGCCGAGTAAATTGATACCCAACATGTCACGCTTCAAAATTGCGCCCGCTCGTGGAATGGCATCAAACTTTTACCCTCAAAAATCTCCATGGGCGACGTTTAAAAAATTCTACAGGTTGCATATTTTGCGTTACAGAGGAGGTCTATGGCTATAACTATTGCTCTCGCTCTACCGATCGCGGCGATACCTCACATGTGTGGTTTGACCACCGTTTTCATATGCGGGCGCTACTCACGTATGCGTTCGCTTCTGCGCACGAGCTCGTCGGGACGGGGCGCTTTAAAAAAAAAATTTTTTGGGGTTTTTTCTTATTTATTTTTCTTGATTTTATTTATTTTTACACTGTTTTTAAAAAAAAAATTAATTGGCTCACTTTTATTCCTATTACAAGGAATGTAAACATTCCTTGTAATAGAAAAAAGCATGACAGGTCCTCTTAAATATGAGATCTGGGGTCAAAAAGTCCTCAGATCTCATATTTGGACTTCAATGAAAAAAAAAAAAAAAAAAAATGTCATTTAAAAAAATGACATTTAAAAATTCCTCTTTAAGACGTATGGGTGGAAGTGACGTTTTTGACGTCGCTTCCGCCCTCCTATGGTATAGAGATGAGTGGCGGCCATCTTAGCGTCACTCATCTCTATGCACAGGAGGGGAAAGGACCTGATCGCCTCCGCCGCTACCGACGGTTCCGGTAAGCGGCGGAAGGCTCGGGAGAGCGGCGGGAGGGGGGGGACGACACCTCTCCCGCCGCCGATAACGGTGATCTCGCGGCGAATTCGCTGCGATGACCACCATTATCGGAATGCCGACCGGCGCCTGAAGAGATGGATACCTCGGTTGTGGCAGCAGCTGCTGCCGTTACCGAGATATCCCTCTTCAAAAAAGGGACGTACATCGTCGTGCGCCGGTCGGAAAGTGGTTAATAGACTGCAATGCTCATGCAGTCTGACTTGACCCTTCCCTACTATGTTCTAAAGAAGAAAACTTTAAATCAATTTAATATTTATACAAGCTATTATGGATTGCGTGGCCATGAAAATGGTTTAACATCAAAAAGACACTGCATTAGGGTGTATAACTCAAATCTATATCTGCTCATACAATATTAAAATTTGGATATTGAATATAGAATGCTATATTTGTGGTTGAACAGAAGCTGGTTAGTGGTGCTATATTTGTGCAGGAGCTTAGCGGTAAAAGATCAGTACAGCGGCATCTGTTAATTCTTTGCTAGCGCTCCAGTCTTTGTGTGCGCCAACACCATTCCAGTCCAGGGCTGGGAAGTCTCCACATTGCTTAGGGCTCCCCTCTGGAAAGTAGCCACCTCCTCCAATGCAGTACTGTAGAAGAAGAAATGTAATCTTACATCATTATATATGGCCAATAATGAAAAAAAATGTTGACTCCATACTACTATAACCCTTTCACGCATAATTTCTATATTCTAACATTTGTTGCTTACAAGTTAACCACTTCCAGACTGGCTCACGACTATATACATTGTTATGGCAGCAGCTAGCTTCCATAACCCCGGCATCCTCTTCTTCAAGTGGTTGTAAACCCATTACAACCACTTTAACCTACAGGTAAGCCTATATTAAAGCTTACCTGTAGGTGCAAGAAAAATCTCCCAAACCTAAAAGGTTTAGGATTTATTTGCAGAAATAGCGGCACCTATACAGCGCATGCGCCGTAGACATCGGGCGCAGGTGCACTTAGCGTGCCGTTTCTAACGGCGATCATGTCGTTAGTGGTCGCACCGGCGCGCATGCGTGGGAGTGACATCATCGCGGCTCCGGCCAGTCACAGCGCGAGCCGCGATACTCGGAAGTCACTCCGGGATAGATGGCGGCGTCGGAGGAGGAGAACGAGGGCCGATTCAGGGGCTTCGATCTCAGGTAAGTAATTCTTAATGAGCTAGTATGCTATATGTATACTAGCTCATAATGCCTTTGTCTTGCAGGGTGTATTTTTTTTTATTTATTTTTTCAGAGGCTTTAGTTCCTCTTTAAGTGAGAGGTACAGTTTCAGATAAAAGTGGTCTCTGCGGTGGATTCGCCCCAAGATCACTTTTATCGGTGGCATGAGAGGGGCACCCCTGCGCTTTGGTGCCCTCCTCCGCTTACCGGAGCAGCCGGCAGCGGCGGAGGCGATCTCGTTCTCTCCCTTGCTTGGCAGTGAGGGGAAGATGGCTCCCACCCAGCTCCATACCATTGCAGTGTAAATATGAGATCTGAGGTCTTTTTGACCCTAGATCTCATATTCAAGAGGTCCTGTCATGCTTTTTTTTCTATTACAAGGGATGTTTACATGCCTTGTAATAGGAATAAAAGTGACAAAAATATATTTTTTAAAAGAATGTTGCAGGCATCATCCCGGTATAACCCCTTCAAGCCATGAATGCAAATTTGCGTACGGTCGGCGTGAAGGGGATAAAATAAAAGCTGATGTGTAATTCCCTATCACATATATTTTTAAATTAAAATATTCTCTCTAAATACTTCCTTCTAAGCTCAGCTGTGTGCTATGTGGAACCCAAACACCGAGTTACACGCAGGAACTGCTGTGAACACCTTCTGCTTGGACACTGAGACTTTGGCTCGTGCCGCTGGGGCTATATGTGGAAGTGTACATGCCAGCAGGGTTACCAACTGTCAGTAAATGTGCTGACAGTTTGAAAAATCTGTGACTTTTTTACAACTGTTCGTAAATATCAGGGGCTAATAATTTGTCATGCTGGGTTGACTTTTGTAAATGTAAACCAGGAAAATTACTCGCTATGTGTATTGTCAGTGTTCATAATGTTTAAATATCAATTGTCTTAGTTTTTAAAAAGAGTTCTGTCATTTTTCAGGCTACAGAGCAAGAAAATGGGATTATTTTAAAGGGGGTGATTCTTTTCCATACCCACTGTATGCTGTCTTCATTTCACAAGTAGTTAAGTGGATTTAGCAGGATGATGTGCTGATTGAGAGCCTACATAGCTGAGAATTAAGATATGATAGCTGGTGATGGTGATATGATGGTGAAAAATGAAATGGTGTGATAGGATACTGGTTGCGAAATGACACATTTATGTAAATCTCACTGCTTTAAAGCGGTTGTATACCCAGAAGAAGGAAAAAAAAAATTTTATAAGGCAAAAGTTTAATGAGCTAGTATGCACAGCATACTAGCTCATTATGAAATACTTACCTTAGAACGAAGCCCCCGCACCGTCTCCCGGTCACAGCCGAGGGAGCTGACATTTTGCCTCGGCGATTCTTCCGGGTTTGTGGCTTTGAGCTGTGAGTGGCCGGAGCCGCAATGACGTCACTACCACGCGTGTGCTTGGGAGCCCTCCGTTCTGGCAAGTTTTGTCAAGATACGCCAGACCTTTGCCGGACCTTGACTGTAATGCAAGGTGAATAGCTCCTAAACCGTACAGGTTTAGGAGATATTAATTTTACCTACAGGTAAGCCTTATTATAGGCTTATCTGTAGGTAAAAATGTACTAAAGGGGTATACAACTGCTTTAAAAAAAGTATTAATGTTCTTGGTTGTATGTACACAGTGAAATCGATTTTTCGCTTAACAAAGTGAATTTTAAAATTCTAAATGAATTGTTCACTGGGCTTGCTAAGTACGATGAAGCTATGTTCACTTCAGCCATCCAGTCATGTGCAAGCAAAAATCTTGTTATTTTTATTTCCTTATTTTTATTAAGGATTAAGGATTTTTATTTCCTTATTTCTAAATGAATTGTACGATGAAGCTATGTTCACTTTAGCCATCCAGTCATGTGCAAGCAAAAATCTTGTTATTTTTATTTCCTTGCACATGACTGTGTATTCAAAATGAACTCAGTTTCCCCTTATTTACATTGAATAGTGAATGTTCACTTTGCAAATTGAACATTGATTTTGCTCAGTGAACAGTCTCTACTATTGTTGCAAATTGACCCAATTATCCAAAATAAATAAGCTCCCTACTGCTTCCTTCCACCTTGTGGGCAGCCAGAATGTTAGTATTGCACAGATCCAGTGAGGGAACAGAACATTATGTATTGTTCTTGTATATAGTGACATGTTTGGAATTTCTTCATACAGAATACTGATGGGTCAACTTTAAATGGTTTCTCAGCTTTTACTAATCAAAATTTAGCATATAAATATAAGTGTCCTAAGCATGAGTGTCTATTTAAACATAGGTGGTTAAAATTAGGTGGTGGTGATAAGCTGCATTCAGTTTAGCTGAATTGATAGTTCAGCTCCTTTGCATTTCTCCTGCTCTTTTGTTACTGTATTAGTCCTTCTGCTTCTAGTAGGTAGCACTGCTAACGGGAGTTATGAATATTTATCTCTCCCTGGCCAACCACTAGACGTTTCCTTGCCACTGGTACATGCTGGGAGAGGGTATACATATTTAGCGTGTGATCTTGGTAAGTCAGTCTGTTCTCCCCTGGGCCTCCTGCCTGGGGGGGAAGGGTGTATTCTACTGTTGAAACCTCTTAGGTCTGCTGCCTGAGAGAGTGACCATGTGGCTGGACAAAAGCCTGGATTTGGGCCTAGACTGTGGAGTCTGGGGATTGGGAAGCCATGGAGGACCTCCAGATGTCTTGAGGGGTTGGAAAAAGCTTGGATGTGGAGCTTGGACCTTACTGCAAGTATGCTGTCTTCTACCCAGGATACTGGCTGCTGGTTTAACATGTGCTTTACAGTCAGGAGCTACAATCATAGAATGCTGGGTTGGTTAAAGTTTCTTTATTTGTGAATACTCTGTGTACTTTTGTTCCTTTTTTTTTTTGAGTCTGCTACTGTTCTACTTCATGGGTGTCCTGTGTCCTATCCCTCTCTCCCTGGAGTTTTGAATGAGCAATAAACTTTCTTTTTGTTTTCATTAGACATGTGCACTGCCAAAAAATGTGTTTGTTTTCGTTTTTTGGGTCATTCTTTATGATTGAAATTGGTTATTTCGAATAAATTCGTAACTTTGGAAAATTATTAATTCATTATGTTCCATTAGTTTAGATGCGGTATTCGTAAATTCGAAAATCTGAAATAATAACTAACTAATAATAACTAACTATTAAATTATAGGTATTGGAATTTCCTTTCATATTTGTCTGTTTATGAAGGAAATGAATGGAACGTAACAAATTATTAATAATAGATAATAATAAAGTGTTTTTATTAATATTTATTATCATTAATTAGTTACGTTCCATTCCTTTATATGCGGCATTCGTTTTTTTGGATAATTGGTAACTTCGGATAAATTTGTATTTGTTACGTTCACTAACCGACAGATTTGAAAGGAAATTCCAATACCTATAATTTAATAGTTAGTAATAGTTATTATTATTAGTTCGTTATTTTTTCGGATTTTAAAATTTTCGGGTTTTCGTTTTTTTCGGATTTTCGCTCTTTATAATTTTCATTCTAATTTTCCAATTTACGAATTTTAAAATTTTTGAATTTACAAATTTTTGGAAAAATTTGTTAAATGGGTTTTCGTTAATTACAATATTTCCAAATTAACAAATTTGTCAAATTTAGTCGAATAAAGAATTCAGAAAGAAACTCATTGCACCCATCTGCTCACATCCCACTGTTGCCTAAGTAATCACCACTCTAAACTGAAATGTCAGCCTACACCTGTCTCCATGATTCCTGGAGTTGGGGGTGCTACATCTATTTTTTAAACTGCTGCTTATATACCTGACCCATAAACACCTCAGCAACACAACCTTTACATGATGTTGCTCATTCAGAGTGAAAGGCTTTTGATAGAAAAGGTTGGATTATTTTTTATACTCTTGTGTACCCTCATTTGTACTCGATTACCACACAGGTAAAGAGTGTAGAGTGTGTGTTATTTGCATATTATAAATGTAATGAGAAATCTGCTGTTAATATTTCTCATGTGTGTGCTAATAATTATATTTGTGTACATGCTATAGAGATATGACATTTATGTGTGGGAGAATCGTGAGATGTACAGTACAAATCATAGATATCATAGCTAGCCCCTTTAAAAAAAAACATTTTTAATTAATTTTATTTAATGTTAAATGCCAAAATTTAGAAAATTAGGGTAGTTAATAATAGTGATTAGTACCACACTTACAAAATTATGATTAACATACTGTATGCATGCAAAAGGCAACAAAATACAATTTTTCTCTGTCACTGGTTACAACTTACATGTTCTGCATTGCAGCGATTGTTGACCTTCATTCCAGGACATAAAGCAATTGCTGCCTTTTCATTGTTAATTACACGGAACTGGATAAAACCGCCAGTAATTTCATCTGCAGAATACAGTTTTAGATTCACTATTCATAGAAATTACTACTTAAATACACTTTATACTGTATATATATAAGAGATACAGTATAATAGCCCATTGATACGTCCATCGATATTGGATTTATTACATAAAATACAGTTTTTTAGCGGTGGCGGCCCACCCATAGGGGGCGCTCCCCCCCCCCCAAAGCTACTATCACAAAAAAAAATTATAAAAATAAAATACTGGCCCTTTAAGTGTGTGCGGGATGCTGGGCACACAGCTGCTATGGGAATCGTGACGTGTTTGCAATCACGTGGTTGCAAACAAGAAGCTCTATTGGCTTCCTTTAGAAAGTCCTCGAGGCGCTGAGCTCTGCGCCCAGAACACTCCCATTATAGCATTGTTCCCTGCTGTGGTTAGTGCTGGGGACACCTGTTATAAAGGGGGACTCTGATGGTGACACCTGATGTAAAGGGGGCACCTACTGTAAAGGGGGACACTGATGGTGACACCTAATGTGAAGAGGGACTCTGATGAGGACATCTGATGTAAAGGGGGACTCTGATTGGGACATCTGATGTAAAGGGGGACTCTGATTGGGACCTGATGTAAAGGGGGACTTTGATTGGGACCTCTGATGTAAAGGGGGACTCTGATTGGGACCTCTGATGTAAAGGGGGACTCTGATGGTGACACCTGGTGTAAAGGGGGGCACCTGCTGTAAAGGGGGAATCTGATGGGGACATCTGATGTAAAGGGGGACTCTGATGGGGACATCTGATGTAAAGGGGGACTCTGATGGGGACATCTAATGTAAAGGGGGACTCTGATGGGGACATCTAATGTAAAGGGGGACTCTGATGGGGACATCTGATGTAAAAGATGATTCTGATGGGGACACCTGATGTTAAGGGGGACCCTGATGAGGACACTTGATTTATAGGGGGATGCTGATGGGGAAATCTGATCCTGATGTATAGGGGCACCTGCTGTAAAGGGGAACACTGATGGTGACACATAATATGAAGGGGTATTCTGATGGAGACATCTGATGTAAACAGGGACTCTGATGGAGACATCCGAAAGTAAAGGGGGACTCTAATTGGGACATCTGATGTAAAGGGGGACTCTGATGGGGACATATGATGTAAAGGGGGACTCTGATGGGGACATATGATGTAAAGGGGGACTCTGATGGGGACATATGATGTAAAGGAGGACTCTGATGGGGACATATGATGTAAAGGGGGACTCTGATGGGGACACTTAATGTGAAAGGGAGACACTGATAGGGACACCTGATGTGAAAGGGGACATCTGATGTAAAGGAGGACTCTGATGGGGACATCTGATGTAAAGGGGGACTCTGATGGGGACATCTGATGTAACGGGGGGCTCTGATGGGGACATCTGGTGTAAAGGGGGACTCTGCTGAGGACACCTGATTTATAGGGGGATGCTGATGGGGACACCTAATGTATAGGAGAATGCTGATGGGGACACCTGTTGTAAAGGGGACTCTGATAGTGACACCTGATGTAAAGGGGGACACCTGATGGTGACACCTGATGTGAAGGGGGACTCTGATGGGGACATCTGATGTAAATGGGGACTCTGATGGGGACATATGATGTAAAGGGGGACTCTGATGGGGACATCTGATGTAAAAGGGGGACTCTGATGGGGATACCAGATGTAAACAGGGACTCTTATAGTGACACCTGATGTAAAAGGGGACTCTGAAGGGGACATCTGATGTAAAGAGGGACTCTGAAGGGAACATCTGATGTAAAGAGGGACTCTGATGGGGACATCTGATATAAAAGGGGACTCTGATGGTGAGACCTGATGTAAAGGGGGCCTCTGATGAGGACACCTGATTTATAGGGGGATGCTTATGGGGACACCTGATTTATAGGGGGATGCTGATGGGGACACCTGTTGTAAAGGGGGACTCTGATTGGGACACCTGATGTAAAGGGGGCACCTGCTGTAAAGGGGGACTCTGATTGGGACAACTGATGTAAAGGGGGATGCTGATGGGGGCACCTGCTGTAATGGGGACCCTGATTGGGACACTTGATGTAAAGGGGGGCTCTGATGAGGACACCTGATGTATAGGGGATGCTGATGGGGACACCTGTTGTAAAGAGGGACTCTGATTGGGACAGCTGATGTGAAGGGGGGCACCTGCTGTGGAGGGGGACTGTGATTGGGACACCTAATGTAATAGGGGGCTCTGATGAGGACACCTTATGTTAAGTGGTTTTATTTTATTTTACTTGAAATGTGGATGTGATTGGCCTAATGTGATAGGCACAGTGAGGCTGCAATTGATGGGCACAGTGAGGCTGCAATTGATGGGCACAGTGAGGGGCGCAGTGAGGCTGCATATGATGGGCACAGTAAGGCTGCAATTGATGGGCACAGTTTTATCTAGCAGTAGTACAAAACAACCTGATAAATGGCTATTTACAGTCATGCGTTACTAACAGTTTAATTTTTCAGTTTGTTTGCGCCCCCCAAAAAAATTTTGAGCACCAGCTGCCACTGGTTTCTAGAACTGTTACTCATGGCAAACAGTTGAATTTGATGTTTTATTTTTTAAGTGTGGGTCTTTAAATGACAGCAAGGTCTCTCCGCTCTAGGCAACTTGTTAAAATGTCCTTGTGAGGTGAGAAATTTGTGTCGGTTTTTTTGTTGGAAAGTGTGAATGCATACCACTACCCGGGTACAGTTAAAATGGTACTAAAGGCAGAACGTTTTGTAACCTTAATGCATTCCCTGCATTAAGAATGAAAAATCATCTGAATGCAGCTCCCCAGCCCCCCTTATATTTACCTGAGCCTAGCCTCAATCAACCGATATGCACCAGAGCAGCGGCTCTCTTGGCTCCCTCCCTCCTCATTGGCTCAGAGATAGCAGTGGAAGCCATTGGCTCCCGCTGCTATCAAGGACAGCTAGTGAGGAAAGAAAGGGGTAGGATCAAGTCAAGCTCTGTGTCCAGGGGCACACAGAATGGGGCTTGGGAGCGAGCCTTAATTAATGCGCCTAAAGCAAGCACCTGGGGGAGAGGAGCCAGGAGTGCCAGAGGGGGACCTGAGAAGAAGAGAACCTGGGCTGCTTTGTGCAAAACCACTGCACAGAGGAGGTAAGTATGACATGTTTGTTATTTTAATTTAAAAAAAAATGAACATTTACAATCACTTTAAAGAGGAGTAACCATTAAAAGAAAATTAAAAGTCAGCAGCTACAAATACTGCAGCTGCTGACTTTTAATAATCAGACACTTACCTATCCCAGGGATCGAAGCCCCCCTCCGCTCGACAGCGCCAACATTGTAACTGTGGGCACCCGGCTGTGGCTTCAGAGCCAGGCACCCACTGCGCATGCGCGAGCGGCGCTGTGATTGGCCGCGCAGTCATCTGGGACCTGTTACGTGTCCCAGATGATTGACAGAAAGGAGGGGGCAGAGCTGAGCCCTTCCTGCGCCGAGGGGAAGTGATGTCACCAGCTCAGGCACTGAAGGAGGCAGACTATGAGGGACCCCCTAGCAACAGCCAGTTAGAGGTGAGTTAAAAAATAATTTTTTACAAATGTTTTTTTTTTTGAGGAATATTAATGATATTTTTTTTTTTTTTTGTGTGCAACCCCACTTTAAATGGTCAGAGCTTTGGAAGTCATAGTGTTGGTGGCAAATTTTCTGTAAAATAAAGTTCATACCAGAACATTAGTCAGTGGGTATCTGTGCCAGTTAGCTGAACAATATTTGTAACTAAATAAAATCACGTTTGCTCCCACAGAGGGGGAAGCTCTACAATAAGCAATTGGCTGAGAAAACCCATTCTGCCCAAAAAAAATTTCCCCAAGCAAATACAGCCAAGGTGCCTAGGCCAGGGATGTGGAGATAGATTCCCATCTATGTTTGTATGGGGAAAACATTTTTGTCTGTGGCATGTCCCCAGCCAGCATGCTATAGGGAAGAACCCTTGATCTTTGCATGAAAGCGGTGATCTCTCTTCAAATGTCAGAAACCCTCTCCCTCCTGAATCAAAGTTATTCATTCATATCAGCAGTAAGCATTAGCTGATCGTAGAGCTATAGGCCTTAGTGACCAATCAGATTTTTCCTGTTCTAACTGGAATTTGAGAATTTGAATTGCATTAGTGTTTTGGTCAATTAAGTTAGTTAATTAGTGCACACTGATAAATAAGACTGGACTATTGAATACTGACCTATCACAAGCACCTACTGACCTATTAGGAAGCTTTTTAACAAGAATATAACTTTTCACATTTTTATTCCAATGTGGATAGCTTTAATGTACAGTGCAAAACCATACATAAAAAAAAAACATACTTTTTGCATTGGGTGCGTTCAGTCTGACCGTCTCCTGTGCACTTCCCTTATCATAAACAACTGGTGCAGAAGGTCCATTATTGTCTGGACACGTCCCAGCATTAAATTTTACAGGATATTTCTAGAAGAAATGCAAATAGTTTTACATTAAGTGAGGGTATAAGTGTTATAAGATCACCAGGAAAAACTCCTATCAGATAATCTAACCCCTACATGGGTGTCACGGTTGTTATTTACCCTTTCATAACCAATAAAATTACAACAGAGAAAATAGATTTTCCATGAACATGTAAGGGTTGGTTCAAACAAAACTGAAATGTCTTACTTGCGCATCAGTTTTCTTTATCTGCCCAAGAGACTCTGGGGGTCATTTACTATAGCGCTGCAGCTAATTACCACAAATTAGCGCTAAAACAGCATTCACTATAGTGCTGGTAAACAAATAATTCCAGAACCGAATTTACTATGGTTCCCTGAAAACAAGTAGCTCCCAAACCCTTACTCTGCTAAAACCTGGAGTAGTGCACATGGAAATAATGTTTAGAGCATGATATAATTGCCTAAATGGTACTGAAATATGCGGTATATTATTTAAAGATAATCTGCTTTTAAAAACTGTGTGAAAAAGTGATTTCTACACTACATTTCTTTAGCTCCAATGTCTTTTTTAAAGGGCGCTATAGTAAATACCAGAATGAGCGATGTGTTGAAGAGCATTTTTTGGGAGTGAAAATGGGCGCCATTATAGTCCAACGCAAGTTTTAGCCATTGATTCTAATGGTACAATTGTAACTTCCCCAAATAATTTATTTTAATGTTGAGATGAAATGTATCTTTCTCCGAAATAACTTTTCCTTTGCAACAATTGTTGCTTTTACTTCAACTATTTTGTTTTTAAGAATGCTAGAATGTGAAATGTTTAGATGTTTTGGTAATATATATTTTTCTCTGTCACTTTCACTTGTTACTCTCCATCTCACAACAATCGTTACCCAAACTCACACAGGTGTCTTTACAAACCACAAACAATACCATTGATGATGCAAATTTAAAATGAGTCACAGTTTTTGTGCTTTTTATTATTTCCAAATAATCATAATTTGAGCCCAAAAAATTTGATATGTGTACCAACATCAGAAATCAAAATGTATTTCTCAAAAATTTTAGGGTAACATCACTATTTTACACTGACCCACAAAGAACCACCAAATATCACAGAATAAATCAAGAAGAATAACTCTTGAGTAATGTAATGTTTGTGCTTTTTATTATTTCCAAATAATCATAATTTGAGCCCAAAAAATTTGATATGTGTACCAACATCAGAAATCAAAATGTATTTCTCAAAAATTTTAGGGTAACATCACTATTTTACACTGACCCACAAAGAACCACCAAATATCACAGAATAAATCAAGAAGAATAACTCTTGAGTAATGTAATTCCATCACCTGTATGTCCAAATAAATGCAGTATTTATGTGTATTTATGTGTGTGTAGGAGGTTTTCACATGTGGCAGCTCCGTGGCTTAGAGGTTAGAATTTCTGCTGAGTGTCTGGGTTCAAATTCCCAACATGCCACTTCATGTAGAGAAGTTGTCTCATCTCCCAGGTCCTAAAACTATGTCTAAATGTAGTTTTTATGTGTAGGAGGGTTCCACTACCATTGTAAATCTTGCCAGATACATTATCCAGATGCCAGATACATTATCTAGCCAAATGTATTGCCTTTACACACATATGAACTTTAATAGCAGCCCAGTCTTAGTCCGTAGGTTTAAAAATCGATTTGGCCCATCCTTTGCAGCTAGAACAGCTTTAGGGAAGGCTGTCCACAAGGTTTAGTGTGTTTATGGGAATGTTTGACTATTCTTCCAGAAGTGCATTTGTGAGGCCAGGCATTGATGTTGAATGAGAAGGCCTGGCTTGCAGTCTCTGCTCTAATTCAGCCAAAAGGTGTTCTATCGGGTTGGGGTCAGGACTCTGTGCAGGCTAGTCAAGTTCCTCCAGCCCAAACTCGCTCATCCATGTCTTTATGGATCTTGATTTGTGCACTGGTGTGCAGTCATGTTGGAACAGGAAGGGGCCATCTCCAAACTGTTCCCACAAAGTTGGGAGCATGAAATTGTCCAAAATGTATTGGTATGCTGATACCTTAAGAGTTCCCTTTGCAGGAACTTAGAGGCCAAGCTCAACCCCTGAAAAACAACCCCACATCATAATCCCCCCTCCACCAAATGATTTGGACCAGTGCACAAAGCAAGGTCCATAAAGACATAGATGAGTGAGTTTGGGGTGGAGAAACTTGACTGGCCTGCACAGAGTCCTGACCTCAACACAACAGAACACCTTGGGGATGAATTAGAGCGGAGACTGTAAGCCAGGCCTTCTCATCCAACATTCAGGGCTCTAGCCGCCCTGGGCACCCTAGCCGGAGGGTGCGCGGGCACCTGGGCAGCCCTGGTCCCTCTGAACGCCGCGGCGCGCGCGCTCGCGCGCGCCGCGCGGGCGCGCGTGCGCGCGCGCCCGCGGGACTCGTGCGCGCGCTCCCGTGCGCAAATAGCGGGCGCGCGCGCCCCCGTGCGCGTGCACGTGCGCGATCGGCGCCGCTTTGGCGCCAGTGGCCTTATTTAAAGGGGACAGCTGCCTGCATGCGGCGCTGTCTGTCTCAGCTCCCACCTGTGACCCCAACCTGAACCTGTCTGAGCTCCCTACCTGTGACCCGGCTTGTTTGACTCCGCTACTTTCTCCGTTCCTTGACCCCGGCTTGTTTGACCCTGCTCTGGACTGTGTTACTGTTGCTGAACCCCCGGCTTGCCTCCTGACCATCCTCCTGCCTGCCGTCCTTACCTGTCTGCCTTACCTGTTGTGACCCGGCTTGCCTGACCATCCCTGCTCCAGTGTCCCTGCACAGGTCTTCGCTGCTGCCGTCATCTGCTGATCTTCTGCCGTTGCTGTCAGCTACTTCAGCCGTCTGCTGCTGCTCCTGTTGTCGGTTTACCTCCTGCCTCCTGGTCTTCTGCCGAACCTTCATCTGCAGACCTACCCTCTGAGCAAGCCCTGCATCTACCCTGCATCAGCCTGCTGCATCCACACGGACACTCCTACCCGCTGAGTTCACGGCTACGCTGTCCCCAATCCAGCAGGCCCTGAACCAGAGTTGTAAGAGAGGTCTCCAACCATCAAGTCAGGCTCAGCACTACCAGGTACCCTACAGTACGGACAGCCAATATGACTGAGCCTGCGGATGGAGCCTCAACCATGCGGGAAATGTGCTCCCACCTGGCAGCCCTCACACAAGCCGTGAAATCCCTGCAGGAGGGATACACCAAGCTGGAAGGTCAAGTTCAACAACTTGCCAGCCCCATGGCTGCTGCACCTCCACCACCAGTGCAACCTGCCTCCCAACCAACAGTGGTGATGCTTCCCCCTGAACCTAGAGTACCTATCCCAGAAAGGTTCTCGGGCGACCGGTCCAAGTTTCAAGCTTTCCGAGATGCCTGCCAGCTTTACTTTGCCCTGCAACCCCGGACCTTCTCCCTGGAAGTCACCAAGGTGGGATTCGTGGTGTCCCTTCTACAAGGAGAACCCCAGTCCTGGGCCCACCGCCTTCTGGGAGCCAACAGTGTCATGACCCAGTCCCTAGCCGCCTTCTTCCAGGCAATGGCACAGTTGTATGACGACCCTCAACGCACGGCTACAGCTGAATCTGCCCTATCCGCGCTCCAGCAAGGCCGCAGGACGGCTGAGGACTATATCACGGACTTTAGGCGCTGGAGCGCGGATACTCAATGGAACAATGCAGCCCTCAGACACCAGTTCCGCATGGGCCTCTCAGAGGGGTTGAAAGACGAACTGGCCCGTGTAGGAGTTCCTGAGGACCTTGAGGACCTTGTCACTCTGACAATCCAATTGGACCGTCGCCTACGGGAGCGCCGAGCTGAACGCTCTGCTTTGCCCAGTCGCCCAGCTTGGATGGTCGCTAGGGCTCCTGTTCCTGCCACTCGCTACCTACCTGCTCCCTCTACACCTCCCGTGGGACCTGCTTCAGATGGTTCCGAACCGATGCAGATTGGTCTTCTACGTGCCCCCTTGACGCCCGAGGAACGGGCCCGACGTCGCCAGTTGAATCTGTGTCTGTACTGTGGGGGCTCTGGACATTTCGTGAATGGTTGCCCTGTCAAGACGCGTAAGTGCTTGTCATCCGTTTCTCCTCTCTCTGCACCCTGCCCAGCCAGTACTATTCACCTTACCCTTCCTCTGTCGTTGCAGTGCCAGGGAAGGACAATCCTCACCAGCGCCATCATTGACTCCGGGGCGTGTAGCTGTTTCGTGGATGCCACCTTCGCCAACACTCACGCCCTGCCGCTCCAGAAGAAGACCCAAGGACTTACTGTGTTTCTGGCGGATGGGTCCCGCATTAAGTCTGGCCAGGTGACTCAAGAGACTCTGCCCTTAACCGCTACAATTTTCCCTCAACATCAGGAGCTTCTGACCATGGACGTGATCTCCTCTCCCCTGTTCCCGGTCATCCTGGGTATGCCATGGCTCCAGGCCCATAACCCGCTGATCCATTGGTCCACCGGGGAGGTAGAATTTCAATCTCGGTACTGCCAGGAACACTGCCTACCTGCAACCCTCGGAACATCCTCTACCTTGCTTTGCCTAGACGCGGATCAAGACCTACGCCAATCTGTACCCCAACCTTATCATGACTTTCTGGACGTTTTCAGCAAGCGGGGGGCAGACTCCCTTCCGCCCCACCGTCCCTATGATTGCCCCATCGAGCTCCTCCCTGGGGCTGAAATTCCCTTCGGTCGCATTTTTCCTCTCTCCGAGAAAGAACAAGAGGCCCTGAAGACCTACATTGCCGAAAACTTAAAGAAAGGGTTCATCCGCCATTCCACCTCTCCTGCTGGCGCAGGCATCTTCTTCGTCACCAAGAAGGATCAGTCCTTGAGGCCCTGTGTGGACTACCGGGAGCTCAATAAAATAACGGTCAAGAATCGGTACCCCCTGCCCTTAATCCCTGAGCTCTTTCAGAAGCTAAGATCGGCAACGGTTTTCACCAAATTGGACCTCAGGGGTGCATACAATTTGGTCCGCATTCGGGCCGAGGACGAGTGGAAGACGGCTTTCCGGACTCGTTTCGGCCACTATGAGTACTTGGTCATGCCCTTCGGGCTCTGTAATGCCCCGGCCACGTTCCAGCATTTCATCAATGATGTACTCAGAGACTATTTGGACATTTTCGTGATCGTCTATCTGGACGACATCTTGATTTTCTCCCAAACCCTAGAACAACATCGTGGGCATGTGGGCAAGGTACTCCTTCGACTCCGACGGCACGGCCTGTATGCAAAGGCCGAGAAGTGCGAATTTGAGCAGCAGGAAATCCAGTTTTTGGGACTTGAAATCTCCCCGGCGGGCATTAGAATGGACCCTCAGAAGGTGTCCGCCGTTCTTGACTGGCCAGCACCTGTAGATAGAAAAGGAATCCAACGGTTCGTAGGATTTGCAAACTTCTACAGGAAGTTTATTAAGGGGTTCTCTGCTATCATCACCCCCATCACCCAGCTGACCAAGCAGGGCACACGCTTCCACTGGGGCCCGGAAGCTCAAGGGGCCTTTGATCAGCTTAAAGGACTGTTTACCTCCGCCCCTATCCTCAGTCACCCCGACCCTGCCCTCCCTTACATCTTGGAGGTCGATGCATCTGAAGTGGCAGTTGGGGCGGTCGTGTCACAACGACAGGGCAATAAAGACGCCATGCACCCAGTGGGATTTTTCTCTCGGAAACTTTCTCCAGCCGAGAGGAATTATGATGTCGGGGACCGGGAACTCTTGGCTATCAAATCGGCACTAGAGGAATGGAGGTACCTCTTGGAGGGAGCTAATCATCCAGTACTCATCTACACTGACCACAAGAACCTTGAGTACTTACGAACTGCCAAGCGACTCAAACCCCGACAAGCCCGCTGGGCTCTGTTTTTCTCAAGGTTCTGCTTTCATATTACGTATCGTCCCGGTTCCAAGAATGTGAAACCTGACGCCCTTTCCCGGATGTTTGACAGTCCCAAGGACTCCACCACCCCAGACACCATCCTATCTTCCGGAAACTTTCTACTTTTACAGCCAGATCTGCTATCTCAAATCCGGGAGGCATCCGCCAGTTCCCAGGGACCCCATGGGGTCACCCTAACTTCCAGTGATGGACTTCTCTGGAGGGGAAGTCAAGTCTTCGTCCCCGAATCTGTAAGGGTGAAGGTCCTGACCCTTCTACACGACCATCCACTGGCAGGACACTTCGGGAGCCGTAAAACTGTGGAGCTGGTGCAACGCACCTTTTGGTGGCCCAAACTAAAGGAATTCTGCAAGTCTTATGTTGACTCCTGCCCTGTTTGTAACCGCAGCAAGACGTCTAGGAACTGAGCTTGGGGACTTTTGAAGCCTCTTCCTGCACCTGATCGACCTTGGCGAATGTTGTCCATGGACTTTATAGTCGAGCTTCCGTGCTCAGAGGGGTGCTCTGCTATTTTTGTAGTAGTGGACCGGCTGTCCAAAATGGCCCACTTTTTGCCTTTAAGGGGAACACCATCTGCCACAGAGACTGCCCATCTTTTTATTAAGGAGATAGTCAGGTTACATGGGGTTCCGGCCAATATAGTATCAGATAGGGGGGTCCAGTTCACGTCCCGTTTCTGGAGGGCCCTTTGTGAGATCCTTAAGATTGAGCTGGCCCTTTCTTCTGCATACCACCCCCAAACTAATGGGCAGACGGAACGCACCAATCAGACTTTAGAGCAATACATAAGGTGCTTCACGTCCTTTGTGCAGGACGATTGGGTGTCCCTATTACCCCTAGCTGAATTCTCTTATAATAATGCCAGCCATTCAGCCACAGGACAATCCCCATTTTTTGCCAACTACGGTTTTCATTTGTCTTTTCTCCCTGACTTTCTCCCAGAATCTTCAGTCCCGGCAGTCCAGGATACAGCTTCGTTCCTCAGCCGCAACAACAGGATTCTTCAGGAAGCAATCACCAAGGCACAGGAGGACAGCAAAAGATTCTTTGATCGGAAGAGGAGGGGTGAGCTGAACTTGCAGGTGGGCGACCAGGTATGGCTAGCTACAACTAACCTTAGACTTGCTTGTCCCTCTAAGAAGCTTGCTCCCAAGTTCTTAGGACCTTTCCCTGTGAAGAGGAAGATCAATGAAGTTTCCTATGAGCTGTCCCTGCCCGACTCTATGAGAGTCCACCCAGTCTTACACGTTTCTCTCCTGAAACCCGCTGTGCCCGATCCTTTCCCTGATAGGGGTACAAACCCACCCGGACCTGTCCTGGTCCAAGGTAATGAGGAGTACGAGGTGGAGGCCATCCTTGATTGCAGGAGACGTAGGGGGGAGAGGCAGTTCCTGATTAAGTGGAAGGGGTATGGGGCCGAGAGTAATTCATGGGAACCAGAATGCAACCTTCATGCCAAGAGACTAATCCGCACCTTTCTTTCTTCCCATCCAGAAAGACAACGCCTAATGGGCACCCGGAGGTTGCCCCTTGTGAGGGGGCAATGTCAGGGCTCTAGCCGCCCTGGGCACCCTAGCCGGAGGGTGCGCGGGCACCTGGGCAGCCCTGGTCCCTCTGAACGCGGGCGCGTGCACGCGCCCGCGGGACTCGTGCGCGCGCTCCCGTGCGCAAATAGCGGGCGCGCGCGCCCCCGTGCGCGTGCACGTGCGCGATCGGCGCCGCTTTGGCGCCAGTGGCCTTATTTAAAGGGGACAGCTGCCTGCATGCGGCGCTGTCCGTCTCAGCTCCCACCTGTGACCCCAACCTGAACCTGTCTGAGCTCCCTACCTGTGACCCGGCTTGTTTGACTCCGCTACTTTCTCCGTTCCTTGACCCCGGCTTGTTTGACCCTGCTCTGGACTGTGTTACTGTTGCTGAACCCCCGGCTTGCCTCCTGACCATCCTCCTGCCTGCCGTCCTTACCTGTCTGCCTTACCTGTTGTGACCCGGCTTGCCTGACCATCCCTGCTCCAGTGTCCCTGCACAGGTCTTCGCTGCTGCCGTCATCTGCTGATCTACTGCCGTTGCTGTCAGCTACTTCAGCCGTCTGCTGCTGCTCCTGTTGTCGGTTTACCTCCTGCCTCCTGGTCTTCTGCCGAACCTTCATCTGCAGACCTACCCTCTGAGCAAGCCCTGCATCTACCCTGCATCAGCCTGCTGCATCCACACGGACACTCCTACCCGCTGAGTTCACGGCTACGCTGTCCCCAATCCAGCAGGCCCTGAACCAGAGTTGTAAGAGAGGTCTCCAACCATCAAGTCAGGCTCAGCACTACCAGGTACCCTACAGTACGGACAGCCAATATGACTGAGCCTGCGGATGGAGCCTCAACCATGCGGGAAATGTGCTCCCACCTGGCAGCCCTCACACAAGCCGTGAAATCCCTGCAGGAGGGATACACCAAGCTGGAAGGTCAAGTTCAACAACTTGCCAGCCCCATGGCTGCTGCACCTCCTCCACCACCAGTGCAACCTGCCTCCCAACCAACAGTGGTGATGCTTCCCCCTGAACCTAGAGTACCTATCCCAGAAAGGTTCTCGGGCGACCGGTCCAAGTTTCAAGCTTTCCGAGATGCCTGCCAGCTTTACTTTGCCCTGCAACCCCGGACCTTCTCCCTGGAAGTCACCAAAGTGGGATTCGTGGTGTCCCTTCTACAAGGAGAACCCCAGTCCTGGGCCCACCGCCTTCTGGGAGCCAACAGTGTCATGACCCAGTCCCTAGCCGCCTTCTTCCAGGCAATGGCACAGTTGTATGACGACCCTCAACGCACGGCTACAGCTGAATCTGCCCTATCCGCGCTCCAGCAAGGCCGCAGGACGGCTGAGGACTATATCACGGACTTTAGGCGCTGGAGCGCGGATACTCAATGGAACAATGCAGCCCTCAGACACCAGTTCCGCATGGGCCTCTCGGAGGGGTTGAAAGACGAACTGGCCCGTGTAGGAGTTCCTGAGGACCTTGAGGACCTTGTCACTCTGACAATCCAATTGGACCGTCGCCTGCGGGAGCGCCGAGCTGAACGCTCTGCTTTGCCCAGTCGCCCAGCTTGGATGGTCGCTAGGGGCTCCTGTTCCTGCCACTCGCTACCTACCTGCTCCCTCTACACCTCCCGTGGGACCTGCTTCAGATGGTTCCGAACCGATGCAGATTGGTCTTCTACGTGCCCCCTTGACGCCCGAGGAACGGGCCCGACGTCGCCAGTTGAATCTGTGTCTGTACTGTGGGGGCTCTGGACATTTCGTGAATGGTTGCCCTGTCAAGACGCGTAAGTGCTTGTCATCCGTTTCTCTTCTCTCTGCACCCTGCCCAGCCAGTACTATTCACCTTACCCTTCCTCTGTCGTTGCAGTGCCAGGGAAGGACAATCCTCACCAGCGCCATCATTGACTCCGGGGCGTGTAGCTGTTTCGTGGATGCCACCTTCGCCAACACTCACGCCCTGCCGCTCCAGAAGAAGACCCAAGGACTTACTGTGTTTCTGGCGGATGGGTCCCGCATTAAGTCTGGCCAGGTGACTCAAGAGACTCTGCCCTTAACCGCTACAATTTTCCCTCAACATCAGGAGCTTCTGACCATGGACGTGATCTCCTCTCCCCTGTTCCCGGTCATCCTGGGTATGCCATGGCTCCAGGCCCATAACCCGCTGATCCATTGGTCCACCGGGGAGGTAGAATTTCAATCTCGGTACTGCCAGGAACACTGCCTACCTGCAACCCTCGGAACATCCTCTACCTTGCTTTGCCTAGACGCGGATCAATACCTACGCCAATCTGTACCCCAACCTTATCATGACTTTCTGGACGTTTTCAGCAAGCGGGGGGCAGACTCCCTTCCGCCCCACCGTCCCTATGATTGCCCCATCGAGCTCCTCCCTGGGGCTGAAATTCCCTTCGGTCGCATTTTTCCTCTCTCCGAGAAAGAACAAGAGGCCCTGAAGACCTACATTGCCGAAAACTTAAAGAAAGGGTTCATCCGCCATTCCACCTCTCCTGCTGGCGCAGGCATCTTCTTCGTCACCAAGAAGGATCAGTCCTTGAGGCCCTGTGTGGACTACCGGGAGCTCAATAAAATAACGGTCAAGAATCGGTACCCCCTGCCCTTAATCCCTGAGCTCTTTCAGAAGCTAAGATCGGCAACGGTTTTCACCAAATTGGACCTCAGGGGTGCATACAATTTGGTCCGCATTCGGGCCGAGGACGAGTGGAAGACGGCTTTCCGGACTCGTTTCGGCCACTATGAGTACTTGGTCATGCCCTTCGGGCTCTGTAATGCCCCGGCCACGTTCCAGCATTTCATCAATGATGTACTCAGAGACTATTTGGACATTTTCGTGATCGTCTATCTGGACGACATCTTGATTTTCTCCCAAACCCTAGAACAACATCGTGGGCATGTGGGCAAGGTACTCCTTCGACTCCGACGGCACGGCCTGTATGCAAAGGCCGAGAAGTGCGAATTTGAGCAGCAGGAAATCCAGTTTTTGGGACTTGAAATCTCCCCGGCGGGCATTAGAATGGACCCTCAGAAGGTGTCCGCCGTTCTTGACTGGCCAGCACCTGTAGATAGAAAAGGAATCCAACGGTTCGTAGGATTTGCAAACTTCTACAGGAAGTTTATTAAGGGGTTCTCTGCTATCATCACCCCCATCACCCAGCTGACCAAGCAGGGCACACGCTTCCACTGGGGCCCGGAAGCTCAAGGGGCCTTTGATCAGCTTAAAGGACTGTTTACCTCCGCCCCTATCCTCAGTCACCCCGACCCTGCCCTCCCTTACATCTTGGAGGTCGATGCATCTGAAGTGGCAGTTGGGGCGGTCGTGTCACAACGACAGGGCAATAAAGACGCCATGCACCCAGTGGGATTTTTCTCTCGGAAACTTTCTCCAGCCGAGAGGAATTATGATGTCGGGGACCGGGAACTCTTGGCTATCAAATCGGCACTAGAGGAATGGAGGTACCTCTTGGAGGGAGCTAATCATCCAGTACTCATCTACACTGACCACAAGAACCTTGAGTACTTACGAACTGCCAAGCGACTCAAACCCCGACAAGCCCGCTGGGCTCTGTTTTTCTCAAGGTTCTGCTTTCATATTACGTATCGTCCCGGTTCCAAGAATGTGAAACCTGACGCCCTTTCCCGGATGTTTGACAGTCCCAAGGACTCCACCACCCCAGACACCATCCTATCTTCCGGAAACTTTCTACTTTTACAGCCAGATCTGCTATCTCAAATCCGGGAGGCATCCGCCAGTTCCCAGGGACCCCATGGGGTCACCCTAACTTCCAGTGATGGACTTCTCTGGAGGGGAAGTCAAGTCTTCGTCCCCGAATCTGTAAGGGTGAAGGTCCTGACCCTTCTACACGACCATCCACTGGCAGGACACTTCGGGAGCCGTAAAACTGTGGAGCTGGTGCAACGCACCTTTTGGTGGCCCAAACTAAAGGAATTCTGCAAGTCTTATGTTGACTCCTGCCCTGTTTGTAACCGCAGCAAGACGTCTAGGAACTGAGCTTGGGGACTTTTGAAGCCTCTTCCTGCACCTGATCGACCTTGGCGAATGTTGTCCATGGACTTTATAGTCGAGCTTCCGTGCTCAGAGGGGTGCTCTGCTATTTTTGTAGTAGTGGACCGGCTGTCCAAAATGGCCCACTTTTTGCCTTTAAGGGGAACACCATCTGCCACAGAGACTGCCCATCTTTTTATTAAGGAGATAGTCAGGTTACATGGGGTTCCGGCCAATATAGTATCAGATAGGGGGGTCCAGTTCACGTCCCGTTTTTGGAGGGCCCTTTGTGAGATCCTTAAGATTGAGCTGGCCCTTTCTTCTGCATACCACCCCCAAACTAATGGGCAGACGGAACGCACCAATCAGACTTTAGAGCAATACATAAGGTGCTTCACGTCCTTTGTGCAGGACGATTGGGTGTCCCTATTACCCCTAGCTGAATTCTCTTATAATAATGCCAGTCATTCAGCCACAGGACAATCCCCATTTTTTGCTAACTACGGTTTTCACTTGTCTTTTCTCCCTGACTTTCTCCCAGAATCTTCAGTCCCGGCAGTCCAGGATACAGCTTCGTTCCTCAGCCACAACAACAGGATTCTTCAGGAGGCAATCACCAAGGCACAGGAGGACAGCAAAAGATTCTTTGATCGGAAGAGGAGGGGTGAGCTGAACTTGCAGGTGGGCGACCAGGTATGGCTAGCTACAACTAACCTTAGACTTGCTTGTCCCTCTAAGAAGCTTGCTCCCAAGTTCTTAGGACCTTTCCCTGTGAAGAGGAAGATCAATGAAGTTTCCTATGAGCTGTCCCTGCCCGACTCTATGAGAGTCCACCCAGTCTTCCACGTTTCTCTCCTGAAACCCGCTGTGCCCGATCCTTTCCCTGATAGGGGTACAAACCCACCCGGACCTGTCCTGGTCCAAGGTAATGAGGAGTACGAGGTAGAGGCCATCCTTGATTGCAGGAGACGTAGGGGGGAGAGGCAGTTCCTGATTAAGTGGAAGGGGTATGGGGCCGAGAGTAATTCATGGGAGCCAGAATGCAACCTTCATGCCAAGAGACTAATCCGCACCTTTCTTTCTTCCCATCCAGAAAGACAACGCCTAATGGGCACCCGGAGGTTGCCCCTTGTGAGGGGGCAATGTCAGGGCTCTAGCCGCCCTGGGCACCCTAGCCGGAGGGTGCGCGGGCACCTGGGCAGCCCTGGTCCCTCTGAACGCGGGCGCGTGCACGCGCCCGCGGGACTCGTGCGCGCGCTCCCGTGCGCAAATAGCGGGCGCGCGCGCCCCCGTGCGCGTGCACGTGCGCGATCGGCGCCGCTTTGGCGCCAGTGGCCTTATTTAAAGGGGACAGCTGCCTGCATGCGGCGCTGTCCGTCTCAGCTCCCACCTGTGACCCCAACCTGAACCTGTCTGAGCTCCCTACCTGTGACCCGGCTTGTTTGACTCCGCTACTTTCTCCGTTCCTTGACCCCGGCTTGTTTGACCCTGCTCTGGACTGTGTTACTGTTGCTGAACCCCCGGCTTGCCTCCTGACCATCCTCCTGCCTGCCGTCCTTACCTGTCTGCCTTACCTGTTGTGACCCGGCTTGCCTGACCATCCCTGCTCCAGTGTCCCTGCACAGGTCTCCGCTGCTGCCGTCATCTGCTGATCTTCTGCCGTTGCTGTCAGCTACTTCAGCCGTCTGCTGCTGCTCCTGTTGTCGGTTTACCTCCTGCCTCCTGGTCTTCTGCCGAACCTTCATCTGCAGACCTACCCTCTGAGCAAGCCCTGCATCTACCCTGCATCAGCCTGCTGCATCCACACGGACACTCCTACCCGCTGAGTTCACGGCTACGCTGTCCCCAATCCAGCAGGCCCTGAACCAGAGTTGTAAGAGAGGTCTCCAACCATCAAGTCAGGCTCAGCACTACCAGGTACCTAACCTATGTATGTGTGTGGATTGTGGGCTGGTGGTGGGTGTTATATTTTGAATATATGCCTTTTTTTTAATTATGTTGCAATGCTTTGTAAGAATAATGACTTTTAAGTATGTTTCTATAATCTTGCAGATAAAAATGATGTGGGCTGGTGGATGAGTTGTAGTATGAAATGTTACCCGTTATACACTGAAAGTGAAGCTGTGTCCACTCTAAGGTTTAGACAAATTTTAGATTGTAAGCTCCTATGAGCAGGGCCCTTAAAACCCAACTGTTTTGCTAAATGTAGCATCATGTATGCTGAAGAATGTTTTTTTGAAGCTAGTAAATTAATGTACATTTTCTTTCTTCTTTTTAATTAATTTTGGTGGTTTTGGGGAAGTTCAATATCTTTCTTTTTTACCTTATAATTTCTATATGTATTTGTGCAACAAAAAAAGTAGATGGCTGTGGAGAATTGCAGGTAATGAAATCAGCTGGTGGATAGGGAGTAGAGCTGCACGATTCTGGCCAAAATGAGAATCACAATTTTTTTGCTTAGAATAAAAAGATCATGATTCTCTCATGATTCTTATGATGTAAAATCTTTCACATTATCCAAAAAAAATGGGCTAACTTTACTGGTTTATTTTTTCCTTTTTTTTTAATTCATCAAAGTAATTTTTTCCCAAAAAATTGCATTTGAAAGACCGCTGCGCAAATACAGTGTGACATAAAATATTGCAACAACCACCAGTTTATTCTCTAGGGTGTCTTCTAAAAAATATATATAATGTTTGGGGGTTCTAAGTAATTTTCTAGCAAAAAAAAATGATTTTAACTTGAAACCAACAAATGTCAGAAAAAGGTTTAGTGTTTAAACAATGTTTAGACTTAAGTTCAACTGATAAAGAATGTTTTGATTCTTGTCAGACTGCCCAGTTTTTCTCTTTCTTTCTTTTGAAGGCTGTGGCTTCAGAAGAGCAGAGAGAATTCTTTGCATAGAAAGAATTGTGAAACACTTTAGTCAAGATCGCGATAACGATTCTTGATGATTAATTGTGCAGCTCTAATAGGGAGTGTTGTATGTGTCAGCCCTGGTTCACATTGGTGCGATTTGACATGTAATTTCACATGTCAAATTGGCAGCAATTGCACCGTTCTAATTGGTGCAGCACCGCAATTCCAAAAAGTAGTTTCTGTACTACTTTTTGGTGACTTCGGGTGAGATTTTTATTAACATCAATGTAGAAACCTGCACAGAAGTCTCTGAAATTTCCCCCGCAGTTGGGACTGACATGCGGGAATGAAATCATGTGAGTTCAGCTGTTTTCCTCCCGCTGTCAGTTTGAACCAGGTCTCAAACTGGGCCTTTGTCTTTGTAATTCACCTGCTGCTATCCCAGAGACACCATTTATTATCGAACTCCTTTAAGTTTACCTTCAAATATCATATGTGGGAATACAGATTTGCATATATGAAAATAAAAAAATTCTAATCGTGGTTGCGATCAAATATTCGCAGCTGCGGTCAAAAAAGCGTGGTTTCACCTTCTGACCCGGAAATGAGTCATTATAATCACCAGGAAGTTCCTGTGCTGGTCAGGATCTCCCTCTAGGTGGACATGGCAAGGTCCCTCTTTAGCAAAGAGGAGGTGCTGCTCATTTACTGGGTAAGTGTAGCATATGTACTTGTGCTTACTCAATGTGGGGGTGGATGTGGTAGTTATATTTGGTGTTGGTGGGGTTCATTGATTTGTTTGGCATCACCACACATTTGCTTCTGGCCCATGTGCACACATCACTTCCTGCATTTGTTCTTCTGAAGTAAATCAGTAAGGACTATGCAAGTATAAATGAGAGCTCATTTCTATTAAAATATATATGACTTGTTTCACAGTTGGGTGACTTTTCCAGCAATTTTGGACCTCCGAGTTGCATGACAAGCTTTACCCCATGATTCTCAATGATAACCATTCATATCTGTGTTACTTCAAGTTGCAACCACTTCAAAGTAGTCCCTGTACTTCTTTGGTGTGACTTTCATGTGACTTGAGGTACATAGGGCACAATATTACACAGGCATTCCCAGAAGTTGGGGCCAAGTTGCAGCAGCAAAGTGGCAGCAAAATAGTGTGACTTTCAGGTCGCAGCAGTGTGAATGAGATTCATGGATAATACCTTTGAATTAGGCAATATTCTCACTTGTGAATCCTGCAAGTGGGTCAAATTCATCCCTGCACTAGTTTGGTTTGACTTTGATGCGACTTGAAGCCCATATACCGCAAGATTACGCCTAATGGGGCCTAATTCAAAGGTGTTACACACTTAACTGACTTTTCATACAACTTGAGGTCCATTTCACACTTGTGCGACCTGAAAGTCCCGCCAAACAAGATATTTGGGGGGCACACCTTAAAAATGCATTAACGATGGGGCAGCCATAAGACCATACAACAGAACAAAATATTACAGCACACACATGCAAAAAATACATTTACCTCCAGCAAGGCTTGTTTAAAATACCTAGACATTTTCAAAAAACATTATCTATCACAATCTATGGATAGTGTAGGACCCACTAATCATGAGGTACTTTGTCGCAGTAAGTGGGCTTAAGCACCATATAGAAATATCCAAATCCCCATATTTTTTGATAATGTTTTTTGAAAATGTCTAGGTGTTTTAAATAAGCCTTGCTGGAGGTAAATGTATTTTTTGCATGTGTGCGCTGTAATATTTTGTTCTTAAAGTCCCGCCGTCTCTCCTGCCTACTTCTCCCACTGCTGTGTTCTTCCTCACCGCCGTATTCTTCCTCGCCGCCGTGTTCCTCTGTTGTGTTGTCACCCGCTGTCTGGTGTCGCTTACACAGCCATGGGGCATGACCATCTGTTGTCTTTTGGGAAAAAGGGGGCGGGCTATCCATGTGACGTCAACGGATGATCACGCCCTATGGCTGTGTAAGAGACAGGAGGCAGTGGGTAACAACACAATGGAGGAAGACGGCAGCGAGGAAGAACACGGTGGCGAGGAAGAACAGAGCAGCGGGAGAAGTAGGCGGTGTCGGGAGAGGTGGTGACAGAAGACGGCAACAGAAGATGGTGGCAAGAGAGACAGCACCAGGAGAAGATGACGGCGGGAGACACAGGTCAGGGGAGAAGACCATTTAGAGCTATTTTACAATAAAGGAATTGTCAAAAACCGGCTATTGTTATTTTTGTCACATTTCACTGCTTTTTTTTGGTGAATGAGTAGGGGTACAATGTACCCGATACCCATTCACATAGGGGGAGGCTGGGATCTGGGGGTCCCCTTGTTAAAGGGGGCTTCCAGATTCTGATAAGCCCCCGCCCGCAGACCCCCACAACCCCCAGACAAGGGTTGTGGGGATGAGGCCCTTGTCCCCATCAACATGGGGACAAGGTGTTTTGGGGGACCCAAAAGCACCCTCCCCATATTGAGGGCATGTGGCCTGGTATGGATCAGGAGGGGGGTGCTTGCTTCTCCCCCCTTTCCTGACCTGCCAGGTTGCGTGCTCGAATAAGGGCCTGGTATGCATTTTGGGGGACCCCTACACCATTCTTTTTTTACATTTTGGCGCGGAGTTCCCTACCAGACTCGAAGGACCTGGTATGGACTGGTGGGGGGAACCCACGCCATTTTTTTATTTTTTTACTCTAAATTTGCCAGTAACCAGCAATACATTACAGCTGCGAGCAATTTTAATATCGGTGTTATAGTAAATGACCCCCTCTGTCAGGATCTATTTTCCACCTTTATCCCCATGAAGGAGAATTACCCTCACTTCCTGTCCATGTGAAGGATGATGGACAGAACAGTAAATAAGGGGAATGGAGACAAAGACAGCAATGACATCCTCACAGAAGTTCTTACCATTCTCTACTCTATCCAAAAATGAGAAAAAAAAGAAACTTTGTCTAGAGTTAGGATTAAAAGCAGAACTAGACTCTCTCAATCATTAAATATTTTAGTCCTTATGCTGCTAGCATTAGTAAATAGATAGGAAAATATATTATATTTACTTATTTTAAACTTTTTTTTTTACATTTCAGTTGCTTCCTTTTGTGTCACTGGGGAAGCTTGGAATCAGTATAGCAGTTGTCGCTATGCTAGATAATCAAATGTGTAGTTCCCTGCAGTTTGTTTACCTTATAGAGTTTAAAGAGATTCCCTCCATGGGATGAAAGGATGTCACTTTTTGTGTAATATCGAAGAAGAGCAGTGTCTTTCCACAGGGACAGTGGAGTCTTGTTTGGTACATGCCATAAACCCACATTATTGGCATCAATGTCGTAATAGCCTGGACTCTGCATGCATAAAGAACATAAAAGAACATTATATCCATTTATTTGTCCTACTTATGCTGTATGTTTGGTTGATCTGTGCATCACTTTCTTGATCTGGTCATCATATTATTCTACAGTTATTCTTGATAACTTGAAGGTTCCATGCATGTTCTATTTTTTTTTCTGATGCATGAAATGCTATCAAAACTAATGCCGCATACACACGGTCGGAATTTTCGTCGGAAAAAGCTCTGATGGTTTTCCCGTCGGAATTCCGACGGAATTTCGCTCAAACTGTCTTGCCTACACACGGTCACACCAAATTCCGATGGTCAATAACACCGCGGCATAAAACACATTCGACGGCACTATAAAAGGGAAGTTTAATGCTTCCGAGCATGCGTCGAATTGTTTCCGAGCATGCGTCGGAATTTTGCGTGTTGGAATTGCATACACACGATCGGAAAATCCAAAGTCTCAATCGAAAGTCCGTCGGAAATTCCGACAGAAAAAGACAGATGAGCATACACGCGATCGGAAAATCAGATGAAAAGCTCCCATCGGACTGTTTCCATCGGAAATTCCGACTGCGTGTACGCAGCATAAGTGCAAGTTACAGCACTGGGAGCAGGGATAAATTGCTGTAGTTGTGGCCAAAACAGATATGGTCACTAAATGTTGAAATATAAAAACAGAAGAGTAAGAGGGACTGTCATTTTTGAAATTCTATAGAATTTGAACAGAAGGATACAGATAAATCCATTGTATTAGTTCCCCAGAAAAAGACACAAAAAAAGTAGTAAACGTTCACTAGTTATATGCATTTTAGTATTTGTTACCTTGTAGTCATCACTGGTTGCTCCATCTGCTAAACCAAATGTATTGTAGTTTGCCCAGTTCCCATCTCCCTCTGGGTTGTTTTCATTGTTGCCTTCTTGGCTGGACCAGCGATCACCAACTGTGCACTTTCCATTAATATTGTTCTCATGAATACTGGCTACTAAGGTCCAGCCTCCACCATCAGTAGTCATGTCACAGAAGGTCTGGTAGGAAATGCCATGCTCAGTAGTCAAGGTATGAATCCCATCTGTCATCACAGAAATAATCATGATTCATTGCACTATATTTTATGATTTGTCTCATTATATCACCCAAACCATCTTCTCTGCTTCTCCCAAGACCTCCTATTATCTAGTTTCCTTGTTTCCTCCCTCCATGCTCACCTCTAGGACTTTTCCAGAGCTTCTTTCATCCTCTGGAACTCCCTACCCCAATCTGTCCAGCTATCTCCTACTCTAAACACCTTTAGAGCGACTCCTGAAAACACACCTGTTCAGGGAATCCTATCCCGCCTCCACCTAAAAACTGAACATCAGCTCACTCTTTCACAGGTATCCTGTATGTGTTTATGCTTCTTGAATCTCACCTTTTACATTATTGTCATTCTGATGGATTTCCTTGCAGCTTCTGTACCTTTCATACTTGATGTTGGAGTGGAATCTATTTACAGTGTTGCTTGTTTGTTCCTCATTCCAACATGCCAAGAGATTTAAGATGTTTTGTTTCTTCTGAAGACTGGAGAGATTATCTGAAGGAACATAACATTAAAAGAGAAGTATAGGATTGTTTTTCTTTTTTAAATCATGCTGCATCTGTCTCCCGCTGGCTCTAACACTGAGAACCAAACGTTCAAACACCACAGATCACTCTGTTCTTACAGCTCTGTGAGCAGAGAGTTGGTGACTGTCAGTCTCCGGCTGTCTGCTCTGCCCCCCCCCCCCACACTCACTGGAGTGCTAGGCTGTGGAGGGGGCAAGAGCGGCCGGCGCAGCCTCTCAGCAGCTCGCTAAGAGGCTGAGCTGGGTGCCGGTCCAGGCCTGAGGTGGCTCTCTAATCAGGGAAATTAGGCGGCCGCCTAAGGCCTCGCACTCATAGGGGCCTCGCGGCCGCCTAATTTGCCTGTGCTTGATCACTAATGCAGTCTAGCGAAAAGGCGTGCGGGCAGCCATAGGGTACACCAGGCGGGCCGCAAGTCCATGCGGGACCCTAAAGCAGCTGAGCTGATTTGCTGATCCTTCAGCCCGTGCCGCTCACCTGGCCTCTCTGCGTCTGGCCGGCTGCATGTTCGGGTCAGGAGTCGACCGCCAGAGAAAGGGAGAAAGTGAGTGCCTGGCCGTGCAGCGCTCCTGTGTGCCTGGATAGTAGGAGCGTCAGGGACAGCTGGATGTGGAGGAATTTATCTTTCAATATGCCTTCTGCAGCTGCTGAATGCCCGCTTCTTCTGCAGGCGTTCAATTCCTGCAGAAAGAATATGGAAAGATCAATTCCTACATATGGAGCTGTCCCCGCCGCTCCTACTATCCAACTTCTTTTACTGCCCCCGTTCTCCGTGGTTCCTCCCAGTTCTCCCTGCTCCCTGGCTCTCCTGGCTCCCCCCAATGCTCTCTGGTCTTCGTGCTTCCTGGCTCCCCCATGCTCCCCCCACTGTGCTGTCCAGTCCCCCCCACTGCTCTGTGATCCCTGGCTCCCACACAGTGCTCTCCCCCCCACAGTGCTCTCTGGTCCTCCCTGGCTCCCCCCATACTCTCCCTCCAGTGCTCTCTGACCCTGTGCTCCATGGCTTCCCCCCAACAGTGGTCTCTAGACCCACAGAGCTCTCTGCTCCCCCGTGCTCCCTAGCCCCTCCCAGTTCTACCTGCCCGCCCAGTGCTCTATGCCCCCTGTGCTGTCCAGTCCCCCCAGTGCTCTCTGCCCCCTGTGCTGTCCAATCCCCCCCCAGTCCTCTCTGCCCCCTGTGCTGTCCAGTCCCCCCAGTACTCTCTGCCCCCTGTGCTGTCCAGTCCCCCCCCCCCCCCAGTGCTCTCTGCCCCCTGTGCTGTCCAGTTCTCCCCCGGTGCTCTCTACCCCTGTGCTGTCCAGCCCCCCAGTGCTCTCTGCCCCCTGTGCTGTCCAATCCCCCCCTGTGCTGTCCAGTCCCCCACAGTGCTCTCTGCCCCCCTAGTGCTCTCCAGCTCCCCCAGTGCTCTTCGCCCCCTCTTGCCCCCACACTCTCTGGGCCCCCTCTACTGCTCTCAGTCTCCCTCCCATGCTCTCCGCCGCCCCTGTTTTATTTTCTGGCCCCTTCACCCCCTGGCAGCTCTGCTAGGTCCCCCCCTCCTTTCCCTTTTGCTGCTGTGGGGGGTCTCAGGCTGGAGAGCGGGGAAGGGACCGCTATCTTAGGGGCTGGCGGGCAAGGTGAGCAGTGAGGCTAGCAAGGATCGATAGTCCTGGAAGGAGAAGAGCTCTAAAGACCTCCCAGGACTGGAGGACAGGCTGACTGGGGTCGGAAAACGAGGACGGGTTGAAGGTACAGGTGACCAGGGACCACTCCATCTCACAGCAAACAGATCCGATGAAAGGAGCAGGACACTGTCCCCACCGAGAATGAGAATGGACCCTGCATGCTGCTGGCCGTCATAAATATCCTGCTGGCATGGAAGGTACCATACCAAGCATCACACACACCTTCCCACAGAGGGGCACTGCAGACTGGTACATAGGGCACAGGAGGAGCTGCAGACAGGGCTATGGATCTCTCTCTCTCACTCCCCTCTTCTCTCTCTCTCTGCGCTGGGATCCCCCCACTCTCCTTCCTCTGTGGACGTGGAATTATTCAGTGACACCCCCTTCCCATTCTCCCAAGGCACAGGGGAAAATCCTAGAGGGGTTGTCACCTTGCTGGGTCCCAGATGTTGTATTGCCTGCATATGTCTAATGGGGGAAGAGGGTGCCCTGGAAGTGGTGCTGATCGCCTGTGTGCTAGATCCACGCATCTTTATGCAGCCATTTTTGCTTGCTTTTTTTATCCATTATGGGCGTGAGTGGGGCCTTGTGTCTAAAATTTTGCCTAAGGTCTCACAAAGCCTAGGCATGTGATCTCGAATCGCAATTTTTCCCGAGCCTCTTTGACGTCAGCCAACAGCGGGCTTCAGGCTGCTTACTGCTGAAAACAAGTCACAGGAGTGCAGAACGAAGTGCATATATTTTTTGTAAAATAGGCCTTTTCAACCTTTTTACAGTGAAGGAACCCTTGAAATAATGTTCGGGCATTAGAACACCTGTCGGTTTTTATTGCTGTCTTTGCCCCTGTTAGGGATATTCACTCTGCTTGTTCTGTTTACCATTATCATTAAAAATCCCACATTTTAGGAAAAGCTATAGGAAAGAAAGTGAAGGTAAATCTCCCCAATGGGGTAAAGATGTCAAAACACAAGCCAACAGGGGTTATAACCCTCCCTTACTCTATCCAAAATGGAAAAAAAAAAATTAAAAATGTGTCTATAGTATTACTATAACTAAAAGCAAAACTTTTTTTTAAATTTTGGATAGATTAATGGAGGGTTTCACCCCGTCAGGTTTCTTTTGGGAAACTTTCCCTTCATTTCCTAGCTTATAATAAAACAAGAATTGAGGGGAACCCTGATGCATCCAGGGTTCCGAGAGCTAGTGACCCAATTGAAATATTTCCCTTCTGTTCCTCTTTTTGAGACAAAAATTTGGAATTTCCTTTTAGTTTCGCTTCCAGTGAAAATGGGGGCACAGACGGAAATAAAAATGGACAGGTGTTCTAATCCATCTCCACTCTATCCAAAACTTTGATATACTTTGATTTATAGCATTCTCTAGTGAAGGCTATTTTGTTGTACAAACTACATTGTAGTAATGTTTTAACAAAGTCAGAGTTACTCAGTAACACCAAAATTACATGGTGCCAACTTGCTCCAGTGCAGAGAGAACATTCCTGAATGTCTTCCATCTGTGGAAATCTTGAACTACATCTGTTTTTAAGAATACATAAAGCCCAAAGGTTTTTTCTTTTAGATAGAGTAGGGATAAAACCCCTGTTAGGGTTCTTTTGTGTCTCCTTCAACATATTTTCCTTCACTTGTGTCTTATAAACACAACAGAAAGTATGAGTCTGGGCAGTGTAGAAGTGATTGGGTGGCTTTATAGCCACCCAAATCACTCCCAACAGAATGGTGGGTGTGTTTTCTAAAAGCCCTTGCTACCAGCTGTCATTTAAAATAAGCTATAGGCTAAGTTATTCCTACTGATAAGTGTTTTGTAATGCTGATTTGTTTAATAAAAAATTTCTGTAAAAAAAAAAAAAAAAAAAAAGCTATAAGCTAATTACTTGCTTTACCAGCTGCCTTTGGTAGACAAGTGGTTAAACAGCCATGACTCTAAGATGCTTGAACTTATGTACTTTTTTTTTACTGGTACTGACAGGCTTTCTAGATCACCCCAGGGCTCCCAGAACTGTCTATGTTAGCACCATCTTCCTGATGGGGTCTAACTGACCTGAGAGCTTGTTAGAAGGTGTCTAACTGAGCAGAGAACTGATAACCTTTGGAGGCTTTTAAAGCAATGCCTATGAACAATTTTGGGTACTGTAGATCCGAGGGGGATGCAAGGAAAATAAAAAACAGCATTTTAGCACATGATTGGATGATAAAATCAGCAGAGCTTCCACTCATTTCAGATCTACCCCTTAGATTTAGAGCGACTGCACTTCCAAGTGCACTTGCAATGCAAAGGGGATTTACCTTTCTAAAATAACCCCCAATGTTTCTTGATTAAAGAGAGGACAGGAGGGGTGTGTCCCTGTCAGATCATCTTAATGCTTCTTTTACAAGGCCGTTTACATGTAGCCAGATGATTCCAGGGGCAAGAATCAACAAATGACTGAGGCAAGCAAACAGTAGCGGCCGCTGAGCCATTTTAAACCAATTAAAGGCTGACAGTTACCTCCGCTGTTTGCATGTAGCTGCACACAGTTTACCCCCCCCCCCCCTCCCTTAATGACCAGGCTATATTTTGCGATACAGCATTGCGTTACTTTAACTGATAACTGACAAGTCGTGCAATGCTGTACCCAAAAAAAATGTATTTTTTCCCACAAATAGAGCTTTCTTATGGTGATATTTAATCATTCCTGTGTTTTTTATTTTTTATATACATAAACAAAAAAAGACTGACAATTATGAAAAAAAACTATATTTTTTAATTTCTGCTATAAAACCTATCCAATCATTTTTTAAAAAAAAAATCTAATTTCTTCATAAATTTAGGCCAATATGTATTCTGCTACATATTTTTGGTAAAAACATCCCAATAATCGTATATTGATTGGTTTGTGCAAACGTTATAGCATCTGCAAACTATGGGATATTTGTATGTATTTTTATTTTTTTACTAGTAATGGCGGTGATCAGTGACATTGCCGCGGACATTCTGACACCAACTGACACTTTTTGGGGACCAGTGACACTAATACAGCGATCAGTGTTAAAAAAATATGCACTGTCACTGTACTAATGACACTGACTGGGAATGGGGCGATCAAAGGGTTACCTGTGTTTTAAAACCTATGTTTTACTATACTGTGTGAGGTGTTTTTACTAGGGAACAGATGGAATTTCATCCCTTCCTTCCTGTCAGAATGGCAATCTGCCTTGTTTACATAGGCAGACCGCTGTTATGTCTCCATGCCCAACGATTGGCTGTTACCGGAGGACATTGGGTACTGTAGGCCTGGTGATCGGCTTCCGCTGTCTGTATCCAGATCCTAAACAGTCGGATCATGTATATACACTGCCTATATATACTGTGGCAGTAAAACTACTATAGGGCGGACCTTAAGTGGTTAAATAGGCTTAGCAGCCACTGCTATTCGCATGCCTCAGTCATTCCAGTTGCAAGAATCCTCTGGCTGCATGTAAACAACTGTGTGAAGAAGGTGTTTGTGCAGCTCAGCCCGGAGATCTGAAGTTATCAACCCCCACAGCCCCAACAGTTCAGCATCAGGAAGAGGACAGGGCAGCCCTGCAGTGAAACTTTCTACAGGAATGTAACTAAAGTTGTATAGAATTTTTTTTTTTTTAGCTAAACTTGAGCTTCAAGGTGTACGTAACGTCAGTACAGTTTTCTATTTACTTTAAAGGAGAAGTCCAGCCTGGGCTCGTTTGGTGGGGCCTCTCCTATGGGTCACAGGAGTGCAATTAGTTTTGCACTCCTGTGCCCCGCTTTCAGCGGAGAGTGGTTTGAAGTCCGCTCTATGCTGACGTCACTGGAATCAGTCCAGGCACTGCGTCATCGCGACAATGAAAGTCTGGATCCACCAGGTGCCAGGACTGATAGCCGTCTCAGCCTCTTGGCGAGCCGCTGAGATGGCTGCTCCCGCCCCTCCCCAGCTCATCGCTCCAGTGAGCGTGGAGGAGCAGAGAGGAGAGTTGCTTATTGACAGGCAGCAGCTCTCTGCTCAGGGAGCCGAGAGAACCGAGCCATCAGCAGTGTCGGATGGCTCGGTTCTCAGTATAGAGGCGCCAGGGGACAGATGCTGCATCGGACTGATGCTGCATACACCTAGGTAAGTATGATTATGGGAAAAAACAGATTCCCATACTTCTCTTTTAAGTCAGTGGTCTCCAAATTGTGGCCTGGGGCCAGATATGACCGTTTGCTTGCGTTTATCCAGCCCTTGGAGCACTATTTTATCCACTGATACCAACATTAGGGCCTAATTCTCCCCACTGACACCAATGAAGGGGGCACAATTTCTCCCACTGACACCAATGAATGGGTGTAATTCCTCCCAATGACATCAATGATGGGGTCCAATGACATCAATGATGGGGTGCAATTCCTCCTAATGACCTCAATGATGGGGCATAATTCCTCCCACTGACACCAATGATGGGGCGCAATTACTTCCACTGAAATATGAAAATTTACTTCCAATAAATTTTTTCCCAGTGACGTCAGGACCTTTTCTACCCCCAATGGCCACAGTCCAGCCCCCCTAAAGTCTTCAGGACAGTAAACTGGCCCTTTGTTTAGAAAGTTTGGAGACCCCTGCTTAAAATGGAAAATAGTTAAAACACCTGTCTCCCGTGTGAGAGATTTACCTTCACTTTCTATGCTGGGATGTAAGAGGTCATCTCACCAAAGTGAAGAAAAATCCCCTTGTAGACAGTTGTCCCCAGACAAATGTCATAAATTGAATATCTCCCCTCACCTCCTGTTTACATTTTCTCTCACTTGGTAACAGTGGTCACCTAGAGCAGTGACAGCAATAAAAACCTGACCTTTTTTACACTTTCACGCTTCATCTTCAGCAAAAGGAAAAACTTGGTTATTAAATACAGTTTAGGGCATGTTCACACTATCACAATGTGTGTTGTGGTGCTTTGTGCAGCAAAAAATGCAGCATTACCTATTTTTTCATGCATTAGGGTGCATTACAGCTGATTGGTCCACCTAATTTAGCGCACTGCAACACGTCTCTCAATGCATGGAAATTGGATTGCAGTTCTAGTATTTGTATTCTGGTTAAAGGACTTTAATATTTACTTACCACAAGCATCAGACTTTCCCGCAGTAAATAGCAGTCCAAACGAAACCACAATGTGTAGCAACATCTTTCATCTGGCAGTGCTGTAACTATCAATGAACTATAACAAATAAAATGCTTTAAATACATACACATATATATTACATGGATACATGCATAGAGACAGTTTTGAGGTTTGTTACATGAAATGCTCGGGATCAGGAATGTTTACATTTCCTTAAAGCTCAATTAAATGTTTTCCAAGCGCATCAAAGAAAAAGTGTGCAAAGTATTATGCCGCCTACACACGATTCGAAATTCCACCAGCAAAAGTCTAATGAGAGCTTTTGGTCGGAAAATGAGACCGAGTGTATGCTCGGACTTTTGCTGGCAGAGTTCCAGCCAGCAAAAGATTGAGAGCAGTTTCTAAATTTTTCGGTCGGAAAAAGTTTCGATCGGAAATTCGGATCGTCTGTACCAATTCCGACGCGCAAAATTCCTACGCATGCTCGGAAACAATTCAACGCATGCTCTGAAGCATTGAACTTAAGTTTCTCGGCTCGTCGTAGTGTTGTACGCCACCGCGTTCTTGTCGGTCGAAGGTCCAGCAAACTTTTGTGTGACCGTGTGTATGCAAGCCAAGCTTGAGCGGAATTCCATTGGAAAAATCTTGGATATTTTTTCTGACGGAAAATCCGCTCGTGTGTATGCGGCATTACAGTTCATTTTCTTTAGAAAGCTGCTACAGCCCAAGTTGAAAAGCCTGTCCCCTGCTTACATGCTGTAGAGAAGGCTCGTACTCCTCTGCAGTGGTTTTTCTGCAGCATTCCAACATGCCTTTTGCAAAGTCAGAGCTAGGTCTCTCCAATCAGCAGGGAGTATGAACTTTGCTGATTGCAGAGCTATAGATCTGACTCAGGGGTGTGCCAGATCTCTGCATAGAGACCACATCTTACAGAGGACAAGGGTCCTTCTTTACAGGATGCAGTCAGGGGACAGGCTTTTCTACTCAGGTTGTGGCCGCTTTCTAAATAAAATGAACTACACACTGTCTGCTTTCAGGGCCGCTCACCTGCATGGCTGTAAAATTGGGATGAGCAGCTCTGTGTGTTCAGTTGCTCTTTTCCCATAGATATGAATGGGCTCTTTGCATGCAGCACCTGGCGGCTCCAGTTTCTTAAAGACATGGCCCATCCATGATCTACGGGTGTAGGCGCCTGTGAGAATGAAGCCTAATGATTTGCAATTAAATGTAGAGCCCATTGCATAGTGATGGGCATGTCCTTATTTAATTTTCCTCTCCATTATTATAGGAATCTGTAGTTGACACGTTATTTTCACCATGGCTTAATCACTTTGGGGCCAGGAAATATAAACACCAAAAAACGTAAGTGAGCAGATCCAAAAATTAAAAGTGTAACATCAAAACATAATTTATAGCACACAAAAAATAAAATTTTCCCCTTGCCCTTTGTCTAAGAATATGAGAGTAGTAGCCTCCAGTTGAGTTACTTCCAGGTATCGCGGGCTCCGGCGCTGTGATTGGCTGGAGCCACAATGATGTCATGCGCGCGGGAGCCACCGGTACGTGCCATTGCTTAAGTTTGCTTCAGTGCGCATATGCCGATGATGTTGGCACATGCAAATACAGGGGATATCTCCTAAACCAGGTTTAGGAGATATCCAGGGTAGCTACAGGTAAGCCTTATTATAGGCTTACCTGTAGCAAAAAGTGTGTTGTAAGGGTTTACAACCACTTTAACATGAAAAATGTAAATTTAACTTTAGCCTAAATCTCTCAAAAGGTAATGCTTAATCTCATGGTACTACTAAACCCACCCCTTAAAGTGGTTGTAAACCACAGTCAATCACAGAACTTTGAACTAAGCACATATATCTGCAGTGTTTACTTATCTCTCTCCAAAGCCCTGAGTGTTCTTTCTCTCTGTTGCTTTGTTCTTCTGTTGTCAGCTTGAGTCACAGCTTGTCTATTCAGAATACAGCTCTGCATGATCCCTTGTTTCTCTGCCTATGTGGAGGGGTGTGTCCCTTTCCTCCAATCAGCTCTCACACAGTGTGTAAGAGCTGTAACTGCAGTTCTCCACCCACTCCTCTGTACTCCTCACAGATGCATAATAATTTTATCACAAATCTGCACTTTTGAAGGGATGTAGACAAGAGAAGACTGCAGATAAACAAGTAAAACGTATGTAGGAGGGTTTGTTTAATCTCTGTCTATCGCCTAAGGCTATTCACTTCACTGGGTAAATGAGGGTTTACAACCACTTTAACTTGAAGATACCCCTTAACCTTAAAGCTGTATTAAAAAAACAAAAATAATGTTTGCAGGCCCCTGGCATTATGACCCAAATTTGGGGCACTTGCCTGCGGATCACCTACTTTTGGGACGATATACTACAACTATATGACAGGCTTGTAGGTGATCAGTTCCTCAACTGGCTCCAAATTACTGTGCGCTGCCATGTTCCTATAAACAAATAATTTCTTTACTGCTGTTCGATGGATGGGCTTGTAAAATGGACAGAATTGACCATCTGGAAAACACGATAGTCTGGGAGAAAGACAGAACAGAGGCATACCGGCTCACGTGGTCAGTATGGTCCCATTTTTACTATTCCTCTTAATTTACATCCTTAATATCAGGCAGGGCTTAAGTGTTTGGCTACTTCCTGGATCCATGTTTGCTTCCCTCGTTTTCCTTTCCTTACCCTTTTTTTTTTTATTCTTTCCTTCCTCTTGCCTTTCATATCTATCCATGCTTCTTCCCCCTCATCGGTCAATGAGACGACTGCCCCATTATGTCCACACTACTACAATTTTTTTTTTAGAGGGGGTCTCCCCTCGTTTACACTTGTATTGGATACAATGCTGGGCTACCACATATTAGATGTATGATCTTAAAGAGGAGGGCCGGGCAAAAAAAAAAAAATTAAAAGTCAGCAGCTACAAATACTGCAGCTGCTGACTTTTAATAAATGGACACTTACCTGTCCCGGGGTCCAGCGATGCGGGGGAACGAGACCCCCCCCTCGTTCCCCGCTCCGCTCACGACGCCGGCATTCTTAATGTGGGAACCCGGCTGGGCTTCACAGCCGGGCACCCACTGCGCATGCGCGAGCGGCGCCGTGCGCCGTGATTCGACGCTCACTCATCTGGGACACATGACATGTCCCAGATGACTGTGCGTTGCCTACAGGAAGTGACTTTTAGCCCGGGCAATGAAGGTGGCAGACTTCGAGGGACCCCCTAGCAACAGGCATTTAGAGGTGAGTAAAAAATTTTTTTTTTTTTTCCAATTATTTTTTTTTAATTTTTTTTATGATTTTTAAGCCCCTTTTTGTTTTTTGGTTGCAACCCCACTTTAAATATCCTTCTCATAATTCTAATGTGCTATTTGGAATTACATTTACTGTGGGGCGGCGGCTCCTTTGCATAGAATCACATACAGTTATGTGATTCTGCACTTCTGGGTCTAGGGCGCTGCCAGTGACCCACTGCCGCTGTGTCCAATCAGTGGGTCAGACGGACGCGATGTCCGCCAGGACCCGCCGATCGTTCAAGGCATAGGCAGAATAGCGATCTGCCCATGTAAACAAGGCAGATCGCTGTTCTGTGACAAGGGAAGGCAGTTATCTTGTCTTTCTGCTAAGCAGAAACACGGATCTCTGCCTTCCCACAGTACAAGAAACCCCCACACAGTTAGAAATTACTCCCCAGGAACACATTTAACCCTTTCATCGCCGCTGAGGTTAACTCCTTCCCTGCCAGTGTCAGTAGTACAGTGACAGTGCATTTTTTTTAGCACTGATCACTGTGTTAGTGTCACTGGTCCCCAAAAAGTGTCAAAAGTATTAGTTAGGTGTCCAATTTGTCTGCCGCAATTTTGCAGTCGCGCTATAAGTCACCGATTGCCGCCATTACTAGTAAAAATAAATAAATACAAATTCCACAAATCTATCCCATAGTTTGTAAACGCTATATCTTTTGTGCAAACAATCAATATATGCTTATTAGGATTTTTTTACCAAAAGTATGTAGCAGAATACATATTGGCCTAAATTAACAAAGAAATTGTATTTCTTACTTTTTTTATTGGGTATGATTTATAGCAAAAAGTAAAAAATACAGTTTTTTTTTTTTTTTTTTCAATTGTTGTTTTTTTTTTTTTGTTTATAGCGCAAAAAAAAAAAAACGCAGAAGTGATATACCACCAAAAGAAAACTCTATTTATGGAAAAAAAAGACACAAAATGTATTTAAGTACAGTGTTGCATGGCGGCGCAATTGCCAGTTAAAGTAACGAAGTGCGGTATCGCAAAAAATGGCTTGGTCATGAAGGGAGGGTAAACCTTTCGGAGCTGAAGCGGTTAAACACGATGGCTGCATTTGTTTTTTCTAGGCTTGTTTTCCTTTATTTTACCTGATGATCTGGCCAATAACACACTTTCTATCTTGGGATGTCTCCACTTTGGTTGGAGAAACAATAGAGCGTCCTTTGGACAGGATCATTATTAATCTCGGGAGAGGGGAATGTTAAACAAACTAGCAGATTTAGATGGACTTGACTAACCAATTAAAGCCAAACTCCAGCTAACACTTTTTAGGCAGTTAGAGCAACAGTTTTTTTTTTTTCCTTTTGGGATAAAGGTTTTTATATAAATTAACGAAAGCTCACAATTTTAAGCCTCCCTGTCAGTGTTAATTTGTCTCAAAACTCTAACTGCTACCTTTGCAAAACAATTTGCTCTGTTGAAAATAACAGGCCTACTGACCAGATCACTAGGTGAACATAAAGGAAAGAAGGATTAAAAAAAAGAAAACTAATGCAATCACCACACTGAAGAATAGGTGCAATGCTGCATTATAATATATTTTTGTTTTTGGTTTAATACCGTTATAACCTAATCCCTCAAAACATAACTCTTAATCCTAAAATACCCTTTAAACTAGTGGCAGCTGGTGCTCAATTTTTTTTTTGGGGGGGGGGGGGGTTGCGGCAAACAAACCCACCCCCGCTGTTCGATCGATTGCACGCTCGCCCGTCAGCCAGCCTGCCAGCCCTGCACTTACCCCATCCAGGTCACGGCTTCGGTGGCTTCCCCCTGCATCTCTTCCTGAGTCCCGGCGGTCAATTCTCCTCCCGGCCAATTGGGCCTTAGGACTCTCGGGCCAATCAGGTCTTAGGACTCCCGGGCCAATCGGGTCTCAGTACCTGCTTCCTGATTGGCTGGGAGGAGAACATTTGCGAATATTAATTCGCTAATGTCACACTAGTGGGTGGGCTAGGGGCGCACTGCTCTGCGCTCTAAGCTCACCCTATTTGAAGCCAATGTGTTTCATAAAAAAAACATTGAAATCCATGCGTCCAGCATGGGGATTGGGGGCCGGGCACGTGTGCCCCTTATGAGCGGCCACTACTGCTTTAAACATATGCATAACTTAACCTTACAAAACATATTCCATATCCTTAAAGAGGATGTTCAGCCTGGGTGAAAAAGATTAAAAGTCAGCAGCTACAAATACTCTAGCTGCTCACTTTTAATATTAGGGCACTTACCTGTCCAGGTAATGTCAGCACCCCAGCCGATCTTCAGATCCACTCCCGGGTGCTGCCTGGTAAGGGAACCTGGCAGTGAAGCCTTTCGGCTTCGGCGTATGCAGGGGGAAGGAGGAGGGGGGCCGAAATCCTGGGACATCGAGCCACGGCCCTGTCTCCGGAAGTGGGAAAGAGGACTTATCAAAAACAGGTACCCATTCCCCCCTCCTCCTGAAAGGTGCCAAATGTGGCACCGGAGGGGGGGAGGAAGTGTATAAGCAGAAGTTCCACTTTTGGGTGGAACTCCACTTTAATGTACCCCCAAATGTAAGCTTCTCTTTACCCTAAAGAATATGCAATAAACATAACCTAAAGTAACTACCAAAACAAACTCTGAAAATAAAAAAGCTTATCATGCTGAATTGGCAGATAAAAAAAAAAAAAAAAATATATCAATATCGGGTCAAAGATTTCATGAACTGAAATCTGTTAAGACTCCACAGGTTAATCTAAAGATCCTGGGAGAGAAGCAGAGACATTTTAACAAAAAATATAATTTGAAAGAAGAAAAAATAGAGAATGAATTTATTTCTTACCTGCTGATGTTGCTTGCTTACTTGAAGCCTTATTATGTCTGTCTGATATTTCCAGAATGACACAACAACTTGTAAATGAACACCAAATTCCTTCTGTTCATTAACATGATGACCAAGAAACAATGGTTGCATAACTACATAACTGCTGTTGTGAAAACATTCCTAATTATGCTCCATATTTAGGTATATACATTGGAATATATTTTTAAAAAGGTCTACTGCACCATTTAAGAGGCGCTCCAGACTCCTTCAGAAAAAAAAAAAAAAGTCAGCAGCTAAAAATACTGTAGCCGTTGACTTTTAATATTAGGGCCCTTACATGTCCAGGCATCCAGTGAGTGTCCTCACCTGAACCGAATCTTCAACTGGCAGTTTCCTAGTGCGCTGCGCTTTGTGAATGGGCTGCAGTCTTCTGGGACCTGTGAAGTGTCCCAGAATGCGGCGGAGAAAGGGGGGGCATGAAATTCGGGCTCAGTTCGTGGCAGCCTATAGTGTGTATGGATACATTGGCTAACATGGAGGGCAGTTTCTGGGCAGAGAAAAATAGTTACCAACAATGTACTTGTGTTTATATGCAGGGGAATACTAGACCAAACATGCCTGCAGATGTGGCTTGGTCTTTGTGTAGCGTCTTTGTTATCTAATTTTACTTCTATATTACCTCTCTGAATGTGATGTCAATGTCCATACTCTGTAAATTTGAAGTCTTCTCAAATAAACATCCACGTTACTTGTAAAAAAAGAAAAAAAGCCATCGCTCCCACTCCCCCAGGTACAGGTTGGCATATGATGGGGAAAACTTGGTCCCCCTCGCCAAACCCTGCACCTGGAGGTAGTGGGAGCCATTCCTAGACCAGAAGGTTGATTCCTGCATGACAAGCTAAAACATTGCTTACAATATCAGCACTCGCTGTCATAAATTTAAAAAAGTGCCTCCACCCACATCATTCATTTACAGAGCTCTGTGAATGTGAGAACTACCGACATCCTTTGCAGCTGTTGGCTTATAGTTCTGAATGAACTACCAAGGCGCTGTTGAGCACTCTAGGTAGTTCACTGATGCTTCCTGTCAGTGGGTAATTGCCTCCTGTACAAGACACGAGCAGACAGCTTACACTGAGTCTGCAAGAGTCCTGCATTACACCCACAATCTGCTGATCACGGGTGCAATGCTTTGCAGGTTTCTATTTGAAAAAAACAAACAAATGCACATTTTACTACTTGCAAAGAGATTTATTTATATTTTTCACATAGGTGAATCTGAATTTTCAGTTTTAAATCATTAAGGCACTAAATTAATAAGGTTTAATCAGTAATGATGATGCCATAGGGCCTCTCCTTCTCCCCCCCATACAATCCCTGATCATCTGGCACTCGTAGAAATAATTTTAAAGATTTGGCATTATGCAGTGACTTCAAAACATTATAGTTGTGATTACAGTAAAAGCAGGAAACAAAAAGGAATATGCATTTAGAAAACAGCTGTACTGATGCGGGAAATAGGGGGTCTCAGCGGTAGAAGAGCAGTACGGAGGCTTCTGTTAATTCCTTGCTGGCACTGGCACTAATATGTGTCCCAACACCATCCCAGTCCATTGCTACAAAGTCTCCACACTGCCTAGGACTCTGCTCTGGAAAGAAGCCACCTCCTCCAATGCAATACTGAAATACAAGAAGGAAAATCTCAGTCAATACAGATCACCATCATGACAAAATGAAATAAATATGCCATTGTGGTGTGGCCTATATGACAGTTCCTGGTAAATATACTACCATTTGTAAAATGGCCTCTTGTGTAATAAATTCTTTGCTATTAACTAAAACATTGAGCGACGTGTTACCAGTTTAAAGCCAATCAGGAGTTTTTGTTGTCTAGTACAGGCAACATTTTAGAAGGTTTGTGATGGCTCTCAGAAGCACAGAAAGCATTCCCTGGCCATGTCATTCCAAACCTGTCTAGATAAGAGACTCAGATTAGCCTGAACATAAATTCATTGCAAATTTCTGTATTCTTCTCAAATAGGGCTAATTCTGGGCAAATGTTGTTGCCCACCTGTCATGCTTTGAGCGGTCTTTAGCCCTGGCAGCAACATCACAGCAACCAATAATGGGTAATCGGCTTGATAATTTGGCCCCTTACTGTAAAAGTGTGTGGGTGTTTGTACTCATTGGGAATAGGGGGGCAAAAAGCAGCCATAGTGTACAACTGTATATGAGCTTCTGTAGGAGGATGATAGGGCAAGATCACTGATTACATAAGGAAAGATTGGGATCAGTTAACAAACTGTGCTTTACCTCTGTAAATTGCAGCAAAGGGGAACATTCTCTGATGTGTGTCTCCCCTCCCCCCAGAACCCATAAATCCTTGCTAGAATTACTATCTGTGTCAGCAACAATCTTGGTTGCTTGCTCTGGGGCAATCTCATTTTAGTTGGTGGTTGATTTTAAGACAGTGATCACTTTTGGCTGTTGTACAGTCTTATGCCCCGTACACACGGTTGGAAATTCCGACGGAAAATGTCAGATCGGACAATGTTGTCAGAAAATCCGACCATGTGTGGGCTCCATCGGACTTTTTCCGTCGGAATTGCTGCTCACAAATTTTTCAACAACAAGATCTGATCTGACGTTTTCCCATCGTGTGTAGGGAATTCCGATGGACAAAGTGCCACGCATGCTCAGATCAAATTACAAGACCAAAGCTATTGGCTACTAGCCTCTAAGTAGTTCCGTCGTACGCAACGAACGTCACCACGTTCAGAATGATCGGATTTCCCGACAACTTTGTCCGACCGTGTGTATGCAACACCAGTGTCGGACAAAATCTGTCTGAAAAAATCCGACGGATTTTGTGGTCGGAATTTCCGACCGTGTGTACGGGGCATTACAGACTAGATGTAGATGGCGTGTAATGTAAAGGCACTGGTGTAGATTGCACTGTAGCTTTTTTTTTGTCAGAACTTTATTGCAATGCCCTAAAATGACAGGCTTAGCGGTGCAGTGGATTGTTACACCATGCTGTGATGAAAATAAGTACTGCATGCAGCACTTTTCTTCATCGAGCACCACCGATCAGTGTCCCCCCATTGGATAGTGTCCGCCCCGTACTGCGCAGGCACAGCGCAGTACGGAGGACAAGGAGACGCCGAAAGTCTCCCAAGATGGGCAGCGCCTGCGTACTTAATAGTACCTTCTGCCCTGAGGCCAGGTTCAAGCCCCACCATGCAAGTGGACATACGGTAGATGATGTAAAGCAGCACTCAGTAACAGGGCCCCTCGCGGGCTCGATTCACTCCCCACGCTTCGGGCATGGCCTCGCTTCGCTCTGCAAATTTTTATTCTAACTCTACACCCCCCCCCAGTTCAGGTTCGCACCAGAACATACGAACAGGCAAAAAATTGGTGCGAACAAGGGGAGCTGTGTACTGACCCAGGGGACTTCATCAAGGCAAAAAAAAGTTTTTAAAACCACCGTTTTTTCTGGAGCAGTGATTTTAATAATGCTTAAAGTGAAACAATAAAAATGAACTATTGCCTGGGAGGTCCCCTTAATCTGCCTGTAAAGTGGTGCATCTCTGTAATGTGTTTTACAGTGCTGCAGCAAGATGACATTTCTACAGGAAAACATTTCATTCAAGCTTGCTCGCGGCTGTAATGTTTTGCCGGCAGGGGGCTTATCAAACTCTGGCCCCCCCAAAATCCATCCCAGACTTTTATCCGAGCATGCAGCATGGGGGACAGGATGGGGGGGGCGACCATACCAGGCCACATGCCCTTAACATGGGGAGGGTGCTTTGGGGTCCTCATCCTCACAACCCTGGCCCAGTGGTTGTGGGATTCTGTGGGCAGGGGGCTTATCGGAATCTGGAATCCCCCTTTAACAATTCTCGATGGAGCATACAAAATGGTCAGATACCCCTAGTGTTTTCCTGAGTACCACCAAAGTCCTCAATCTGGTCTACCATGCCAATAAGACAAATACCCCTAGTGTTTTCCTGAGTACCGATGCTGAGAAGGCATTCAATAGGGTGAGATGGTCTTTTTTGTTTGCAGTACTGAGACATGTCGGCATGGGAGACCAGATGATTAAGTGGATTACGAGTGTTTACACATGCCCAAAGGCGGAGGTGAAAGTAAATGGAGTTTTCTCCAAACCCTTTAAAATATCAAATGGTACTCAACAGGGGTGCCCTCTTTCTCCCCTGTTGTTTTCCCTGTCGGTAGAGCCCTTACTAAATAAAATAAGACAAAATCCAGACATTCAGGGTTTAAAAATAGGAGATAGAAATTATAAAATCTCAGCCTATGCAGACGACTTGTTCTCCATGTCTGCACCACATATCTCAATTCCCAACCTCATGGAAGAGTTTGAAATATATGGAAACCTATCTAATTTAAAAATAAATTACACGAAATCAGAAGCGATGGGAGTGGCGTTGCAGACTATGGTCCGTAACACAATTCAACTAAACTTTAGTTTTAAATGGGTGACTGAGAAGCTAAAATATCTGGGCACGTATATTCCACCGAATACAGGAAAGACTTATGAGGTAAATTTTCCAGCCCTATATAACAGTTCGGATGCAATTGGATAAATGGCATCAGGGTATCCATTCATGGTTTGGCCGATGCAACATCATTAAAATTTTTTGTATTTTACCAAAATTTCTATACCTATTCCAAGCTTTACCAATCACTATTCCAGCGGTCTTCCTTCGTCAAATATGTTCCCTTTTCACAAAATTTATATGGGCCAAGAAACGACCAAGGATAGGGAGAGGTATTATGATGTTGCCAGGTGCTTTGGTGGAATAGCAGTCCCAAATATAGTGAAATATTACCAGGCTGTTCACTTGGGGAGGGTGGTAGATTGGTGCAGACATGAAGAACTCAAGTCATGGGTAGATCTGGAACAGCAGGTAAGTATGATACCCCTACGTAGAGCACCTTGGTGCTTTGAAACATTACCAATGTCTATTAGGAAGCATCCCACCATAGGTACCACACTACGTATTAGTGCTAATCTACTTCGGGATCCCAAAATTTCTTCGAAAAACTCACCTCTATTTCCTATCCTGGGAAACCCGGGGTTTCCACCAGGGACTGAGGTAGGAGCATTTTAAAAACTTAGTAGAGAGAGGTATATCCCAAGTCTCACATTTCATTCACAATGGGGCTTGGCCTACCTTAGCGGCTTTGACGCAAATAGGTCTCTTTGAGTTAAAGATTTGGCGAGCGATACAGGTACTGCATTTTTTTAAATCCCTGGAGTCAGCGGTAAAATATGAATGCCAACTAACCACATTTGAACAATAATGTGATGAGCGAGAACCGCTCCCCAGGCTGATCTCAAGAATGTATGGGATGTTAAATACACCTCCAGAGGACTTTGTGCTCCCCAGTAAGGCTAAGTGGGAAAGGGATTTGAATAGGACTTTTACCCCGGTTCAGTGGAGGAACATTATTTATCTGTCTCAGAATACATCAATGTGTGCACAAATTCAAGAATTAAATTATAAAATACCGATGCAATGGTATTATACTCCAATAAAACTGCAGAGATTCTACCCGTAAACTTCAGGCCCTTACTGGAGATGTGGAGAGGAACCAGGAACTTTATTCCACATATTCTGGGCATGCCCTAAGATCAGGCATTATTGGGGAGAGGTCCGGAGAATAGCCCAAAAACGTATAGAAACTTTAATCCCAGATGATCCCGCTCTTTTTCTGCTCCATTGTTCTCAAATACCGATACGGACATATAGAAAGTCTATTCTATGCCATCTGATTAATGCGGCCAAGGCAAATGTCACTATGTGTTGGAAGGACCCTAGCCCACCTTCAACAGTAAGGTGGCTCAATAGAGTAAGAGAGATTGGAGCTATGGAGGACTTGGTGTGCTCAGGCCAAAATAAAAAAGAGCGGTATAATAAAATATGGGCAGGGTGGAATAGATTTATGCACACTGAGGAAGGGAAGAAAATGCTGGGAGAAAATGAAGGAGAGGTGGATAAGGGGGAGAGTCCGACCGTAGGGGAATAGACATGTTTTTTTTTGGGGGGGGGGGGGGGGGGGGTAGTAGGGGGGTGGATGGTGACAAAAATTGGGGGAGGGTAAGAATATAAGGGGGAAGGGATGGTACTTAGGGAAAGCACCCTAAGATCCCTGTACAGAATTAACAAGAATAAGTGTTAAAAGGTAATGGTTTAATCTGAAGAATGTGGGATTCTCTTTATTTTGCAAATGAGAAGTGATATACTATGTTTTGAAAAGGAATTTTTTGCTTTCTTGTTATTTTTTGGGGTTTTTTTTTTTTTCCGTTCTTGTTATATATGGAATATTGAGTGACATTGTTTTCTGTATTACCCTGTATTTGACAAAAAAAATTTGAGAGCTGGATCTCAAATTTTTCGACAACAAAATCCATTGTCGGAAATTCCAATTGTGTGTATACAATTCCGACGCACAAAATTCCACTTATGCTCGGAATCAAGCAGAAGAGCTTGAACTGGCTATTGAACTTAATTTTTCTCGGCTCGTTGTACGTGTTGTATGTCACCGCGTTCTTGACGTTCAGGATTTCCTATAACATTTGTGTGGCCATGTGTATGAAAGACAAGTTTGAGCCAACATCTGTCAGAAAAAAATCCAGGATTTTTTTGTCGGAATGTCCGATCGCGTGTACGGGGCATTAGTGTACTTGCACTGAACTCCAGCCTAAAAGTATCATATAGTTTTGGGGGATCTTTAATATTGAATCTCTAGGTAAATACTATTTTGTTTACTGGTACTTGTGAAAATTTATGAAAGTCTCAGCAACTGGGGGTAGATAGTTAAATAGGACTGCGACAGCAAATGTGTTCTGATACAAAAATGATCATTATCATTATGTTTTTATTGGTCACCAGTACCAACGTACATGTTCTGAATTGCATTCAGTAGTCTTTACTCCAGGACATAAGGCAATTGCTGCGTTTTCAGTGTTGATTACTCGGAATTGGATAAAGCCAGGAGTGATGATATCTGCAAAAGACAGTTTAAGATTTCAGAGTTGCAATGTATCCAAAATATCACGTATACTGAACATACTGTAAATGTGAAATTGCTCCATTTCAAGGTCACATATACCAGGCATCACACTTTAGATCTGATTTATAATATGAGGAGCACAAAATAAAAGCCTGAGTTGTCTATTGCAACCAGTGGAATTCTTTGCTCTAGTTGTGAAGTATGGTTCCCTGAATCATAATAAAATACAGTATGGTTGTTGTGAACAATAGATGTATGCTTATTTTATTTTACTTTTCTTAACCTACAGTCTTATAACGTTCTGTTGTGAGCTGAAAATGCTGCCTCTTCTGCACTAAAATCCCAAGCAGTGTTGTCAGCAAAGGTGAGATTTCCCTTGCTGGAATACAGAACTTTGCCTATTCTTACCTCTCTATGATCCACTCCTCATTCATATGTCAATTTATTTCCCAATAAAGCAATAGTGCAGCTTTAGCTGTGTGTAGGTAAAAGTCTCTGCCTTGGTAAAATGTTTTAGCTTGCTGATGACATCACAGTGAGAATTATAAGCTGTTTCACGATCCAAGAACAAGGCAAAAGAAAAAAGCGAATGCTGGGACTTACTCCTGGGGAGGGAGGTAAGTCTGATGCCCCGTACACACGTTCAGACTTAGTCCGCCGGACCTAGTCCGGCGGATTGTCCGCCGGACCTAGTCCGGCGGGACTTCCCCACACACGCCCGGACTTCCTAGCGTGTGACTTGCCCACACACGCGCGGACTTCTCCGGCGGACAATCCGCTGGACAAAGTCCGCGGGACTTTTGAAAATGAACGGACTTGCCCACACACGGAGCAGTCCGTTCATTTAGAACGTAACTTCAGGTTACGTAGCTAGCGTAGGCAGTAAATGCCGCCGCGCTAGCTCCGTAAGCTGGCATGGATTTAAAGGGACTCCCTACGCCGAAAAAACGGCGTGGGGGTTCCCCCCAAATCCATGTCAGACCCTTATCCGAGCACGCAGCCTGGCAGGCCAGGAAAGGGGTGGGGACGAACGAGCGCCCCCCCCCCCTCCTGAGCCGTACCAGGCCGCGTGCCCTCAACATGGGGGGTGCCCTGGGGAAAGGGGGGCCGTGCGGCCCCCCACCCCAAAGCACCTTGTCCCCATGTTGATGAGGACAAGGGCCTCTTCCCGACAACCCTGGCCGTTGGTTGTCGGGGTCTGCGGGCGGGGGCTTATCGGAATCTGAGAGCCCCCTTTTATAAGGGGGCACTCAGATCCCGGCCCCCCACCCTATGTGAATGAGTATGGGGTACGATGTACCCCTACCCATTCACCTAAGGTGTAAAATGTAAAGTAAAAAAACACCCACACTTTTGAAAAAATAGTTTATTGCACTGCACCGGGGGTCTTCTTCCGTCTTGGGGGTCTTCTCCCCGGACTCCCCAGCCATTTACCAAGCTCTTTTACCGAGCGGGGAAGTCCGGCTACCTTCTTCGTCGTCGCCGCCGTCGTCTGGGGGTCTCGATCCGCCTTCGGGGGTCTTCCGGGGTCTCTTCTGTTCTTGCGGCGGTCGTCGTCTTCCGCGCCGCCGGCGCTGCTTTCTTCTTCTTCTTGTCCTTCTTCTTGTTCTTCTTGTTCTTCTTCTGATGTTGACCCGTCGCTGTCTCTGCCCGGAATGCCAGAAAGGCGCTGCGCTGGGACTTATATAGGGACATGGGGACAGGGTCACATGCTCATGTCACATGGTGACCCCGCCCCCTTGCGATGTCACAGTCCCAGCATCCTCCGGGACTGTGACAACACAAGGGGGCGGGGTCACCATGTGACATGAGCATGTGACCCTGTCCCCATGTCCCTATATAAGTCCCAGCGCAGCGCGGTTCTGGCATTCCGGGCAGAGACAGCGACGGGTCAACATCGGAAGAAGAAGAAGAAGACAAGAAGAAGAAGAAGGCGGCGCCGGCGCGGAAGACGACGACCGCCGCAAGAACAGAAGAGACCCCGGAAGACCCCCGAAGGAGGATCGAGACCCCCAGACGACGGCGGCGACGACGAAGAAGGTAGCCGGACTTCCCCGCTCGGTAAAAGAGCTTGGTAAATGGCGGGGGAGTCCGGCGAGAAGACCCCCAAGATGGAAGAAGACCCCCGGAGCAGTGCAATAAACTATTTTTTCAAAAGTGTGGGTGTTTTTTTACTTTACATTTTACACCTTAGGTGAATGGGTAGGGGTACATCGTACCCCATACTCATTCACATAGGGTGGGGGGCCGGGATCTGAGTGCCCCCTTATAAAAGGGGGCTCTCAGATTCCGATAAGCCCCCGCCCGCAGACCCCGACAACCAACGGCCAGGGTTGTCGGGAAGAGGCCCTTGTCCTCATCAACATGGGGACAAGGTGCTTTGGGGTGGGGGGGCCGCACGGCCCCCTTTTCCCCAGGGCACCCCCCATGTTGAGGGCACGCGGCCTGGTACGGCTCAGGAGGGGGGGGGGCGCTCGTTCGTCCCCACCCCTTTCCTGGCCTGCCAGGCTGCGTGCTCGGATAAGGGTCTGACATGGATTTGGGGGGAACCCCCACGCCGTTTTTCGGCGTGGGGAGTCCCTTTAAATCCATGCCAGCTTACGGAGCTAGCGCGGCGGCATTTACTGCCTACGCTAGCTACGTAACCTGAAGTCACGTGCTAAATGAACGGACTTGACGATGAGCGGCAAGTCCGTTCATTTTCAAAAGTCCCGCGGACTTGCCTACTAACGGCGGGATTGTCCGCCGGACTGCCAAGTCCAGCGGATAATTTTAAAACCAAACTTAAAACTTTGGTCCGCCGGACTTTGGCGCCAAAAAGTCCGCCGGCGCCCACACACGAGGGGATTATCCGCTGGACTTCAGTCCAGAGGATAATCCCGCGGGATTGTCCCTTCGTGTGTACGCCGCATGAGGGTATATTTGGTCATAGCTGGAGATCATCTTTAAATGAGCCAGCCGGTTAAAATATGCTTGCAATTTTCAGTAATTTGGTAAGTGGTCAATGAATGTACAAGAGCTGCCAGGAAACCATAGAATAACCAGAGCAAATCAAAGTTGCACTGGTGGTGTCAGGGATTTCTGTAAAGTTAACTGGGTAAGTGTTTTTTTTTTTTTTTGAAAGGGGAAATCCACTGTGTTGTATGGTAATCAGACATGAGTTTGGCAGAACTATGTAAGCAGTGTTACCACATTAAACTTCTTTAGGAGAGTGTCTTAATTAAAGCGGAGCTCCACCCTAAAGTGGAACTTCCGCTTATCGGATTCCTCCCCCCCTCTGGTGCCACAATTCTGCACCCACTTCTGGGACTAGCTAGCCGAAGCTGGCCCGCCCATATCCGAAGATGCTCCGTTGTGTCTTGGGAAACACAGTTCCTAGGGCACAACGGGGACCAATAAAGACGCGCAGCATGCGCAGTAGGAAACCGGGCAGTGAAGCCGCAAGCTTCACTTCCTGATTCCCTGACAGAGGATGGCAGCGGGGGCAGCCGAGAGAGGAGCGATCGCTCGTCATCCTCTGCCGACATCGCTGGAACCTGGAACAGGTAAGTGTCTATTTATTAAAAGTCAGCAGCTGCAGTATTTGTAGCTGCTGACTTTTTAAAAAAAAATTCAGGTGGACCTCCTCTTTAAGAACAATCAGACTTGAACTGCACAGGAAAACAGGAAAGATTTTTTGATCTTAATGCCTATGATGCATCATGCAACACAGACACTATGGGGTTGATTTACTAAAGGCAAATATATTATCCACTTTGCAAAGTACAGTTGCTCCAGATCTTAGTAAATGAGCAGAAGCTCTGATGACTCTGATGACTTCCATCATGCAATCACGTGCAAGCAAAAATGCTGTTTTTTTTTTAAATTTTGCTTGCACGTGATTGGGTATCCTTTGCAAAGTGAAGCTTTACCTCATTTACCAAGCTCTGAAGCAAGCAGGGCTGGTGCAAGGGTTTTTGACACCCTAGGCGAAACCTCATTTTGCTTTGCACATGTATACAGTGGAGGTGGCGGGAGTGAAGATCTTTGCAGCGCCTCTCCACTTTTTTTTCAGCCGTGTTCCGCAGGCCCGCACCTGCGCCTCTGGACCCGGCCTGAAGACAAATAGTGGCAGCACCGGCTCGCTTCCTCACACCAGCCGTGTTCCGCAGGGATATGGACAGGGTAGGGCAGTATACAGACAAGCTAGAGTAGTATACAGACAGGCTAGGATAGTATATAGACAGGCTAGGGCAGTATACAGATAAGCTAGGGCAGTATACAGATAAGCTAGTATATAGATAGACTAGGGAGGTATACAGTCAGGCAAAGGGCAGTACACAGGCAGACTATGGTAGTATAAAGGACAGGCTAGGGTAATATATAGATAGGCTAGAATAGTATATAGACAAGCTAGGGCAGTATACGGACAGGCTAGGGCAGTGTAGAGTGGCTAGGGTTAGGGCAGTATGCAGACAGGCTAGGGCAGTATGCAGACAGGCTAGGGAGGTATACAGACAGGCTAGGGCAGTACACAGACAGGCTACGTAGTATACACATGGTAGTATATGGACAGGCTAGGGTAGTATATGGACAGGCTAGGTTAGTATATAGAAAGGCTAGGATAGTATACTGACAGGCTAGGGAAGTGTACGGACAGGCTAGGGCAGTGTCCGGACAGGCTAGGGCAGTGCACGGACAGGCTAGGGCAGTGCACGGACAGGCTAGGGAAGTGTACGGACAGGCTAGGGCAGTGTACGGACAGGCTAGGGTTAGGGTAGTATACAGACAGGCTACTATCAGCAAGCCTTCCCGGTTTAAGGCTTGTTTGCCTTAATATCTGGTACATTATTTATCTATGTGGGTAAATTTAATAAAATAGAAATCATTCTTAAAAATACTTACTTGGCTTAGCTTCAACAATGGGTGAATTTAGTGCAATAATCTTCTGTTCATTTCCTTTATCATAAACAACTGGAGCAGAAGGTCCATTGCTTGTGGGGCATGTCCCAACATTATACTTTACAGGATATTTCTAAAACCAAGACCAATAATATTACACTATGCTTTTATAAGATCATCAACAAAAACACATCTTAAGGGCCAGTACACACCATAAAAAACGTAGTCCGGATGCGTTCTAGATGCTTTTCTGCATGCATGTTTTTGACGTGTTTTTTGGTGCGCTCCAGTGCGTTTGATGCAGTCCAGTGCATTTCTCCCCCCCTCTTTTTTCTTAACCTTAAATAAGGACATGTGTGTTCCAGTGCATTTTGGTGCATTTTGAAGCGTTCCAATACAGTCTAGTGCAGGAAAAATGCAGCATGTTCTACTTTTTTTTCTGTAACTGGAACTGCAAGCACTGGTGAGAACTGTGCCATTATAAATCATATAACCTACTTTCCATGCGTTTTTGATGCAGGAAAAATAAAATCGCACTGGACTGAATATGGTGTGAACTGGCCCTAAAAGTTTTATCATTCTTCTATGAAATGTTGCAGGATCAGACCAGTGTATCCAAAATGATATTTCTATTATGGGTAGAGGTTAGTGAGTTGTACCACCCCTCAGCCTCTTTTACTCTTTTGAGGATTTTCCTTGTAGATGATTGTGGCTAAGTCTACCTAATTTTGACTAGATCAGGTGACTCTTGCATGTCTATAGACAACTGCAGATATGTTTAGCCGACAGAAATCAGACAAAGACTTTGGACAGTTTAGAAAGCCTTTTCCATTTGTTTTTGTTCCCTCTAAGATAAAATTAGGAAAATAAATATCTGCATTGGAAAATGTATAACAAATGTACCAGTCTTGGGTATAAATGCGGTGCTTTGTTGAAAACCTAGAATTTTATTTTTTTGATATTTGAGCCATTGGCTCTTACTGCTCTCAGTCACAGCCAGTGAGCCGATGAGGAGAGTGAGGAGGCAGGGCCAAGCCACAGCTCTGTGTGGGAATAGACATGCAGAGCAGCGGCTTGGAAGCGAGCCTGCTTGGGTGCCCCCAGAGCAAGCTGCTTGCTCTGGGGGCACTCGGCAGGAGGGAGGGGCCAGGAGCCCAAGAAGAGGAGATGAGTATGATATGTTTGTTATTGTAAAAAAAGACCCAAGCCTTTAATATCACTTTAATGTATATGCCTGAACATGTCCGATGGAGCCACCTGAAGTCACAAACAGTGTATCGTATTTCCTTAAAAAATGCCCTGGCCTTTAGCTAGTCCAATATCTCAGGCAATATCCAGACAGATATAGCACAAGCTTCTTGTGATGCACAGGATCTGGACACAGGGATTGCAACTCAATTAAAGTGATATTAAAAAGGTATTTCTTTAAATAACAAACATTTTATACCTACCTGCTCTGTGCAATGGTTTTGCACCTAGCAGCCTCAATACTCCACTTAGAGTCGCCCACCGGTGCTCCTGGCTCCTCCTCTTCTTAGAATGCCCCACAGCAAGCTGCTTGCTATGGGGGCACTCATGCGTGCTCGTTTCAGAGTCCTGCTCTCTGTGTCCATAAGACACACAGAACGGGCCTGGCCCGACCCCCTCCTCACTGGCCATGAACTGTGATTGACAGCAGCGGGAGCCAATGGCTCTCAGCCAATCAGTAGGCAGAGACTCGGGAGAGAAGCCGCTTTCATGCACATCGCTGAATCGCGATCTGGCTCAAGTAAGTATTATGGGGGGCTGGGGGGGGGGCTTCACACTGAAAGTTTTTTTTTTACCTTCATGCATAGAATAGACTTTAGAACCACTTTAAATTGAAAGGTTCCAACTAGGGCAACAATGCAAGACCACTTTGCCCATATTAAGGACCAAAAAAAAGTTCCCCACAAGAAAATGCAGTCTGAAATTGCTCTGGCTGAAGTGATCGCTACAAGAAAGACCGCCTAATGGGACAAGGATGACAGACATGAATCTGTTCAAAATGCTGCTGCAGATATGAGAGAGACTGGTTTGAATTCCATGTTGGGAGAGAGGATCTGACCTGAGGCTTCACATGAGACAAATAAATGAACTGTCAAAAGCTTCTATAATAGGACAGTCAGGGCTGAGAACTAAGCCTACATGGTACTAATGGCAAGTTGCCCATCCACTTCTGATGTGGACATGGCGTTCTAGACTCAGTCCTCATCATAGCCAGAATAACCAGTTAAAAAATGCCACTGCTTCTCAGTGCCTGGGCTTCAACAGCCATGTTGTTCTGTCACACTTAAAAGGGGTTGTAAACCCCTCATGTTTTTTCACCTTAATGCATCCTATGCATTAAGTTGAAAAAAAAACACCTGGCAGTCACTGGCCCCCTAGCCCCCCCGTTTTACTTACCGGAGCCCCTTCATCCCTTCGGCGGGGACATGCGGTCTCTCTCTCTTAATGGGGTCCCGGCTCTTGATTGGATAGATTGATAGCAGCACAGCCATTGGCTCCCACTGCTGTCAATCAAATCCAATGACGCATCCGGCATTCGTGTCTATGGATGAAAATGCTGGAATGAAACCCGGCGGTGAAGCCTGAAGGCTTAAGCCCCATACACACGGTCGGACAATCCGCGGACCAGGTCGGTCGGATCCTGTCCGTCGTACTTTGTCCGATGTTGGTGTTGCGTACACACGGTCGGACTACGTTGTCGGAATATCCGGTCTGCAAGAACGTCGTGACGTAAGTCGTCGTCCACGAGATTAGAAAAGGGAAGTTCAGCACCACGTCAGGCACCCGTTGGGCTCCTTCTGCTGATCCCGTGTTTATCGCGAGTTAGTCGAAGTTTGGTGACTTAAGATTCGCGCTTCTCAGTTTTCTGACTCAGATCGTTACTGCTCTTCAGTTTGTGCTTGTCGTGCGTATCTGTTTATTAGTGCGTGTAGTCAGTTCGCATTTGTTGGTCATTGCGGCCTATATCTTGATATAGGACGCTTTGATTTGCACTGCTTATTGTCTGCTCGTTTCTGGTATTCATTTCGTTCTTTCAGGCCTTGCTGTTTATCGGTGCTTTCTGTTTGTCCGTTCTGACCAGCCGACCTTTTGTGACCTTGTGAGCGATGTTTCCCGTGCGTACTCGTCGCCGAGTTCGTGCTGAACGCGGAATTGGTGTCGGGCTTTTAGCTTTGACCCAAGACCCGTCCATGAACAGAGTGACGAGGAGTATGTGGACCAAGAATTGGTTGCTTCAGCGTGACCAATTCTCGCACATGCCTTTGCTTCGTGAGAATAATCCTGATGATTTCAGGAACTTTCTCAGGATGACGGACCCCGATTTTCACCGTCTTTTGGCTTTGCTGACCCCCTTTATCAGCCGGCAGGATACCTGCATGAGACAAGCCATTACTCCGGAGCAGAGGCTTGTTGCCACGTTGAGGTACTTGGCGACAGGGAGAAGTCTTCAGGATTTGAAGTTCTCTTCAGGTATCTCTCCCCAGGCCCTGGGAATCATTATTCCAGAGACCTGTTCTGCCATCATCGAGGTCCTGCAGGAGGACTATATTAAGGTAACATTTCTACTTTACTATTCCCTTCTATGTATGCTCTGTTTGCTAATGTCTTCTATTTTTGACCTCCTTCCCTAATTACCATGATTGCAATATGCTCTAATATGCTGTGCCCCTTTTCTCCTTCATGCATTTTTCCCTTCACTTACCTCCCCAGCATGCTCTTCTGCCCCAATAGACACCTATGGCCTAGTCACTTAAGCAATGTATTTTGTCTGCTGCATAGTATTGTTTGCCCCCAAACACCCCCTAAAATATGCACAAATGTTTGCTGTGTGGTTTACTTCATGTAGAGCCCCTTTTTTTTTTTTTTTTTTTTTTGGTGGGGGGGGGGGGGCAAACTCATTAGGAACCCCCTCCCCCAACTGCTCTGTCAGATGGTACCAATCCTCTATCTGCTGGCTTTCCCAAGGTCAATACACACTATATACCTACCTCTTTATAGTGGGCATCTTTAGGGATGAATTCAGCAAAGCATGTAGTGCAAGGGGCTGCCTCCATACTTTCCATTTCCGATTTTTTTGTGTTCTTTCCCTCCTATTAGCTTGCTTGGTAATTTCATAATGTCACAATGGGCTTTCCTTTTTTGGGGGGGGGGGGGGGGGGGCTTTGAAATGTTAGTTTAGCTTTCCTGGGGGCTGCCAATAGTGTTAAGTACAGAGGGTCTGGCCAAACTAGCACACATTATTGAGCCATTTGCCAATCAATGAAGTGCAGAGGGTTACCTGTCCAACAACCCCCCCCCCCCCCCAAAACCCGAGGTATTGCCAATGGCCCATCAGAAGTGGGGGGATTGATGGGGGGTGAGTAATCTGTGAAGGGGAGCCTCTACTTTTCTGTGCAAATACTTTCCAGCCTCCAATTTTATACAATGCTCTTGTTCCAAGATGTTGATTGTCTAATCTGCTTGCAATGTTTATGTGCAAAGTGAATAATTATTTTTTCTTGTTTCACTCCACAGTTCCCTTCCACGCCACAGGAATGGCAGACTGTGGCCTCCCACTTTGCCAGCCGTTGGGACTTTCCTAACTGCGGAGGGGCAATTGATGGGAAACACGTCCGCATCGTCCCACCGCCCAACTCGGGGTCCTACTATTATAATTATAAAGGGTTTAATAGTGTAGTGATGTTGGCGGTGGTGTCGGCAACATATGAATTTATGTATGTGGACGTGGGGATGAACGGCCGGATCTCGGATGGTGGTGCCATTGCGCACACGGAGTTCTACTGGCGTCTCCAAAGTGGCAGTCTGTGCTTGCCACCTCCAGAGGAGAATGCAGAAGGACTCCCCTTCGTCTTTGTCGCAGATGAAGCGTTTGCGTTGACTCCCCATCTGATGAGGCCGTTCCCGATGAGGACCCTCACCCCAGACCAGAGGGTCTTCAACTACAGGCTGTCCAGAGCCAGAAGAGTTGTGGAGAACACTTTTGGCATCCTGGCCAGCCGCTTCCGCCTGTTCTTGACGGCAATTAACTTGGCGGAATACAAACTGAACCACATAGTTCTTGCCTGTTGCATATTGCACAACTTCCTCAAAAGACATAACAGGAACTATGTGGTGCCCGTTGGCCCAGATGTGGAGGGCCCTCCAAATGCTGACCTCACAGCCCTTCAAGTGGCACGTCCAGGCTTGCCCCCTCTAAATGCCCGCGCGGTCCGCAAGCAATATATGGACTACTTTGTGGGTAGGGGGGCCATTGCTCTGCCTGACGATGTGTGAGAGGCATTTTTTAATAAATCTGATTTTTCAACCAACCTATGATTTATTGTCATTTCAGTATTCTTTTTAGCTTATTTTACCTTGAATTTTTTTCCCTTTGCCTTCGACAGTGGGAATGCACTTTCTGGGCAAAAGGAGATAACAGTCTCTTCTTCCCAAAAAGATTCTTCTCATGTTGTGTGTTTGCTACCTAATCTTTGGTCTAGAGAAGGTTTGTACTGCATAACTGACACCCAAAATACTCCTTTTCATCACCAGGTCAGACATGTGTGTATTCTCAAAAATGCTGTGCTCCGTGTTTTCGTACAAAGCACTGTGGGTGTCATTTACATAAGTCAAATCGACTATGCTCTACAAGTGCAGTGAAAAAGTGCCCTGGAAAAGAAACTTGCAGTGCAAAGTGGACTTGCCTTTAGTAAATAACACCCATTGCCCCCCATATCCTTTACATTTGACATACATAATGCATTGTGTTTTTTAAATAAGGAAGCCACACATTTAGAAAAATAAAATAGTTTACTTGGAAAACATTCACAAGTGCGTTTACAATCTTCACGCCCAAACTGACAACATCTTGGTTATTTACAACATTGTTTACAAACATTCCGCAATTGGTAAAACCAGGCATGGAGCAAAACAGAACCTAGGAACTAGGAAAGTTCAACTTTGTAAAGTGAAGACAAGATCAGACATTACTATATGTTCAAAGTGTGTTTGATCTTGCCTTCATCACATGGGGGGGTCACCCCTGGAAAGTGGAAATTTAGAACATGCACACAATTTGGGTCTGAAAATGGTCATTAGATGGTAAAACACATGCCTAGAAGCTTCAAAAAGTGCCATTTTCCATCATGGGGATGAATGGACGTTTTTTGGGGGTGCAACCCCTTCACCACAACCACTTTCGTAGTTCGTAAAGTGGTTGCACCCCCAAAAAAACGTTGGCATTCATCCACCATGATGGGAGCTAGCACATGTGGACACAATGTGTGCATGTTCCAAATTTCACACAGTTCTTAAGTTGCAAATGTGTTCAGAAGCTGGCACAAATGTGTGTTAATTACTTGGTGCGTTTTCATATTTTTCCTAAAACATCAATGATGTTCTTCAATTTTTGTTGAACATCATTGATGTTTTGCTTTATGTAATCTAGATCTCTATTGCAGACCATTATCTCCCCGATGAGTACGTGGGCACTCTCTGTGGTAAAGTGAGATTTTTCTTCCACAACATCCACGTCACCTAAAAACCACAAACAAACAAAAATCGGGTGTTGGAAATGAGGCAGCCATACATTGATTAGCTTACCAGTAGCTGTGTTCTCCCACACTCACCTGTTGTGGTGACAATTTCTCCAAGTTCGATGATCTCTCCTTCCTCCTCCTCCTCCTCTGCTTCTGCTCTTTCACCTTTTTTGGGAGGTGTTGGTTTTGGGGTTTCCTCAGACGGCCCAAGTTTTCGCTCCCCTATGAGAATGTACAAAAGGAAGATTTAGCAACACAATCTATTGAGGGCAGAAATAGGAAATGACAAACATTGCTTGAAAGTGACGGACACTATTTTTGTTTGGCCAGTTACAAATGGCAACTACATGAATGTAGTCACTTTGTAAAGGTGCTAAACTTACTAGCTTTTTGGTAGAAGTTTGTGTGATGGAGACCCCCCTCTAGTATCCACTGGAGCACATGTGTGGAAAAGCCTAATAAAAAGGGGGTTTGGGTGTCCCAGCACTAGTGCTCTAGAGTCCAGATGGGTAAACAGCTACTGAGTGACCTCTCCTTTACATTGACAAAATTTGGTTTAGGCTCTTGCTGACATCTCTAGTGAGAACAAACTTCCTTTCAATAAAAACTTCACCAAACCACGTATTATAAGTGGCCGAACGATCGAGGTTGCGTACGATCGAATGGACACACACGATCATGACAGTGGCAGAAAGATCGAGGCTGAGTACGATCGAATGCACAGACGAACCTGAAAGTGGCCATTTTGGAATGTACAACTTTGTAAAAATCAAACCACATGGAGCAGTATGCAAGCAAGAAAGCAAACACAAAACACAACTACTTACATTTTTGAAGAACTCGCTTGATCTTTCTGTACTGATCGGCCTCCCTCAGTTTCAGGTCTGACCAGCGTTTCCTGAGTTGCTCCTTGGATCGTTGTACCCCAAAATGATTATACAGCCTCCTCACAACTTTAGACATGATCTTGGCCTTGCGGACATTGGGGTTGAGGTAAGGCCCGTACTTCCCATCATAGTCGCTCCTCTTTAATATGTCCACCATCTCCAACATTTCTCCAAATGACATATTGGAGGCCTTGAATTTCAGGCTCCGGGATCGGGACGTTTCTGCCTCTGGACTTTCCTCGTCCTCCTCCTCGTTGGTGGGATATTTGGGGCGCACCTGCTGTGTCCCCGCCATGTGCTCTCCCCACTGCGCCGTAAAGAGAAGGGGTGGGGAATAGACGAGAAAGATCATCAGGGGCGGGCGGAGTTTGATGCATGCGCACTGTATATAAAACGTCACACGCCTGTGTCGTAGCCACGATCTGGGAGACGAGGGGAGAGAAAGCTCACGCACGAGACGATCGCTACAAACGAAGGTACAATTTGACGTTGGTACCTAACTAGCCTAGACTGATTCGAACTTGAGGCTTCTTTATGGAGAAGATTAGGAGAGTTTAGGCTGACATTATTTATATTGTTTTGTGTGGTGTTATGTCTTGCAGAGGTGATGGAGGGCTTCTACGACGTGAGTTTTCTCCCCCTCTTCATTGATAAATACAGGGAATTTCCCCTCTTATGGCAACCAAAGCACCGTGACTACAGCAACAGACCAAAGAGGTACGCAGCCCTGCTGAAACTTGTGGCATTTGTAAAGCCAAACCTGCCCATGGCAACCGTGGCAAACTTAAAAGTAAAAATAAATAACATGAAGAGTACCTATTTCCGGGAGCGCAATAGGGTCCAGAAGTCCCTAGCATCTGGAGCTGCAGCAGCTGATGTCTATGTCCCCACGCTCTGGTACTATGAGAGGCTCCACTTTCTCAAAGACCAGGCTAATGTCAGGAAGTCACTCTCAACTCTTCCTTGCACGCGTCCTTCCGCGTACGCCACCCCTGATGAGGCTTCCGAGGACCAACTTGGGCCTTCCAGTATGGAATATGTGCAGGAGCCCAGCTTGTTCCAGGTATAGTAGTTTTGTAACCATTTTGGGGAATAATGAATGATGTTCAGTTAATTCAGGATCCCCAATTGCTTAGTTCCTAACGTGATTGACATATCAACAGACAGTGGTGTTGGAGACATTTTTGGGAAGACTCTAAACTACAGGGCTGAGAATTGTATGGTTTTCTATTTGTAAACATTTTGCAACAGTCACTAGATGAGAATTGTGTGTGTTTGATGAACAAATAACTGAAACTATGTCCCTTTTTCATACACAGGAAGACCTCAGCCAGGAGGTGGCTGTGGAAGGTGGCAGTCAGGAGGAGGCAGGGGTTAGTGGCAGCCAACAGGGGGGTAGGCCTAGGAGCCTGACTGTCTCCCAAGTCCCTCCCCTCCGCCTTCCCTACAGAAGGGCGAAAAGCATGGGGGAGGTGGGAGAGTCAGCGCTCCAGCTGATCAAAGATGCTTCAGCCTCCCTATATGCCACACCCACCTACGAGGAGGCCTTTGCCTCCTTGGTTGGCAGTAAAATGACGGGTATGGAGGCGGGGCAACGCAGCATGTGTGAGGATGTCATCCTCAAAATCCTAAATGAGGGGATGGCTGGGGAGATGACCCCACTCACACATGTTTGCGAGAGTGACCTTGCTCCACCTCCTCCTCCTCCTTCTGCCACCCCACCAGCACCAGCACCACGGCGTGGAAGGAAGAGTACAAGGAAGACAAGAGAGTGATGACCTTGATTCAGTCTGGTCTGAGAGAAGATGGAGCCTCTCGTAGGACCAGAGCCTGGGGACCTAGATGGCATCTGCTGCAGTTCCGGATGTTTTGGACTTCAGGACCAGATTGCACTCCCTTATTATTTAGATAGGTACTCCTCAGGCCCCCAATTTTCTAAGCGTGAAAAATGATGGTTGCCGTGGGTGTCCAAGGCTTTGCAAATTCCCCAAGTTTCACCATGGCTGCGTTCCTCTTTGGTTTGTTGCTGAGACCTAAATAAATGTTTTTTGGATTTGAAATAATCATTGACTATTGTGTTTTACTTTTCTACAATGACAGTTTTTCTTTGAGTAGGCAGGTACATTTCACTAATCCTAAAGTAGAATTAACAAGGGGCACCAACAACCAACAAACTCCTAGTAAATTTAAGCAAGAAATACAAATGTTAATAATGTGGTTTTGCTAAGTTGAGACACACAACCCCCCTCCAAAAAAAAAAAAAAAAAATCTCCTTCAAATATGTATTCCCAAAAAAAAAAAAAAAAAAAAAGACAAATCATGCTAAAAATATAACAAAGATTCTTTTACGATCTGAGTAAAAATAAACATGTAGTGTATAAATGCTGAAAAGTAATAAAGAACTAAGTTTGTGAGAAGTGCGGGTGAATAGGAGCAGCTAAAACATGTCATTCTTGTTGCATTGTAAAGAAAAAGAGAATGCGCTGCATTAAAGACATTTTAACATTGCAGCGTGACGAATGTGCTGTGTCCATTAGGAAAGGTAGTTTTACCTGACCGAGCGCTTCCGTCACAGAATTTCTTCTGAGCATGCGTAGCACTTTGTCCATCGGACAACCGTACACACGATCGGATTTGGTGTGATCGGACCGTGTTGTCGGCAAATCTTTCCAGCAGGAGATAAGACTTTGTCCGTCGGACAATCCGACGTACACTGACCGATGGTGCATACACACGGTCTGATTTTTCAACAACATTGTCCGATCGGACAGAATCCATGAAAAAGTCCGACCGTGTGTATGGGGCATTAAGTTTGGATGTTGATACAGTTTATTGTAATCACTGTTTAAACCAGTTCAGTAAAATTACATTCTGATCAATTATATTTGGCGTGAGGCTTGTTCATTCTCCTAGCAGGTGGAACAGCGTATACCCAGGTAACAACAAAGGTACGGTGTATGTAAACTATTATTATTGAATTGTCCTTTGTTATTAGGGTTCGCACCAACACTATTTGTCATGTACCTGGTGGTGCAAGCCCAAATTGCAGAGGAAGGCCTCCCTTGCGGCTCCCACTCCTGGTTCCCTGGTAGGGTGACAGGAGACCCAGGAGTGAGGAGGAGCGCGGGTGCCTGGCAGGATCAACAGACCGGTGGAGCGACACAAGGTCAACTCAGCGGACAAGGTAAGTAGACTGGGTCAGAAGGCAGGTCGGATCAGCAAAGCAGACTGGACAGCAGAGCAGGCCGGATCAGCACAGGCAGACTGGATCAGCAAGGCAGACTGGACAACAGAGCAGGCTGGGTCAGCATGGACAGACTGGATCAGCAAAGCAGACTGGACAGTAGAGCAGGCTGGGTCAGCATGGACAGACTGGATCAGCAAAGCAGACTGGACAGTAGAGCAGGCTGGGTCAGCATGGACAGACTGGATCAGCAAAGCAGACTGGACAGCAGAGCAGGCCAGATCAGCACAGGCAGACTGGATCAGCAAGGCAGACTGGACAGCAGAGCAGGCTGGGTCAGCATGGACAGACTGGATCAGCAAAGCAGACTGAACAGCAGAGCAGGCCGGATTGGCACAGGCAGACTGGATCAGCAAGGCAGACTGGACAGCAGAGCAGGCTGGATCGGCACAGGCAGACTGGATCAGCAAGGCAGACTGGACAGCAGAGCAGGCTGGGTCAGCATGGACAGACTGGATCAGCGAAGCAGACAGGACATCAGAGCAGACTGGATCACCACAGGTAAACTGGATCAGCAAAGCAGACAGGACCTCAGAGCAGACTGGATCAGCACAGGTAAACTGGATCTGCAAAGCAGACAGGACCTCAGAGCAGACTGGATCAGCACAGTTAAAATGGATCAGCAAAGCAGACAGGACCTCAGAGCAGACTGGATTAGCACAGGTAAGCTGTATCAGCAAAGCAGACAGTTTCTTAAAGCAGACTGGATCAGCACAGGTAAGCTGTATCACAAACAAGCCAAGGTCGTGTGCAGGCAGACAGATGGATAGTCACAGACAGGCCGGGTCAACACAGGTCAGAAGTATCAGGATCAGGTTACAGTCACCACAACGCTGTAGAGCAGACAGCGGGGACCGTCTGCTCTGGCCGGATTTAAATAGCCTACCTGGCGCCAACAAGAGCGCGCCTGTCTACCTGCGCGCGCGCCCGTGTGCGGCCACACACGAGCACACGCGCCCGCGTGCATGCGCATGCGCAGTAGCGCCTGCAGGCCGGGACGGCCAGGGTTCAGGTTTCTGGCAGGATCTTCATGACATTGCCCTCTCCTAGGGGCAGCCTCCGGATGCCCCTTTGGGCAAATTTCTCAGGATGGGCTCTCTTGAAGGATTGAACTAGACTCTTAGCGTGGATATTGCACTCGGGCTCCCAAGAATTCTCTTCAGGACCGTAGCCCTTCCATTTTATCAAGAACTGGTTCTGATTCCTTCTTTTCCTAAAATTCAGGATGGCCTCCACTTCAAACTCCTCTTCGCCATCTATTAGTACTGGGTCAGGGGGTACCGTTCTCCTGTTGGGAAAGGGGTTGGGAGTGGAGGGCTTCAGCAAGTAGACATGTGCGATTAGTTTCCTACGAATTTTTTGAAATTCGTACGAATTTACGAATCCGTAGTACGAATTTTTTCTAATACGAATTCCGTACGGAATACGAAATTTCGTTTACGAATTTCGTCACCGAAATTATTCGAATCCGACTACCAAATATCGAATTTCAACTAATATGAAAGAAATTATTATAGCGGATCTAACAAATGATTCGAATGAATCGAATGAATTCGAGATTCAGTATATCTAATAACTGTTCCTGCACAATTTCATTTTTGCAGGAAAAAAAGCTATTTAAAATCACTCGCGGCTATTGCCGGCAAATGAATTGTCGGCTCCGTAACACAGAGAACAGTCATTCATTGATATAAAAAATAAAAAGCGTAGGGGTCCCCCCAAATTCAATAACCAGGCCCTTCAGGTCTGGTATGGATATTAAGGGGACCCCAGCCAAAAAAAAAAAAAATGGCGTGGGGTCCCCCCTAAATATCCATACCAGACCCTTCAGGTCTGGGATGGATTTTAAGGGGAACCCCGGCCAAAAAAAAAAAAAATGGCGTGGGGTCCCCCTCAAAATCCATACCAGACCCTTATCCGAGCACGCAACCTGGCAGGCTGCAGGAAAAGAGGGGGGACGAGAGCGGCCGCCCCTCCCTCCTGAACCGTACCAGGCCACATGCCCTCAACATTGGGAGGGTGCTTTGGGGTCCCCCCCAAAGCACCTTGTCCCCATGTTGATGAGGACAAGGGCCTCATCCCCACAACCCTGGCCGGTGGTTGTGGGGGTCTGCGGGCGGGGGGCTTATCGGAATCTGGAAGCCCCCTTTAACAAGGGGACCCCCAGATCCCGCCCCCCCTGTGTGAAATGGTAAGGGGGTACAAAAGTACCCCTACCATTTCACCAAAAAAAGGTGACAAAAATGGTAAAAATTACAGGAGACGGTCTTTGACAATTCCTTTATTAAAATCTTCTTTCTTCTGGTCTTCCTTTCTTCATCCTTCGGTTTCTTCCATCTTCTTCTTCCATCTTTTTCTTCCTCCGATCCGCTTCTTCTTGCTCCGGTCTTCTCGTCCTTCTCGTCCGGCATCTTCTTCCATGGCGTCGGCGTCTGTTCTTCTGTCGGGCCGTTCCTCGCAATGGGAGGCTCCCGCTCTGTGAGGCTTCGCTCCGGCTGACAGGTCTTATATAACGGAGGGCACCTGGTAACCCCGCCCCCTCTGACGCACAGGGACGTCATGGGGATTTCCCTATGGCTTTCCCATGACGTCAGAGGGGGGGGCGGGGTCACCAGGTGCCATCCGTTATAAAAGACCTGTCAGCCGGAGCGAAGCCTCACAGAGCGGGAGCCTCCCATTGCGAGGAGCGGCCCGACAGAAGAACAGACGCTGACGCCATTGGAGGAAGATGCCGGACGAGAAGGACGAGAAGACCGGAGGAAGAAGAAGAAGATGGAAGAAGATGCCGGAAGGAGAAGATGAAGAAACCGAAGGATGAAGAAAGGAAGACCAGAAGAAAGAAGAAAGAAGATTTTAATAAAGGAATTGTCAAAGACCGTCTCCTGTAATTTTTACCATTTTTGTCACCTTTTTTTGGTGAAATGGTAGGGGTACTTTTGTACCCCCTTACCATTTCACACAGGGGGGGGCGGGATCTGGGGGTCCCCTTGTTAAAGGGGGCTTCCAGATTCCGATAAGCCCCCTGCCCGCAGACCCCCACAACCAATGACCAGGGTTGTGGGGATGAGGCCCTTGTCCTCATCTACATGGGGACAAGGTGCTTTGGGGGGGACCCCAAAGCACCCTCCCAATGTTGAGGGCATGTGGCCTGGTACGGTTCAGGCGGGAGGGGGGCCGCTCTCGTCCCCCCTCTTTTCCTGCGGCCTGCCAGGTTGCGTGCTCGGATAAGGGTCTGGTATGGATTTTGAGGGGGACCCCAGCCATTTTTTTTTTTTTGGCCGAGGTTCGCCTTAAAATCCATCCCAGACCTGAAGGGTCTGGTATGGCTATTTAGGGGGGACCCCACGCCATTTCATTAGGCGACATTTCATTAACCGCGAGTGATTTTAAATAGCTTTTTTCCTGCAAAAATGACACTTTATGCAGGAACAGTTCTCTATATTAGATATACTGAATCTCAAATTCATTCGAATCATTCGAAGCATTCGTTATATCCGCTATTATAATTTCTTTCATATTAGTTGAAATTCGATATTTGTAGTTGGATTTAGTAACGATTCGTAACTTGAAATTGAAATTCGATATTTGCAGTTGGATTCGAATAGTTCTCTGTGTTATGAGAACCGACAATTCATTAGCCACATTAACGATTCTTATCGATTCGTAACGATTCGTAACTTTACTAACGATTCGTAAAAAAATTTACGATTCGTACGAAATTCGTATTTCGTACTAATTCGAACGGAATTTCGTACACGAATTACGAATTACGAATTTTTTTATATACGAAACGAAACGAAACAAATTTTTTGACAGTTCCCATGTCTATCAGCAAGGAAACGTGGAATACCGGATGGACCCTGAGAGAGTCTGGGAGTTCCAACTCATAGGCCACTTCATTGATTTTTCGCTTGACTGGGAAGGGCCCTAAGAACTTGGGGCCCAGTTTCTTTGAGGGACATGCCATCTTTAGGTTCAAAGTAGAAAGCCACACTGCGTCACCCGGTGCCAACACCAGCTCCCCTCGCCTCTTCCTGTCAAAGACTGTCTTGTTATGTTCCTGGGTCCGGGCCATGGTGTCCTGCAGAAGTCGGTTATTGGAAGCAAAAAAGTAATTTTTTTCTTGAACCGCGGGCACGGTACATTCAGGGAGGGAGTTGGGTAGGAATGAGGGGTGGAAGCCATAGTTGACGAAGAAGGGCGTCTGTTGGGTGGCGGAGTGGATGGCATTGTTATATGCAAATTCAGCAACTGGTAACAGGGAGATCCAATCCTCCTGGGTGAAAGAGGAGAAGCACCGTAGGTATTGCTCCAAGGTCTGGTTCGTCCTCTCGGTTTGCCCTTTGGACTGGGGGTGATAGGCGGAAGAGAAGGACAGTTCAATATTAAGGGCCTTACAGAGTGATTTCCAGAACCGAGAGGTGAACTGCACCCCTCGATCTGAAACTATGTTGGCTGGTACCCCGTGGAGCCTGATAACTTCTCTGATAAACACCTGTGCGGTTTCCGGAGCAGAGGGGGTACCCTTCATGGGAATAAAGTGTGCCATTTTTGACAGGCGGTCGACTACCACAAAGATCGTGGTGTGGTCCTCTGCTGGGGGCAGTTCAACAATGAAGTCGATAGACAACATCTTCCAGGGTCGGTCTGGGACTGGTAGGGGCTTGAGTAGGCCCCAGGCCTTGGTTCTGTAACTCTTGCTCCATATACATATGGTGCATTTGTCTACGAACTTCCTGCAGTCCTCCCTCAGTTGAGGCCACCAGAAGGTACGCTGTACCAATTCAGTGGTCTTGGTGACACCGAAGTGTCCGGCAAGTTTATGATCATGGCACAATTCCAGGACGGGCACCCGCAGATCCTCGGGAATGAAAATTTTGTCTTCATGCCATAGTAGTCCATCTCTGGCTTGCAACCCGGGTCCGGGAGTGGATATGAGCCCACTGGAGGCCCGCCTGAGCTGAGAAAGTAAGTCTTCCTGAAGCAGAAGAAAATTTCCAGGGGCAAGGATCGTATCCGGAGGGGAATCATCCTGGGATTTGTGACAGAGCGTCCGGTTTCGCATTTTTGGAGCCCGGACGATAGGTCACGTGGAAAGTAAAACGAGAGAAAAATAAAGCCCATCGGGCTTGTCTGGGTTTCAACTTCTTGGCGGTTTTCAGGTACTCTAGATTTTTGTGATCTTGTGATCCGTGAAGATCAGAATTGGGTGAGTAGCCCCCTCCAGCAGGTAACGCCACTCTTCAAGGGCGTTTTTTATCGCCAGGAATAACCCGGTCTCCAACATCGTAGTTCTTCTCGGCCGGGGATTGTTTGCGTGAAAAGAAAGCTACGGGATGGAGCAGGGCTTTGGCGCCCTGTCTCTGGGACAGGATTGCTCCCGCGGCTATTTCGGACGCGTCCACCTCCAGGACGAAGGGTAAGGAAGAGTCTGGGTGCTTCAGGATAGGAGCGGAAGTAAAGAGCCCCTTGAGGGCCTCAAAGGCCCCTTGGGCTTCAGGGGACCAGTGGAAGCGGGTACCCTGTTTGGTAAGCCGTGTGATGGGCGCCACTATGGCCGAGAACCCCCTGATGAATTTGCGATAAAAATTGGCGAAGCCAATAAATCGCTGGATACCTTTTTTGTCCGCGGGAGTTGGCCAATCCAGGATTGCTGCTATCTTCTGGGGGTCCATCCGGATGCTTTTGCTGGAGATGATCAGGCCCAGGAATGGTATGCTCTCTACCTCAAAAAGGCATTTGTCGGCCTTGGCGTAGAGGCCGTGTTGCCGGAGGCGGCCTAGTACGTTCCTGACATGCCCACAATGTAATTCTAGGGAGGAAGAGAAAATTAGTATGTCATCAAGGTAAACAATGGCAAACACATCTAAAAAGTCCCGGAGCACGTCGTTTATGAAAAACTGAAAGGTAGCAGGGGCATTACAGAGCCCAAAGGGCATCACCAGGTACTCGAAGTGCCCGAATCGAGTCTGGAAGGCCGTCTTCCATTCGTCCCCATCCTTGATGCGGACCAGGTTGTATGCCCCACGAAGATCTAACTTAGAAAAGATGGAGGCGGCCCCTAGCCTCTGGAACAGTTCTGGGACCAAGGGAAGAGGGTAGCGATTTTTTTTTTTATTGTAACATTATTTAATTCATGTTAATCCACGCAGGGTCTGAGGGAGTGGTCCTTCTTTTCCACAAAGAATATCCCTGCACCTGCTGGAGATGTGGAAGGACGGATAAACCCCTTTTTTAAATTTTCATCAATATATTCCTTGAGCTTTCCCTGTTCCACCTCTGTTAAAGGGAAGACCCTACCGAAGGGAATTTTGGCCCCGGGGAGAAGCTCAATGGGGCAGTCGTAAGACCTGTGGGGCGGTAGCACATCTGCCCCTTGCTTGCTGAAGACGTCCAGATATGCGTGGTAGGCCTCCGGGATGGTCTGGCGTAGACTGGTCTCAGCCTCCAGGCAGAGCAAGGCAGGGGTCTTCGAAGGGACAGGAGAACCACAGAACTTCTGGCAGTAGTGAGAGGGGAAGGAAACTTCTCCTGTGGCCCAGTTGATGGCCGGTTTGTGCCTGTAGCCAAGATATACCCAGGATCACTGGGAACAGAGGAGAGGAAATTATGTCCAGGCGCAAAAGTTCCTGGTGTGACCCTAAGATAATCGTAGGTAGCGGGACAGTCTCCTGGGTCACCGGGCCTGATTTAATGGCGGACCCGTCGGCCAAATGGACGGAAAGTCCATGGGCCCTTGGTAGGAGAGGAACCTGGTGCCGGGCAGCGAAAGCAGAGTCCATAAAGCAGCTACAAGCCCCAGAGTCAATAATGGCGGTTGTCCGCAGGGTCTTTCCTGGGAGCTGAAAGGAAACAGAGAGGGCAAGATGAGATGGGACCCCGGTCACCGGGTCAATGTAACTTGACAGCACGGTCGGGAACTTACGGAGCTTGGCCGGGCAGTTCCTGACATAATGGCCAGGCTCCCCGCAGTAAAGGCACAGGTTGTTGCCACGGCGTCGTTGACGTTCTGCTGGGGTAAGAGAAGGTCGTAGGAGCCCCAGCTGCATGGGCTCAGGTGCAACAGAGGTGGGTACAGGCTGGGCAGCGGAAGCAGGGCGGAAATGACTGGGGGCCCTGGGGAGCATCCAGGTCGGCCGGGAGAATCCCATGGTTCACTCGGCCCTACGTTCCCGTAGGCGCTGATCGATCTGAATGGCCAAGTCAATCAAGGCGTTCAAGGTTTGGGGAATTCCTACGCTGGCAAGCTCGTCCTTGAGAGCGTCCGAGAGGCCCATGCGGAACTGATGACGGAGAGCAGCGTCATTCCAGTCCGTGTCTGCGCCCCATCGCCCAAACTCATCCACATAGTCCTCCACTGCTCTTCGTCCCTGTTGGAGGGAGAGTAAAGCAGCTTCTGCGGTCACTGAGAGCTAGGGGTCCTCATATAGTTGCGCCATGGCGTCAAAAAAGGTGGTGAGACTAGTTAATGCTGCGTCTTTTTGTTCTAGTAGACGGTGGGCCCAAACCTGGGGCTCCCCGGTAAGCAGGGCTACCACGAAGCCCACCTTAGTGGCCTCTAGGGATAAGGTCCGTGGCTGGAGGGCAAAGTGGAGTTCACATGAGTTGCGGAAAGTCCTAAAGCTGCTGCGGGTACCCGAGAACTTCTCCGGAGTGGGAACCTTTGGTTCTGGTGGAAGCATCACCACAGTTGGGGCAGGTGCTGCCCCCATGGGGGGTGTCGCTGGGTATGAAGTCCCTGGGGCACTGACAGGGCTGGACAGGACCAGTACCCGTTCTTCCAGCCGGGTGTACCCCTGTTGGAGGTTCTTCACCGCCTCGGTCAGACCTGCCAGGTGTTGACACAGCTCCTCCATGGCGGAGGCTCCCTGCTCGGGCTCAGACATGGCTGTCTGCTACTGTCACGTACCTGGTGGTGCAAGCCCGAATTGCAGAGGAAGGCCTCCCTTGCGGCTCCCACTCCTGGTTCTCTGGTAGGGTGACAGGAGACCCAGGAGTGAGGAGGAGCACGGGTGCCTGGCAGGATCAACAGACCGGTGGAGCGACACAAGGTCAACTCAGCGGACAAGGTAAGTAGACTGGGTCAGAAGGCAGGTCGGATCAGCAAAGCAGACTGGACAGCAGAGCAGGCCGTATCAGCACAGGCAGACTGGATCAGCAAGGCAGACTGGACAGCAGAGCAGGCTGGGTCAGCATGGACAGACTGGATCAGCAAAGCAGACTGGACAGCAGAGCAGGCCGGATCAGCACAGGCAGACTGGATCAGCAAGCAGACTGGACAGCAGAGCAGGCTGGGTCAGCATGGACAGACTGGATCAGCAAAGCAGACTGGACAGCAGAGCAGGCTGGGTCATCATGGACAGACTGGATCAGCAAAGCAGACTGGACAGCAGAGCAGGCCGAATCGGCACAGGCAGACTGGATCAGCAAGGCAGACTGGACAGCGGAGCAGGCCGGATCGGCACAGGCAGACTGGATCAGCAAGGCAGACTGGACTGCAGAGCAGGCTGGGTCAGCATGGACAGACTGGATCCGCAAAGCAGACAGGATCTCAGAGCAGGCCGGATCAGCACAGGTAGACTGGATCAGCAAAGCAGACTGGACCTCAGAGCAGGCTGGGTCAGCATGGACAGACTGGATCAGCAAAGCAGACAGGATCTCAGAGCAGACTGGATCAGCACAGGTAAACTGGATCAGCGAAGCAGACAGGACCTCAGAGCTGACTGGATCAGCACAGGTAAACTGGATCAGCAAAGCAGCCAGGACCTCAGAGCAGACTGGATCAGCACAGGTAAACTGTTACAGTCACCACAACGCTGTAGAGCAGACAGCGGGGACCGTCTGCTCTGGCCGGATTTAAATAGCCTACCTGGCGCTAACAAGAGCGCGCGCCTGTCTACCTGCACGCGCGGCCGCACACGTGCGCGCACGCCTGCGCGCATGCGCAGTGGCGCCCGCAGGCCGGGACAGCCAGGGTTCAGGTTTCTGGCAGGATCTTCATGACAGTTTTAGTAAATATAAACCACTAAATACCTTTTCACATCAGCAGGATATAGCAGTCTTGTGACTTTAATTGATGTCTGGTTAAAACTTGTAGAAGGAGTTATTCTGCTCTCAATGTCCTATGAGGCTGCAGGACCCCTGACCCTCTGTCTGGAAAGGGCTGATTGGCCCTGTACTGATCACATGCACCCTCCCAAGAAAGAAAAAAAAAAAACTCTTGCAATACAGACCAAACTGAGTATGTGTAGCTTGTCCTGTAGCCTCTGTCTTATCAGCAGATGGATTGGGAACAATGGAAGAAGGGGAGGATCAGAAGAGACAGGATCAAACAGCATTTTTACACAATGCAGAGGATTAACTTCTTAGGTTCCACAGTGAGTATAACAAGCATGCTTTACTGCATATACAGACTAATTTCACTATTGCATGTTTAAAAACACTTTAAGTAGTGGATGTCTATGGATTATTTTTTTTAAAATAAGGACATTGTTTAGCGCCACTTTAACCACTTCCTGTAGCCAAAATGATGGCTACAGTGTAGTCAGCCAGTTCTATGAGGGCGTCATATTACATTCTCCCATGATCGTGCCTGCTGCAAGAACACGGGAGGCGCACTCTGTGATTGCTGTGTCCTTAGGACACAGATCAGGGTAAAGCGCCAAGTACAGGGGGGTTGATCGGGGGACATATAGCACTTTTATAAGACATTATACTTGGTTTGTCTGCTTGCACCTTTTCACTATACTTTTCACCACTATTGGAATATGGTCACACCAGTCTGATATAGGCACTTTGTTTTGGAAGTGCGTTTTAGTTTTTCAGTTTTGTTCATTCCTTTTGGTTTTCGTATGTTCCTATTTTTGGACTCCACATGGGTTGCACCTTATTTGTCCTTTCCTTTTCTCCTTCCTTTTCACTTCAGACACCAGTTTTACCACACACTTGACTTTCAATTCTTAGGTGGCATCAACCTAGGAACATTTTTCATTTGAATCACTCCTAATGAGGTATATCAGCACAATACCTTACATCGGGTCTTTAGATCTCCTCTCCAAGGGATCTAATCACTAGTCACCCCATCTATGGTATTAAGGCACTAGCTATATAATAATTTACATGGTGACTACATTAAAAATACACATATTTTCTTCACAGCCCCTCTTTTTGGGATGTCGACAATGCTACCCCTACTTTGGAGAATTGCACATATTCTAAGGTTCTTTCATATGTGCCCCGACCTCTGTGGCACTCCCACAGTTCCCAGGGTAGACATCCCCAGATGACCTTCTGTCCATGGCTCTACATATTGACCTGTGAGCAAACGTGTGAGTAAAGTAGGGAACTTTTTCTGGGTGGGTTTATCTGATCTTCCTCCCAGTTTTTGTCCACATATGAGATAATACTATTTTATACATTATAGTTACACACAATGCACTTGCTCCTGATGAGTAGAAATCCCATGAAATGCATGGAGCCTTTAGATGCAAACATTTTATCATCAACATGCGTTGTATGCCTGATATCCACACACGCATTTCTTTGCTCATTTTGTATTTATTGTATTGTTTCATCTACTTATTATTAACTCCATTTCTTTACTTACATGCTATAGCTTTTTATGATTGCATTGAATCTTTTATTAAGGGTTTATTACATGTATGAAATTTGTAAACATGAAGTGAACATTTTTGTTAAGGTTGTTTACTAATAAAGTTTTTCTAACATCAATACTTTGCATTGAATCACTGTATGACTTAATACATATGGCTATCCCATGTGTCCCACATCCTTTAGGTATCTACTGTTTAGCGGCACCTCATTCAAAGTCCCAACCTTTACTCTTTTGCAACCAATAGGGATGGAGGTGCTAGCCCCTATGTGTCTCATTCAAAGTCTCAACCCCTCTCTCTCTACAATCACAGCGGCCCTTTACCATGTGAACAGTTGTGTCCAATCACAGCTGATCACGATGTAAACACAAGCCAGTTATCTGCAATTCTTTCCTCACGCTGACAGCATGAGGAGAGCCGGTAACTGGCTTGTGTGAAAGGGACATCTACACTGATAATCAGGGCATGGATTATCAGAGTCCTGGTTGTCAGTGCCGCCCCATCAGTGGCCACCAGTGCTGCCAATCAATGCTCAGTGCTGCCAATCAGTGCAGCCTCATCAGTGCAGCCTCATCAATGCCCACCAGTGTCACCCCATCAGTACAGCCTCATCAGTGCAGCCACATTAGCTAAGGAGGAACATTTTCTGTTTGCAAAATTTTATACCAAACTACGAAAAAAATTATTCACATTTATTTTTTTATTTTTTTTAGTTTAATTAGCAAAAAAGAAACTGGTGATTAAATACCACCAAAAGAAGGCTCTATTTGTGTGAAAAAAATTATAATAATTTCATATGGATACAGTGTTGCATTACCCTGCAATTGCCATTCATAATCTACAGCGCTAAAAGCTAAAAATTGGTCTGGGCAGGAAGGGAGTAAAAATGCCTAAGAGGCAAGTGGTTTAGCTGCCTGTGGATGGTACCAAGTCAACAGGTGACTATGCTGTCCAGACAGACTAGTGGGTATGTCAATGCATTAAGCCTCATTTGAAACAGAACACATGCTGTTAGATCCAATCACCAAGATGCAGGGTGGCAGATCAGACCCTGTGACAGCAGATCTGGATAATATAGAAGTGGGAATGGACCGCTGGAGAACAAATAATATGCGTACCATACCGTCCACGTCAAGTCCAGAGCTATGAGAAGGACTGGATTCTTTCTGGATTGATTCTGTGGAGCAGACGAGGCAGCAACTAGAAGGTAGAGTACACGTGTAAATCAATGTGTAACAATCCCGCAGAACAATCTTTGTTGTTAGATTCTATGAACTGGACACTTATCAAAATGGACTTGTCCAACTTCTTTTTGAACTGCTACGAGAGGAGATCCACATAGTAAAGTTAAAAAAAAAAAAAGACAGCCGTCAGTTGCAAAAGGTTACTGGTCTAAAATTGAACCAGGCTACCTGACAGAAGGTTTTTCCAAAGCAGAAAGGAAGGGCGAATTGCCCCAATTCAAAAATGTGACAACTGGCTCTTCTTCAGTGACCATCACTCGAGCACTGATTAAGTGTCCAGGCTTGCTTGCTTAATTTATTAATCAAGTCCACCTAAATCTTCAATGGCATCTAACACACCTTTCCCCAGACTTACAATTCTGCTGTCCAATGGAGGCTCCTCCATCCAGTGTAGAGACACATTAAGACAGTAAGTGTGTTACTGGCAGATCATCCAGTAAAAATGAAGGAAACAAAACCTTAGAAAAAAAAATAAAAAATAATGGAGCCATCACATGTAAAGATTGATAAGCTTAAATAAGAGTTTCATGTGAAACCGGGACTTTTGAGTTTATATAAAAAAAAAAAGAACAAAATTTCAAGGAGAGAAACTGCATTTATTTTTCGACATACTTCCCTGCTACATTTATACACTAATCCCAGCATTTAACTAATGTCTGAAAAGCCTCGGCATAGAAAGATTTGTCAGTATGCCTTAACAATCTTAGGACAGTCTGTTTTACTTTTTACGTCTTCGGAAAGAGTTGTGTCAATTATCCAGGATCATACGTTCCATGCACTGAATGTTCACAGGAATGACTGCTGTGGGCTGGGAACCAGGGCAGGGATTGTTAATGATGGACGTATGGCCATCTTTGAAACATTTACACTATTCAAATGTCTTACCACAGCTGAGCGTCTCATCACTGTACTGTGCTTATAGTTGTAGCACTGACCCCCGAAGGAGCTGCTGGTTTGATTTGGGCCTGCACTCTGATAAACCCCACTAACTTAGCTCAGTCCTCTTGACACAGCTGTGGTGCAATACAGTACAATATACCTGTATTGTCCTCTCAGGATCCACCAGCTCCACCTGCTGGGAGAAAATACTCCACACAAAACTGGGTACTTAACCAAAATATATTTTACTGTAAATATATTCAAATAGGCGATTACAGTAATTGTACTGTCGTCCCAACGTAGAACAACAGGACAATGAATTTTAATATAACAATCACAAACAATATAAGTACACGGGAGCTCCCCCTACTTTTATAGCTATGCGTGAGATCTCACTTTGAAGTACTCAGTCTTTAGTCTTCCATCTTCGCTAGCTAGGATATTTCTATACGATTTGTAATCCAGGGGTTAAAGTACATAAAGTTGAGTTAAAGATGCTCCTGATATAACTTCAGTAACTATGTTACAAGGCTTGGTGGGGCAATGTCAAATAGGCCTTATGCCTGCCTAGTGTCAGTTGCTATACTCCTCTGTAGGACTATAAATCCCACAGGGCCTGTATACAAGTCTGACTAGGTGCAAAAATTCAATAGACTGTGGGCCTCAGCCCGCTCACAAACTAGATCGGAGCTCTGTATGGTAGGTTTGGTCCGGTGATTGCAGCTTGCTTCGGTGTCAGCCGACGCCGTCACTCCGTTCCGCTCTGCTGGGTGAACCAGGTCTTCTGATGCTCAAACGAGTGTCTCTGCATCTTTCCAATCCGGTCACTGTACCTCTGGCACCATCAGGTCACTCACAATCCAGCAGGGTTGCGCTCCGCAATGGCTATAGGCCGCTTCTCCAGGAGGCCTCCTCACAGATCCTCACAGGCAGGCCATGCGTTCCCAAGAGACCTAAAATGGCCGCTCGGGCTCCTTTTATGTCCTACCCAGCATGCACTGTTAGAGAGGGTGTTCCTGGGTAGGTCACCAAGCATCCTGGGTAAAAAGGTCAACCTTCCAATGTAAATAACAGTCACTTCCTGTATCCAGTCTTTGTGCTTTAAAAGCAATAATCATTTAAGTTTACCATCAGTATTTGGCCGCTAGATGGCGCCAAATACTAAGCCATAGAAATGTCCATAGACTTGATTATAACATGCAAACACATTAATAAGCAAAAATGTCAGCGCTAGATAGTCTTCCCTAGATATCCGCAGGTTTTATGCCTTTGTTCACAAGAAACTTCACTACACGCTATTCCATGCACGCACTAACACTGTTGTCTGCCATCTTGATTAGCGGTCTCTGGACTGACTAGCGACATGTGCGCCATCTATCATTATTAGGACACACTTGCCACTTAGTGAGGGAAAAAAAGTATTTGATCCTCTGCTGATTTTGTACGTTTGCCCACTGACAAAGAAATGATCAGTTTATAATTTTAATGGTAGATTTATTGTAACAGTGAAAGACAGAATAACAAAAAAAAATCCAGAAAAAACGCATTTCAAAAAGTTGTAAATTGATTTGAATTTTAAATGAGTGAAATAGGTATTCGACCCCTTCGCAAAACACGACTTAGTACGTGATGGCAAAACCCTTGTTGGTAATCACAGAGGTCAGACGTTTCTTGTAGTTGGCCACCAGGTTTGCACACATCTCAGGAGAGATTTTGTCCCACTCCTCTTTGTAGATCCTCTCCAAGTCATTAAAGTTTCGAGGTCGAGGTTTGGTAACTCGAACCTTCAGCTTCCTCCACATATTTTCTATGGGATTAAGGTCTGGAGACTGGCTAGGCCGGCCGGAAGACTGGCTAGGCTAGGCTAGGCCGGAAGACGACAGTCTAGAGAATAAGGTTCAGAGCGTGCAAGGTCAGACATTTTTACACAGATCAGGTCGGGATCTTAAAAAGAACTGGTGTGGAGACCAGATTTCCCCTCAGAAGTATGCTAGAAGATCGATCTTGGATATCCAAAAAGCTACTGAGTTTGGGCCTCAGACTATTGGGACGTCAAAACGGTCTTTTGGGACATGCATTGGCCATCAGAAGTCCTCCTCATCTCGGATTCCTTTCAGTGGATTTTGGACCTTGCGCACCGGGGACAATTTGCAGTGAAGGAGAAGTTCAAGGTAGAAACATTGTCCCTGATTCATAGGGGGTCCAGCCAGGTGACTGGCTTGTTTCCAATAGACCTAAGATGCTTACTTTCATGTGCCCATTTTACAAGTCTTCCGCTAGTTCCTTCCGCTCGCTGTAGGTCAATACCATCTCCAGCTATTTGGGCTTTCAACATCACCTGGGTTTTTTCAGGGTCTTACTGGTTGTCTTTATCAAGACAAGGAGCATACGCCTGCATAGTTGCGTCGATGTCCTTCTACTATCTCAAAACAAAGGGCAGCTGTTGGAGCCCAGAGTTCAGATCTTTTCAGTGTTCCTCAAATTCGTATGGCAGCTGAATCCGGAAAAGAGTCACCTGGAGCCCACTCAGTCTCCTGTGTGTCTCGAGGCTCAGGTCAGAATATTCAAGAGGACCATTGCCTTGAATCTGGATCCCGATGTTTTGGAACAGAATACTCCTGGCCGCCTCTTCTTCCCCCATGCGAGCCTTTCAGTGTCTAAAATGATTGGCAATATGGTATCTACGAATCAAAGGGTCAAGTGGAAGCTGGAGAAGGCGGCTGTTCCGGAAAGGATTTCTCCAACAGTGGGAGCGAGTCCCTTGGTGGCTGCAATAGAGAAACTGGCTAATCTGCCATTTCATTGCCCCAATTCCTGGTTCACAGTCACGTCCGATGCTAGCAATACAGAATGGGGGGGGGGCTTGCTGCCTGTCGGGGTTAGCTCAATGCAGGCGGGGCTGTCAGTTTTTCAGATTGTGTTGAACATTATGAAGCTATGGGCAGCCTTCTGCACCCTACAGACCTTTTTACCATATAACGAAGGGAGCATCAGTGCTCTTAGGTTAGTTAACACTACGGCAGTCTCCCATGTTAAAAGACAAAGGGGACTCACAGCCTGTTCTCTATTACGGGAAGCAGAGCCGATTATGTCTTCAGCACAGAAGAATCAAGCTTACATCTCAGCCGCTTATATCCCCAGAGTCCAAAATATTCTAACAGACTCTTTCCAGAGTCCAATTGGACAACAACAAATGGTCTCTACATGGAGGTTTTCAGGCACAGATGCCCTGATGGATCATTGGAAATGCAGTAGGACCTGTGCATTCTTCCAGTCCTGGTCAACCTCGGGTTTCTTCAAAGACTCCGAACAGAGGCCTTATTGGCCAGTTAGGCAATGGTTCCACTTGCTAGCACAGTTCAGCTTCCGGAAACCCAGTGCACCTTCTCCTCTGGCCAGACCTTCTGTCTCTGGGTGCAATTCTACATCCATGTCCAGCACGGTTGCATCTGACAGCCTGGTTTTCGAGATTGGAGGTCCTCGGCTGCTCCTCCACAGTTATCTCCGCCCTCTTGTATACTAGAAGAATGAATGCAAACTAAACTAAGAATCTGGTCAAAGTTTGTTCAAATACATGTCTGCTGCCGACAGATCATGTAATGATCTAGAAGTTCTAAATAGTCTAGGCTTCCTCCAGTTGGATCTAGTTCTGGCCCTATCGGTCAGCTCCCTCGGAGTTCAAGTGTCAGCTTTATCGGCCTTCACAGGTGTACCCTGGTCTAGCCATTTTTTCCTGTCCAACAATTCTTCAAGAGAGGAGCTAGGCTGGGACCTTGGAGTAAGCAGAGGTTTTTCCAAATGGAGTCTAGCTCTTGTTCTTAACTTCCCCTCAGGAATTGGAGGGGAGTGTTCTAGGGCTGTCTCCATTAAAGGCCTGTCAGGGATACCCTGTGGCAGGACAGGCACACGGACGTGCGCGCGTGCGCACACATGTTCCCACGAGAACAGGCCGCACTGGGCAGCGGCGCATGAACGTGCGCAGTGACACACGACAGGCACGCGTGCGCAGGAATGCACAACAGGTGCATGTGCACGCGCGCTAACTCAACTTGGTGCCAGTTCCCCTTTAAAAGGACAGCAGCTGCTCCAGTGCAGTGCTGTCTGATCTGCAGCTCTACCTGAGTCTGATCCTGTACCTGCTGTTGTTATCTGATCCTGCTACGTTTGACTACTGCTGCCTTCTCCTCTCCTGACCCGGCCCGCCTTGACCCTGCTATTTCTGAACCTGCTGACCTTCTGTTGCCAAATCTCTGCCTGCCTACTGACCACTCTCTGCCTGCTGTAACTACCTGATTACCTGTGTTTGACCCGGCTTGTCTCACCTGCTTCAGTCTAGTCCTGATCCAGTCTCTGCCTAGATCCAGGGATCGCTGACCTACACCTGTTACCACTGCTGCTACTGCCTCACCAGTCCAGTTCATCAGGTGGATCTTCTCTACTCATCTGTATCAGCTACCACGGATCATACAGGCACTCCTACCTCGCTGCGCTCCTGTACCACTGTTGCAACCCCAGTGGTCCTCGAGCCAGGGCTGTAAGAGAGGTCTCCTTCTACAGTTGGGCTCTGATACCAGGTACGTTACAAGGCCTCTCTGTCAAGTTTGCCTTTTCCTGGCTATCACGTTGGCATTAAAAGGCTCAGCGATTGATTCACTGACCATTGAGAACTTTTCTTAACATTCTTTCCAGTTTGAGCAGTGCCATTATCTCTTATGCTTCACTCTTTCCAAAGGTGCATGAGTCTTCATGCAAGCCAAAAAATTGTTCTGCCAACCTTAGAAATCTAACTTGTGTCCTTTAGCTGTGGGAAAGGGCGCACTGTGGCTTAGTTGGTTAAAGTGCATGTCTAGTAAATAGGGAATCCTGAGTTGACTCCCAGCAGTGCCTTCCTTCAGTTCTAGGAATCCCTCAGATATTGTAAAGTTATTTCTACAAAGCTATAACTTCCTTTAGGCTTCAGAGCACCTGTTCATTCTTTTGCCAGAAAGGACAGAGGAATGTGCCTCATCTAGGAAGATTGTGGCACGGATTGCCTTGGCCATCCAACAGGCTCAGAGAGCCAAGGGCCTGGCTCCTTTGGAGGTAGTGTCTGCTCACTCGACCAGGAGTAGGTCTACAGCTCAGGCAGTTTCACAGCATGTGGTTCCCAAAGTAGTCTGTAGGGCAGCCTTGTGGTCCTCAATCAATGTGTTTATGGCTCATTATTGTGTAAAGTCTGCTCCTTACACTCTAGTTTGGCTTGCAGGTCCTGTCTGTTGACGGTACAAATTAAAGCCTTGGGATAGCATTGCCCGCACATTGGGTGTATGGCGAGTTAGTTACCATAAGTATGCTGCCATGGAGTGTCAGGAAAACTGAAAATCCCCTATCAAATTACCATAATTTACCTTTCCCAATGGACTCCATGGCAGCAGGAGTCCCCCCCAAATATGTCTTGAGGAGGCTAGATAGGGAACACGGAATCTGTCTCAGAACAAAGATTTATGGGAGGGGGGTCCTATAGGGGAGTGGAGGCAGGGTTAACCCATACGTATGCCGCCATGGAAAGGAAAATTACGGTAAGAATTTGATAGGGAATTTTCAGTTTTCTTCTTGTTCTGTCTCTCACTGTTAAAATAAACCTACCATTAAAATTATAGACTGATTCTGTCAGTGGGTAAACGTACACAACTAGCAGGGGGATCAAATGTTTTTTTCCCCTCACTGTACTACTGCCATGCTAGCATCCCTTTTTTAACCTGTAAAATTAAAAGTTTGACTTGACCGTCCCTCACACACTAATATATATATAAATATATATATATATATATATATATATATAATGTTTTTTGGGTTTAAAAACGCTTTAATGAAAAGGGGAGTCTTGTCACTTGCCCTGAATGCTGCTGCCCCATCCTCGCAGATAGCCGTGTCCCTGGAGTCTAAGAATTAAGACCTTCTTCCACTACCGGCTTCTTTTCCAACTATCACAGCTCCATACCTATATTCTACGTTACCCTAACATTTTGTTTGGGGGTCACACCTTGGATCCTTGGGTGGAACATCTGGGGCCTCAGAATACCCTTTTGGGAGTGAGTGTGGGGGATATTTCAAACCTTGGCAGATGAACAATCTGTGTTATGACCTCTGTGCTGATGGTTCTAATGCTTTGATCTTATGATATTCTATTTGAAAGGGATTTAAGTTTTGTTCTGAAACGCATCGGGCATTAAAAAAACATCTGACAATACAGCAATACTTCCATATCAGCAATATTCTTTTTATGTCATGTCTTGTTTTAACACAGTGATGTATACACCGACTTTATCTATGCATTTAAATAAAATTGTGTATTTTACAATATTACTTTGGTTTATCTATGTGTTGCCGTTAAAGTCCCACTGTACCGGGGGGTACCTGCTTACAAATTTGTATTACAAGGGATGTTGGCAACAATTTAGGTTTGCTTTTGGTGGTCCAATCTCTCCAATTTACCACCTGAAAAGGTTTTCAGCAACAAGATCAGTGCGTGCATAACACTGCCACAGTACAAAGTACTTACAGTGGTTTCTTGCAGAATGCCACAGGACTGTTTCAGAGAAATCTCAATGAAATCTCTGAAAGTATGTGCTTGATGTAGCACATTTACATGTGTTGAGGAGATGAACTAAATACACTTTAAATCCCAAATCCTACCATATAAAAACGTATACAATGCCATGGACAACTCTTCGGTTTGATTGTTTACCGTATAGAGGTGGAGCAGATTTCCTCCATGATTGGAAAGGATCCCATTCTGAGTGCGTTGCCTTACAATAGAGGCGTTCTTCCACAGAGACAGTGGAGTCTTGTTCGGCACATGCCATATACCCAAATTATCAGCAATAATGTCGTAATAGCCAGGATTCTGCATGCACAAAGAAAATGTGTAAGTTATAACCATACTTTTATCATATGATATTGTAAACCACTTTGTTGTTTTTCTGCAGTAAGTTTTTGGTTTAACTTTGGTCGTAATGTGGCTTTTGAAAACTAAGCTTTTTTTCTTTCCCCGAGTGCAAACACTTTCACTTCCAAATCTCCTAATTAGGAAGCACTCTCCATCCGAATTAGGTGCTGCCCTTTTTATGGCATCTCATGGTATAGAGCAGGGGTCTCAAACTGGTGGCCCTTCAGCTGTTGCAAAACTACAAGTCCCATCATGCCTCTACCTGAGGGAGTCATGCTTGTAACTGTCAGCATTGCAATGCCTCATGGAACTTGTAGACAACAGCTGAAGGGCCACCAGTTTGAGACCCCTGGTATAGAGGATCTTCCATGTGATTCTTGTCAGCCAAATAAATAGAGACCACAGATGGATGATCCATAAGCAAGAGCCCAGCTACCTGAGTGCCGCCTTCTCTAGTGAACTATGTGGGGTGACCTGTGTTTTTTTTTTGCTGGATAAACACTGGAAAACTGTTTTTTTTTTTTGTTTTTTTTTTTTTTATGTGTCCCATTCACACCACAACACTGGTGTGATGTGTGGTGCACTGCAGTGCATAAAAATTCAGCATGTCTGCATTTTCCCATACCTTACAGCAGTGCAATGCATCATGCTGCTGTTCAGTGACATGAAAGAAATGTCTGTGTCAACTATTACGTTGAAAAAAAAAAAAATTAGTTGGCAACTATGCATGTATATCTGCTGTCTTCAACTTGCTATATTCTTTAGAATTCCCACATCATGTTAGTTTTTTTACATCCTCATTCAACAGTAGGATTGGATTCTTGGCACACACTGTGTGACAGCTGACTGGAGGAAAGGCACCCCCCCCCCCCTCCATATAGGCAGAAGGAAGGAATCTGCAGAGCTGTGCTGTGACAAGACAAGTGATATTCCACATGATCGCAGTCTCCGCCTGGTCCCAGACATTGATGAGCGCACTCTTTGCGAAAGGTAGCCCTAAGTGCAGGGGCACAGTAGTTGCTGCTCACAAGCAGGAAGACAGGAGAGCAGCAGATGTGCTGCTTATATTATTGTTGAGAAATTGAGGGGCGGAGTTGCATCTACCAGAAGGCGTAGTGCAATTATGTCATTGCCCAAGCAGGAATGCTGTAAGGGAAAGCCTGCAAATTTTTATAATAAATAATAATAATAATAATCATAAATAATCATAATAATAAATAATAATTTAATCAGCGGCGGCTGGTGGTAAAAAATTTTTTTGGGGGGGCGGCAAACAGTGCACCCACTATGGTGTGGGCAGCGCTTCTGTTGCCAATTGCAACATGGTGCAGGCGGCGCTTCTCTCCTCCTAGGCCAATTGGAATGCTTCTCCTTTTGGCCAATCAGGAAACGTGTCTCAAACCCGCTTCTTAATTGGCCGGGAGGAGAATCAGTGTGATCAATGTTCATTCGCTATTGTCACAGTGCTCCGCTCCCTGAGCCCACCCTTTTTTGAAGCCTATTAGAGCCGTGCTTAAAAAAAAAAAAACACTGATTGGAAACCATGCGTTTGGTGCCCCGCATGTAGATTAGGGGGGCCGCACACATAGATAGGGGGGGCGGTGCCTGTGCGCCCTGCCATTACTGATTATAATAATGTTACTTACCGCCAACGTAGTAGAGACATTTACAGATGGGGATAACACAATAAGTGAATAAAGCCCCACCTATAACAACAGGAGTTGGTCGCAATTACAGGGAAATCCTGTCTTATTTTATCAAAGCTGCAGGTTTTCAGAGAGGACAAAACTTCACCCATTACAGTGGGCATACCCACAAAGGAGTCTTTAGGGTCTAGGTGTCAAAGGAATGGACAACGGCCGTGGACCGTTATAGCACCCTGTGGCTAACTACCCTTGTTGCACCACATACCACAGTGAGCGCTGAACGCAGGATCCAGTGCCTAAAGCAAACTTTAAAGACCAGCCTCGCTGTTGCTGGGTCTAGATGTGGTTCCCAAGATATACATCAAGGATAACCAATCTGGAGACTGCCAGTAAACTCCGAGGAGATAAGTCAGATCTCGATAGAAGTGTCAGTCGAAGTAGTGAAGAAAAATACAAAAAAAAAAAATGGTTTAGAAAACATCTCCATATGAGAAAAATATCAATAAAGAACACTAGCAAAAAACCCGGAGTGAATATGCTGCTGGCGGGTGGCTCCCCGGGGCACCATGACGTACTGGGTCCAATGCGACACAGCGGATTGCGTTGCTTGGTATTGGGCCGCTGTGAGCGGCCTAGATACAACTTGATCGCAATTGCGTTTACATGTCACATAGTAAACAAGAGTCATGAACGGAACTGATTCATGACATCATTGTTTACTACTCTGTGTGATCAGTGATTGGTCACCAGTGATCACATGGTACCTGGGCCAATCATAGCACCTTGTACCATGTGATAGCTGTGGGACAATCACAGAATCACAATAGTAAACAATGAGTCATGAATGAAAGCCATGCATGACAGTTACGATTGCAGTTATAGTAATCATCACTAACAAGCATAAGCGAAGGGGGGTAGTGGACTAGGGATTATAGCGGTGCAATGATAATGTAAAAGAGTCGGGGTTGACTCATAGTTCAATGCTCATAACACATATTTGTTAATAAAAATAGTTTTATTACATATAAAAATATTATTACATACACAAGAAAAAGAATAAAGAAAAATTATCAATGTACATTTAACAATGCTCAATCTTATGAAGTCATGACAAGAAATGATTAAATTCGTTTTGAGAGAATATATGGTCATTTGTACATAGAACAATCCAAAATTATCACTTGGTTCGAAGAATACACATAAAGTTTGAAAATAATTCAAAATTATTGTAGATAAGATGACCTGAGATGGATTGGGTACATCTTAGTAGACAATTCCGACATGTTTCGCCATGACAATGGCTTCCTCAGGGTAGGTCTACTTTACAGGATAAATGTATCTAGTAAGAAAGATTATCATATTTAATATAATTTACTGATAAACGAGACCGGAAGTGATCCAGTGTCGATGTAAAAAGGAGGGGATGGTTTTTCATAGTAATAAGCCGGGAGGATTCCACTAATTGCGATCCCAAAGGAGTTGCCCCTCCCCCATATTCCCTGATGATGGATAGCACAGGGATATCCCCTTTAGATCAAACAAAAACTTACCCAAACCGGTATAGGTGATATATAGTCAGATTCTGCTCAAGCTGTGGAGTGGGGCGGTCTTAAAGGGTGCCTATCATGCTTAGCAGAAGGCGAATCAAGCCAGGCCAAGAAAGAGGATTTTTTCTGGTTAGAAAAAAGAGGATATTTAAAAGAAAAAAATAATAAATTTGTATGAAGATTAAGTGGTATAGTGTTGTAAGTCCATGATAGGTTAATTCATGGACATGACGCCATACACTATAGATCGGACAATGTCTCAAGTATTTACTTACTTCAGTGATTTAGAGGAAGGCCTGTAATGAGATCATTAAGGGAGCCTTGAAATTCTGGGAGAGAATAATTGGTAGACAGGAGGCACCTGAAAGGTATTTGATAAAAGTAAGATTCCAAGATTAAAGAGACAGTAAGTGGGAATGAAGGGAAATAGATATGGATGCTAGCAAGTATAGTCCAGTACCTGTGTTAGACTATAGAGTTAAAAATCAATTCTGCCTGAAGACGGGCATTTGTGGGCACCCTTAGATGAAAAAGGGGGTGTCCGAATAGCCGAAGGTCTGTGATGGATAAGAAAAAATAAATATACATGTTCAGGGCAGACCAAATTAGGTAGGATAAGAGTATCAATAAAGGAATCAAAGGGTAGAAAAACAATAGGTTTGGATCACTTACTTAGTAGCAAAGAAGTTCCATGCGTCAGGTGCCTCCAAGGTCCCGTGCTGGACTGAGCTAGCAAGCTGGCTTTTATATTCGCCTTCCAGGCCGAGAGGGCGTGGGGAACGCCCCTCGGTCAGCGGACATGGGAGCCTGTGCGCATGCGCAGGACACGCATCTCCGCCAGGGGCCTACAAAGACCATGATTCCTGGCGGTGTGCGTGAACACGACGTGATGACGTAATCGCCGAAGTACGGCGATTTTGCTGCAGAGGCTAAAGATGGGCGGGCTTGATGGCACCGCCCTCGGGTGTCCATGCTAAGCAGGGAGGCACTCCCAAAGAGACACACCTGCCCTCCAATCAGCGGCCGCGTCATGACGACCGAAAGATGGAAATAATAGGGTGTTTAGGAGGAAGAAAAGGGGAAAAGGAAGGACTAAGCCTGGGGGGTGTATATTCATGGGGCAGTCCGATGGGTCGCAGAGTATAGGGGGTATCTCACCCAGTCGTGATTTCTGATCTAGTAAAGTTAATACTAAGCAATCAAAATTAAAACATACTAGAGTGGTAACAATTTAGATGCCTGAAATGGATACTGGCAAATAAAAATTATATGTTTAGTAAAGACACATTGGACAAATTTTTTTGGCAGGTCAAGCCAAATTGATATTTGTCAGGTGTCTACTAAGATTTATTCAGAACAGTTACAGCAGGGGCAGATTACAAAATTGAATTAGTTTAAAATCGCATGCAGTTAAAGTTCAATTCCCATACAGTGTATTTAATAAAGTTTCACCATTTTGAATTAGTTTCCATATGTATTGAGAAAATATCATCAGGTTATTTATACATTTGAATAAACATTTTGAAAAGTAATAAAATGAAGGAGGAGCAGGCTTTGGCGCATGTTGGTCGTGAGCTCAACAGGCAAGGACCAGGGGGAAGGGGCATAAGGGATTATATAAATAAGGAAGAGCGGGGAAGGGGGAGGGAAAAAAAAAAAAAGGGGATAAGGAAGAGGGGAAAGGGGGAAAGGGGAAGGGAAGGGAGGGAGAGGAGGGGAGTAGGAGGGGGAGAGAGAAGGATTACAAAAAAGATTTAAAGCTAATATATTCATTCATACCTGGGTGTCTGGTAGCATCTAGGGTGTATATCCACCTGGTTTCGAGTTGGAGTAAACGGGTATCAATATCCCCTCCGCGTATATTGAGGGGTATATGTTCAAGGGCAGAAAATAAAATTGCAGTAGCATCAAAATTGTGTTTTTGGGCAACATGGCGATTAATTGCTGTTGAGATTTTCTTTTTAAATAAGGGTTTAATGTGATCCTGTATGCGAATGGAGAATGCTCTCTTTGTTTTGCCGACATAGAAACATCCACAGCGGCAAGTGGCTAGATAGATAACTCCTACAGTATTGCAAGTGACCCGATGTTTAGGCTTGTATAAATTGCCATTCGGTAATAGAGTGCTGTTAGAATTAGACAAAAATGTGCAGGAATCACAGTGACCACAAGGGAATGTACCCGACTGGTCCCTTTTCTTATCATCTGGGGCATAGAAGTGACTGGAGGTTAATTTATCACTGAGAGATAGTGGTCGCCGGTAAGTGATCTCTGGATATGTTTTCACATATTGTCCTACTATTGGATCCATTGAGAGTAGGGGCCAAAATGTGTTTATGGTATTTCTGATTTGAACAGATTGATTTGAGTATTGGGTAATAAGGCGTACAGGTTGCTTAGATTGAAGATTTTTGTCTCTAAAGATTAATTCCTTTCGTTCCAAACATTTGACTCTATTAAATGATTGTTTAAGTAAATTATGGCTGTAGCCTCTTAATTTTAATCTTTGATATAGTTCATAGGAGGATTGGTAAAAATCTTTATCGTTAGTACAATTTCTTCTTATGCGTAGATATTGACTGTACGGTATACTTTTTAGAAGGGTTTTAGGATGGGAGCTGGATGCATGCAATATGGTGTTGCCGGCCGAGGCTTTTCTATATAGCGAAGAATATAGTTTGCCCTCATTGTCAAGGGTTATAGTAAGATCAAGAAAAGTGATCATTTGTTGACTACAGTCCAAAGAGAATTTTAGGTTATATGCATTAGTGGAAATTTTTTCAAAAAAACATTGTAGATCCAAATAAGTACCGGTCCAAAAAATCAAAATGTCATCGATATATCTCAGCCAAGAGAAGACATGTTGGGTGAAACATCTCATCTCAGGGTCAGAGAGGATTTCCTTTTCCCACCCCCCCAGATACAGATTGGCGTAGGAAGGGGCACATTTAGTGCCCATTGCTACGCCCTGTATCTGGAGGTAGTGGGAAGATCCAAAAGTGAAATAGTTCTTGGTTAGAATAAACTTAAGTAAAGATAGAACAAAATTATTATACGATTGGGCAGTGGGGCCAAGACGTTCCAGTTGTTTCGCTATAACTTCCACACCTCTTTCATGGGGTATGGCGTTGTAAAGGCATTCAACATCTAGCGCAACAAGGTATGAGTCTTTGGGTAGCTGTTTGTTTTCAAGAATACGTAATAGGTGAATAGTATCTTTGATGTGGGATGGAAGTGCAGAAACAAGGGGGGCGAGATGTTTGTCTACGAGCTCACTTGCTCTTTCTGTAAGTCCCTCGCAGCCTGAGACAATGGGCCTGCCCGGGGGTTTTTTCATAGATTTGTGAAGTTTAGGGAGTGAGTAAAAGGTCGGGGTTTTAGGTTGCGTTACATGTAGAAATTTCCAAGTATTGGTATCTATAGTTCCCCTTTTGGTTGCATGGAAAATTAAGTTTTGATATTCTAAAATATAGGATTTAATTCGAGTAGGGCAAATAGGTCTGTACCAATCGTGGTTGTCAAGGATGTCGTGGCACATGTTCATGTAAGCCAGGACATCCATGACAACCACGTTTCCTCCTTTGTCGGAGGGTTTAATGACTATATCTCGATTGGATTGAAGGGATTTAAGGGCTCTTTGTTGGGCCTTGGTTAGATTTGACATACCGGATTCATCCAAATTGAGTTTTTTAAGTTCCTTTGTGGTTTGTTCTACAAATGCCCAAATAGAGGGATTAGTAGTTAACGAGGGGAAGTTTTTTGATTTGGGCTTAAAGGGAGTCGGGCATGGAGTTGTAGTAGCAGGAGTAGTAGTTTCATTTTGTATATTGTCCAAAAAGTCATCGTCGTGGGGTCTGCTTCATCTAGAAGGGTCATTAAATCCTCTAAGGCTTGGATTTCTGCTAAAGTAGGAATGGTGTTATCTGTATTGGAGATCTGGGTGGATATAGTTTTAGGATGATAGATTGTTTTATACAGTAGTTTTCTCGCAAAGAGATGAAGATCTTTTATTAGTTGGAAACAATCAAAGTCTGTAGAGGGGCAGAAAGTAAGACCTAGTTGTAAAACTTGAATTTGAGGTAGTGTAAGAGGGGAAGAGGAAAGGTTAATGACATCTAAATTAGCTGTTGTAATATGTTCTGTCTTGTATTGTGGGGTTAAGTGGGTGTTAGTGGTGGGTCTTGATTTTGACCTAAAAAAATAGGTGCCAATTTCAATTCCTGGGAGGCTATAGGGAACATAGTGGATAAAGAGGGTTCACTTGCTCTTCTGATAGGAGATGCAAGTGCAGGAGTTGAGAAGTTGGAAGAGTCCAAGGCGCACATGTGCGTAGTTGGAGGGGGTATATTTGATAAGGATGGTTGATTCTTAGGATAAGGAGTGGAGATACTGGAAATGTTTGAGCGAGTGCTCGGGGGTCTAGTTAAGGTACTAGTACTTAAAGCTCTTTTTATTAACTCTGTGGACGAGGTGGGTTGGTCATTTTTTCGCTTTTTAGTCATAGGGTCCTGAGAGAGTTCATGATAAGTTGTACTGGAACTAAAAGAATTAGAGGACGTACTGGGTCAACATGCGCCAAAGCCTGCTCCTCCTTCATTTTATTACTTTTCAAAATGTTTATTCAAATGTATAAATAACCTGATGATATTTTCTCAATACATATGGAAACTAATTCAAAATGGTGAAACTTTATTAAATACACTGTATGGGAATTGAACTTTAACTGCAAGCGATTTCAAACTAATTCAATTTTGTAATCTGCCCCTGCTGTAACTGTTCTGAATAAATCTTAGTAGACACCTGACAAATATCAATTTGGCTTGACCTGCCAAAAAAATTTGTCCAATGTGTCTTTACTAAACATATAATTTTTATTTGCCAGTATCCATTTCAGGCATCTAAATTGTTACCACTCTAGTATGTTTTAATTTTGATTGCTTAGTATTAACTTTACTAGATCAGAAATCACGACTGGGTGAGATACCCCCTATACTCTGCGACCCATCGGACTGCCCCATGAATATACACCCCCCAGGCTTAGTCCTTCCTTTTCCCCTTTTCTTCCTCCTAAACACCCTATTATTTCCATCTTTCGGTCGTCATGACGCGGCCGCTGATTGGAGGGCAGGTGTGTCTCTTTGGGAGTGCCTCCCTGCTTAGCATGGACACCCGAGGGCGGTGCCATCAAGCCCGCCCATCTTTAGCCTCTGCAGCAAAATCGCCGTACTTCGGCGATTACGTCATCACGTCGTGTTCACGCACACCGCCAGGAATCATGGTCTTTGTAGGCCCCTGGCGGAGATGCGTGTCCTGCGCATGCGCACAGGCTCCCATGTCCGCTGACCGAGGGGCGTTCCCCACGCCCTCTCGGCCTGGAAGGCGAATATAAAAGCCAGCTTGCTAGCTCAGTCCAGCACGGGACCTTGGAGGCACCTGACGCATGGAACTTCTTTGCTACTAAGTAAGTGATCCAAACCTATTGTTTTTCTACCCTTTGATTCCTTTATTGATACTCTTATCCTACCTAATTTGGTCTGCCCTGAACATGTATATTTATTTTTTCTTATCCATCACAGACCTTCGGCTATTCGGACACCCCCTTTTTCATCTAAGGGTGCCCACAAATGCCCGTCTTCAGGCAGAATTGATTTTTAACTCTATAGTCTAACACAGGTACTGGACTATACTTGCTAGCATCCATATCTATTTCCCTTCATTCCCACTTACTGTCTCTTTAATCTTGGAATCTTACTTTTATCAAATACCTTTCAGGTGCCTCCTGTCTACCAATTACTCTCTCCCAGAATTTCAAGGCTCCCTTAATGATCTCATTACAGGCCTTCCTCTAAATCACTGAAGTAAGTAAATACTTGAGACATTGTCCGATCTATAGTGTATGGCGTCATGTCCATGAATTAACCTATCATGGACTTACAACACTATACCACTTAATCTTCATACAAATTTATTATTTTTTTCTTTTAAATATCCTCTTTTTTCTAACCAGAAAAAATCCTCTTTCTTGGCCTGGCTTGATTCGCCTTCTGCTAAGCATGATAGGCACCCTTTAAGACCGCCCCACTCCACAGCTTGAGCAGAATCTGACTATATATCACCTATACCGGTTTGGGTAAGTTTTTGTTTGATCTAAAGGGGATATCCCTGTGCTATCCATCATCAGGGAATATGGGGGAGGGGCAACTCCTTTGGGATCGCAATTAGTGGAATCCTCCCGGCTTATTATTATGAAAAACCATCCCCTCCTTTTTATATCGATACTGGATCACTTCCGGTCTCGTTTATCAGTAAATTATATTAACTATGATAATCTTTCTTACTAGATACATTTATCCTGTAAAGTAGACCTACCCTGAGGAAGCCATTGTCATGGCGAAACATGTCGGAATTGTCTACTAAGATATACCCAATCCATCTCAGGTCATCTTATCTACAATAATCTTGAATTGTTTTCAAACTTTATGTGTATTCTTCGAACCAAGTGATAATTTTGGATTGTTCTATGTACAAATGACCATATATTCTCTCAAAACGAATTTAATCATTTCTTGTCATGACTTCATAAGATTGAGCATTGTTAAATGTACATTGATAATTTTTCTTTATTCTTTTTCTTGTGTATGTAATAATATTTTTATATGTAATAAAACTATTTTTATTAACAAATATGTGTTATGAGCATTGAACTATGAGTCAACCCCGACTCTTTTACATTATCATTGCACCGCTATAATCCCTAGTCCACTACCCCCCTTCGCTTATACTTTAATATCAAGGGATGAGGTGCTGTATCACGTAGTGGATCCTCTCTGTCCTTTTGTACATCACTAACAAGCAATCACAGTGTTAAAAAAAAAAAATAATCCCTGATCACCCCCCTGTAGTAATAAATTGTTACTATGGTGACACAGAACAACTCTGATGATAGCATGAAAAAAAAAAATAAATAAATAAATAAAAGTGAATTATTATTATTATTATTTTTTTATATACTGTCACTAGGCAGTATCCCTGATCACCGCAACATCAGTTATACAGTATGATGCTGCACTGTACTGGTGACGGTATGTTAAAAAAAAAAAAAAACTCAAAATGTTACATTTCTTCATTTACAAAAATTGCGACCAAAAAAAAAAAACTACAATATCTGTCCTGGTGCTTTGGGGCATCAAAAAATAAGACAGGCAGTCAGTACATCAGGAGTAATCAATTTTCAAATATATATATATATATATATATATATATATATATATATATATATATATATATATATATATATATATATATATATATATATATATATATATATATATATATATGCCATAGTTGTAGACTTTATACAGACTAAATGACTAAATATTTTTACCAAAGAAAAGTAGAAACTGCCTTTTGGCCTAAATTTGTGAAGATTATTTTGTAACAGAAACGAAGACAAACATTTTTTTTTTGTACGGTATTTATTTCATTAAGTTCGGTTTCACACTGGGGCGGTGGGGGCGGCGGCGGTAAAGCAGTGCTATATTTAGCGCTGCTTTACCGTCGTTTTAGCCACGGTATTCGGCTGCTAGCGGGGTGGTTTTAACCCCCGCTAGCGGCCGAAAAAGGGTTAAAATCCCCCCCGCAAAGCGCAGCAGCGCTTTGCCGGCGGTATTACCGCAGTATCCCCGCGGTGTCCCATTGATTTCAATGAGTAGGAGCGGTGTATTCAGCGCTACAAATATGCTGCTAGCAGGACTTATTTTACCGTCCAGCTAGCGCACCGCTCCAGTGTAGCTGTAGCTCCTGAAAAATACTTCCGTGTGAAAGGGGCCTTATATAGCAAAAAACCCAGTGGTACTGTAATTGAATACAGGCAGTTTTTGTTCTTTAGTTGAATTTGTATGTACCGTACATTAATTTTTTTTGCCCTGATCATGAAGGGGGTTAAAATAGAATGGCAAAATATTTGTGTTTGTATATATTTATATTTATTACACACACACACACACAGTATCTCACAACAGTGAGTACACCCCTCACATTTTTGTAAATATTTTATTATATCTTTTCATGTGACAACACTGAAGAAATTACACTTTGCTACAATGTAAAGTAGTGAGTGTACAGCTTGTATAACAGTGTAAATTTGCTGTCCCCTCAAAATAACTCAACACACAGCCATTAATGTCTAAACAGCTGGCAACAAAGTCAGTACACCCCTAAGTGAAAATGTCCAACTTGGGCCCAATTAGCCATTTTCCCTCCCCGGTGTCATGTGACTCAAGCCCCATACACACGCGCCGATTATCCGAGGACCAGGTCCGTCGGATCATGTCCGTCGTACTTTGTCCGATGTTGGTTTTGCGTACACACGGTCGGACAAAGTTGTCGGAAAATCCGATCATTCTGAACGTGGTGACGTTTGTTGCGTACGACGGGACTACGTAGAGGCTAGTAGCCAATAGCTTTGGTCTTGTAATGTGATCTGAGCATGCGTGGCACTTTGTCCGTCAGGAATTCGATACACACGATCGGATTTGGTGTGATCGGACTTTGTTGTCGAAAAATCTATCCAGCAGGAGATAGGACTTTGTCCGTCGGACAATCCGATGGAAACTGTCCGATGGTGCCTACACACGGTCGGATTTTCCGACAACATTGTCCGATAGGACAGAATCCATGGCAAAATCCGACCGTGTGTATGGGGCTTCAGAGTTACAAGGTCTCAGGTGTGAATTGGGAGCAGGTGTGTTAAATTTGGTGTTATTGCTCTCACTCTCTCATACTGGTAACTGGAAGTTCAATATGGCACCTCATGGCAAAGAACTCTGAGGATCTGGGAAAAAAAAAAAGAATTTTTGCTCCACATAAAGATGGTCTAGGCTATAAGAAGATTGCCAAGACCCTGAAACTGAGCTGCAGCACGGTGGCCAAGACCATACAGCGATTTAATAGGACAGGTTCCACTCAGAACAGGCCTTGCCATGGTCAAAGAAGTTGGGTGCACATGCTCAGCGTCATATCCACAGGTTTTTTTCTTTGGGAAATAGACGTATGAGTGCTGCCAGCATTGCTGCAGAGGTTGAAGGGGTGGGGGGGGGCAGCCTGTTATTGCTCAGACCATACACTGCACATTGCATCAAAGTCGTCCCAGAAGGAAACCTCTTCTAAAGATGATGCACAAGAAAGCCTGCAAACAGTTTGCTGAAGACAAGCAGACTAAGGACATGGATTACTGGAACCATGTCCCGTGGTCTGATGAGACCAAGATAAATGTATTTAGTTCGGATGGTGTCAAGCGTGTGTGGCGGCAACCAGGTAAGGAGTACAAAGACAAGTGTGTCTTGCCTACAGTCAAGCATGGTGGTGGAAGTGTCATATGGTCTGGGGCTGCATGAGTGCTGCCGGCACTGGGGAACTACAGTTCATTGAGGGAACTATGAATGCCAACATGTACTGTGACATACTGAAGCAGAGCATGATCCCCCTCCCTTTGAAGACTGGGCCGCAGGGCATAATGACCCTAAACACACCTCCAAGACGACCACTGCCTTGCTAAAGAAGCTGAGGGTAAAGGTGATGGACCGGCCAAGGATGTCTCCTGACCTAAACCCTACTGAGCATCTGTGGGGCATCCTCAAGAAGGTGAAGGAGCACAAGGTCTCCAAAATCCACCAGCTCCGTGATGTTGCCATGGAGGAGTGGAAGAGGACTCCAGTGACAACCTGGGAAGCTCTGGTGAACTCCATGCCCAAGAGGGTTAAGGCAGTGCTGGAAAATAATGGTGACCACACAAAATATTAACACTTTGGGCCCAATTTAGACATTTTCACTTAGGGGGGTGTACTCACTTTTGTTGCCAGCTGTTTAGACATTAATGGCTGTGTGTTGAGTTATTTTGAGGGGAAGGCAAATTTACACTGTTATACAAGCTGTACACTCACTACTTTACATTGTAGCAAAGTAATTTCTTCAGTGTTGTCACATGAAAAGATAGAATAAAATATTTACAAAAATGAGGGGTGTACTCACTTTTGTGATATAGATAGAGATAGATAGATAGATAGATAGATATATTAGTAATTATCCTTTTCCCCTTTTTACAAGTGATCACAGCCTCTGTTCTAAGCTGCATAAGGAGCTCAGAGAGCTGGAGGAGGACAAACCGCAGCTCACTGATCTTCCGGTGAATGATTGTGCAGGGGAGGCATGTCAGGACTAGTCTGATCATTGGAGAGGCTCAGGCTGAGTTCTCATCGCAACTAGAGAACAAACCATGCAGTACTCTTATCCCTAGTGTGGTCAGTTTTTGATAGGAAAGCAGAGGGACTGGCAGGAACACCAGGTGTTTCACACACAGGAAGCAATACATAGAGATTCTGTATGGAAAGAAGGCTAGTGTACCCTTAAATAATAAGTAATTGTTACCTTGTAGTCATCACTGGTTGCACCATCTGCTAAACCAAATGTATTGTAGTTTGCCCAGTTCCCATCTCCCTCCGGATTGTTTTCATTGTTGCCTTGCTGACTTGACCAGCGATCACCAACTGTGCACTTTCCATAAATATTGTTCTCATGAATACTGGCTACTAAGGTCCAGCCTCCACCATCAGTAGTCATGTCACAGAAGGTCTGGTAGGAAATGCCATTCTCAGTAGTCAAGGTATAAATCCCATCTGTCAAATAATCATGATTCATATCCAGGTGTAAATTAAACATTTTAAGGCAGAGGTGGTCAACTTTCTTAAAACAGGGGGGCCTCAAGGGCCATACAATAAAAGCTAAAGGGGTTCCTGGTTGGGCACCAGGGGTTTAAGGTAGTTACAAGGTATTAGATGTTTGCTTATTTATGGTCATGGTCATATAGGATGTAGCGCTACCCGCCGCTTAAGGAGCCGCATGAGTATATTTGGTTCTGTACTCTGCCTCTAAACCCCAAGAACAGCCTCAGCCCCTCTGGCACACCTGGCAATAATTGTAACACAGAAATTATCCTTACTGGGAAATTTCTTAAGAATGAAACAAACAGTAGCAGTATAACTGAGTGATAGACAAATATATCTTAACCACTTCAGCCGCCGACCATTTGGCTGCCAAATGACTGGGCCACTTTTTGCATCAGGTTGCCGACTGGCTACCCCACAACAGAACGTTTCATGCCATCTGTACAGGTGCACCTGGAGATGCACCCGAGATCCCGCCTCAGGCAGGATGTCCCCTGCCTAAGGGGGACTCTGATTGGGACACCTGTTATATAGCCCAGCTGGGGAGGAGTTGTCAGGTGGAAGAACTGAGGCTGGAGTTCTAGGCTGTCGGGGCCCTCTGAGGGCGCTCCCCAGTCTGGGGGGGGGGGGGGTGACCTTGGTCCTGGGATTTCAGGTGCAGGACGGATTCCTTCAAGAACTCATGAAGGATCTATTCAGCAGGCACAGAGAGGAGTCACTGAGGACAGCAGGAGCTAGTACTGCCAGTTGCTGTAGATCCGAGGGGGACATGCAAGGGAAGTAAAAAACAGCATTTTAGCCTGCACATGATTGGATGATAAAATCAGCAGAGCTTCCCCTCATTTCTGATCTACCCCTCAGATTTAAAGCGACTGCACTTCCAAGTGCACTTGTAGTGCAAAGTGTATTTGCCTTTCGTAAATAGCCCCCATAGTGTCCCCCTCTGCAAGCTGTTCTGGTTCTGCTGCTGCTTTACTGATCTCCCTCTGCTTTTGACAGGAGAAAGATGAGGGAGAAGAATCCACACACCCAGCCCACTCAGTGTGTTATTAATCTCCCCGCTGCTGACCGGAGAAGGGAGGGCAAGCAGGCAAACAGAGAGCCGCTCTGCTTCATTCCCTGTCACAGCCGTACCAGTCCTGACAGAGGGCGAATCGAGATGAGTGGGCTCTAGCACATGCAGCCCACAGCTGTGCCACTGTATTAACCCAGCTGGGAGAACAGGGGTGGGTCAGCTGCACCAGGAATTCCATTTATGGGCTCAAGAGGCAGATGCTTTGGGCCCCACAACAATGACTGGGCCTGGGGCAGTTGCCCCTTTTTCCCTGTGTTAAATACGGTCCTTGTAACAAGCACTTGTAATAGTGTGTTTAGTTCTTACCTGTGGCATTACTGTCAAACTTATGGATTTCCTTGCAGCTTCTGCACCTGTTGGTATTGTAGTTATAACATGTATTGATATTGTCATTTTTTTGGTCCTCGTTCCAGCATGCCAAAAGGTTAAGAATACTTTGCTTCTTCTGAAGAAGGGAGACGTTATCTGATGAAACACAATTTTTATAGATACATTTTTTTTGTTATAGTATATTAGCTACCCTGTCAAATTATACTATAACTGACTTTAAAATATACAGTAAGCATAGCAAATACATGTACCTGGCATAACTGATAGCATAGGGTAATATGAAGGTACATGCATCTTGGTATAGCAGCAGCAAAAAAAACAATCACAAATTACTTCCCTTTTACTTATTTGATGAAAGCTGAAACTTGGTTGTTTACATTGTTCTTAGTGTTGAAGGAAAATCTGTACTGCAAGAAATATGTTAGCTGCTGCTGCTGACTTTGAAAATGCTAGTTGCCTGGCTGAAAATGGCCTCAATATTTTTATTTTTTATTTTTTTAGTTATTGACCCAGAACAATTATGTGGCAAATAAATTCACAAACAGGTCAGAATTTCAGATTTGCATATTTTTTTCAGGTTTACGAGTCAGAAATATTCTTGTTAACAAATCAGTAAGGCAACTGTCATTTTAAGAAGGAGAGGTCAGCAATCACACCTTTTATTTGCAAGTAGTTCTAAAGTCTACATGTTGTTTTTTCCCTTAATGCATTCTCTACATTAAAAAAGGTAAAAAAAAAGCCCACTCACCCCTAAACACTTACCTGGCTCCAGGGCCAAAGGGAGGGGGGGGGGGGGTGGAACAGGCAAATCTCCTGTGTGGTACAATTTGCTGGAGGGAGGAAGGGAAGGGGGGGGGTGCAGGTGAAGTGCCGGCAGTGTGCTTCACCTGCTGGCGCAGATTCACCTGTAAAACTGCCTGTAAGATGTGCCGAGTATGCTCCTGCACCTGGCACAAGCCCTTCTCCTCCCTTCTGTCAGCCCTGTCCTCTGCTCCCACTTGTCCCCCCGCAGCCGACTTCCCTCCTCTCCTGCCAGCTGCTGTGTGGGTGTCAGAATGGAGAGTGGAGGAAGTATATGTAATTTACCGGCTGCGGCTCCTTCCTTTGCTAAATTGGAGCGATCACTCCTGTCATGGCCAAGACGCATCAAAATATCATATTTTTCCTTTAGACTTTAACAGAGTCATCGCTCCAGGAGAGCACTTCCCTCTCCCAACAGAAATGATTAAGTTATACTATCCATTGAAGAGCTAAAGTAAAGAGACAAAACCTATGTCTGAAGCCGAGTAAACATGAACAACAGTGCCGTCTGACAGCTGAAACCAGTTGTGTGTTTCAGGCCCAATTTACAAATCATTTAATTAAAAGGAATAGCTTGGGTAAATATCCCCATTGTTTCAAAGGATGAGTTTGCCTTTGAGTAAGAGCCCCATGTTGACTCTATTTCCCCTCAGACAATGGATGAGACACGAAGTTAATGTTACACCAAATGACACACATCTCTGAACAGTCAGTCAATTAATATGTGCCTAAATTGTCTGACAGGAGAAATGGTTTGAACATTTAAAACCGGTATAAATGTAATGTGTCAAATATATGTAATCATAAGTAACTCAAATGCTATATTGGACTCTAGATCACAGATACGACCATAATTTTAATATCCACCGACTCCATGAGTAATCTGCCATGAGATACAAATATACATTTTGAGATAAAACAAATGAAGAACTGTGTTTAGATACCAACATTGTTGTAAAGACATAGAAACCATGACCGCATCTACATGAAAATACCCATATAACATGTGTTGTCCCAAGACAAATAGGTTTTCATAGGATATGCAGGAGTCATGCATTTATCCATATAAACATCCATTGTGTGTGATATTAAATCACATTTATACTAAATGTATTATATTTTTAACCTCTTGTCCCTGAACAATATAGACATATATTCATAAACCCCAATATATAGATAAATACCCATTATAAAAAGAAAAAATGTCTTCTTTAAAATAGTTTAGAACACATTTTCTGTCCTTAGACACACCTAGTGGCTGAAGAGGATATTACCTGAATTCACCAGGTAAATTAGAATTCGCCAACCAAATGGAGAATAAGCCAAACCTTCTGGGCTGAGCTTATGATCATTTTATGAGCTTATTGTCCCAGATGGTATAAAGGATGTGAAGGCGTTAGAGAGAGGAAGACAGACCCACACACCGGATACACCCTCTAGACCAGTGATGGCGAACCTTTTTGAGCCCGAGTGCCCAAACTGAAACAAATACATTGGTTTTGTGTTGCAAAGGGCCAACACGGCAATTCGCGAGAGAGGGGGACTGAGCGAAAGAGAGGGGTTGTGTGAGAGAGAGAGGGGTTGTGAGAGAGAGAGGGGGGGTTGTGAGAGAGAGAGGGGGGTTGTGAGAGAGAGAGAGAGGGAGAGAGAGACAGCGAGAAAGAGAGAGAGAGAGAGAGAGAGAGAGAAAGAGGAGAGAGGGGGCAGCAAGAGTGAGGGGTGTGAAAGATACTGAGAGGGAGGGGGGCTGAGAGAGAGGGGGCAGACAGAGAAGGGTGTGAGAGATATGCTGAAAGAGAGAGGGAACAGAGAGAGGGAGAGGGGCTGAGAGAGATGGAGGGGGAACAGAGATAGAGAGGGGTGTGAGAGATATGCTAAGAGAGGGAACAGAGAGAGGGAGGGGGTCTGAGAGAGAGGGAGAGGGAGCTTAGAGAGAGTGAGAGGGGACAGAGAGAGAGGGGTGTGAAAGAGATGCTGAGAGAGAGGGGCAACAGAGAGAGGGAGAGGGGTTAAGAGAGAGAGGGTGTGAGAGAAATGCTGAGAGAGAGGTGAGCTGAGAGAGAGAGAGTGGGGACAGAGAGAGATGGGTGTGAGAGAGGGGGAACAGAGAAAGAGAAGGGGGACATAGAGAGAGGGGTGAGAGAGAGATGCTGAGATAGGGGAGAGCTGAGAGAGAGGCGGAACAGAGAGAGGGGGACACAAAGAGGAGGTGGCTGAAAGAGAGGGAGGGGGGCTGAAAGGAGAGAGAGAGACCTCTAGCTCTGTCCTGGACCCTCTCGTGTGCCCACAGAGATGGCTCTGCGTGCCAGCTGTGGCACGCGTGCCATAGGTTCGCCATCACTGCTCTAGACGATCAAGAAGTCTGTTGATATTTGACCACTCCCCATCTTGCTGGACCTTGTGACTGAAACCACTCGATGTACTTAGATATTGGCGGACATCTTCCCCTTTTAAACTGTTGGTAAGATACAGACCATACAAGTCTTAATTATCTTTTCCTCTCAAAAAAGGGATTATATTTTATAGTTTATAAATTGATATTATCATATGCCGTATGTAGGGTAATTTATCATTTGCCCATATTGATTGTCTATGCTGTGTATTATTGAAGATGTGTTTGGGGGAAATTCAGACACAAACTTGTATAACATCTATTTAAATTTCTGTGGTCCCAGGGAGAGCATCATTGCCCCATTCAATTTTAGTAAGCTCTGTTAGTTTAATATTTCTTTCAAATTAGCAATATTTTTCTGTTGACTCCTTGAGACACTTTGGATGCCTTCTGGCCGGAGAAATTCAGAGGACTGTTTCCCCCGAGCGACAAGGGATATTGTGATCTTGAACATAAAGCGCTATTACCGCACACATTTTTCTAACAAAACAATTTGGGCTTCCCTGAGTTATTTGTAATATATTAAGAAATAGCGTTTAACCACTTCAGCCCCGGACCAATTGGCAGCCAAAGGACCAGGCCCCTTTTTGTGATTCGGCACTGCGTCGCTTTAACTGACAATTGCGCGGTCGTGCGACGTGGCTCTAAAACAAAATTGGCGTCCTTTTTTTCCCACAAATAGAGCTTTCTTTTGGTGGTATTTGATCGCCCCTGCGGTTTTTATTTTTTGCGCTATAAACAAAAATAGAGCGACAATTTTGAAAAAAATGCAATATTTTTTGCTTTTTGCTATAATAAATATCCCCCAAAAATATATAAAAAAAAATGTTTTTCCTCAGTTTAGGCCAATACGTATTCTTCTACATATTTTTGGTAAAAAAAATCGCACTTAGCGATTATTGATTGGTTTGCGCAAAAGTTATAGCGTTTATAAAATAGGGGATAGTTTTATAGCATTTTTATTAATATTTTTTTTTTTACTAGTAATGGCGGCGATCAGCGATTTTTATTGTGACTGCGACATTATGGCGAACACATCGGACATTTTTGACACATTTTTGGGACCATTGTCATTTATACAGCAATCAATGCTATTTAAATGCATTGATTCCTGTATAAATGACAGTTGTAGTGAAAGAGTTAACCACTAGGGGGAGGGGAGGGGTTATGGGCTCTGACGTGTGTGTGGTTTTTACATTAGGGGGCGGGGCTGACGTCTGACGTCATTGATTGGCTTTTCCGATGACGGGAACAGCCAATCAATGACAGGCAGAGTTACACAAACCTCTCCCCGTTCTTCAGCTCCGTAACCCGATCGCGGGACACCAGCGGCGATCGGGTCCGCTGGTCCCACGGCCGGGGTCACGGAGCTCCCGACCGGGACGCGCGCGCGCCGCCAGCGGGCCCACGGGCAGGCATTTAAAGGGCCACGTACAGGTACGTGGTTTTGCCTGCCCGTGCCATTCTGCTGACGTATATAGTCAGTGGGCGGTCGGGAAGCGGTTAATTACCCTGCTGATGTTTTGATAATGTGTATGTGAAATATCAATCACCAGAAATTCCAGTTCTGTTTGAAATTGTATAACTATACTTGTTAATTAAAAAAGTCAAATTATTTACTTATTACTTTTGTTGGGAGATATTTATACATTGGTAAGGTATCCCCAAAAATATCAGGAGATATCGGTTACCATTTACCATCAAATGAAAGTCCAATTTGTCCTGAAAAAAAACAATGTATAATTTATCTGGATACACAAGGTGGTTGCAATCATATGTTCAGTTTTACCAACACATGTCAAAGTTGGAGATTGGGTCTGGGTGTTCAAGTGATTGTAAAGTCTTGTTTAAAAAAAAAAAAAAAAAAACACAAACATGTTATACTGGAAGTTCAACATGGCACCTCATGGCAAAGAACTCTCTGGGGATCTGAAAAAAAAAAAAAGAATTGCTCTACATAAAGATGGCCTAGGCTATAAGATTGCCAAGACCCTGAAACTGAGCTGCAGCATGGTGGCCAAGACCATACAGCGGTTTAACAGGACAGGTTCCACTTAGAACAGGCCTCTCCATGGTCGACCAAAGAAGTTGAGTGCATGTGCTCAGCGTCATATACAGATGTTGTCTTTGGGAAAGTGCTGCCAGCATTGCTGCAGAGGTTGAAGAGGTGGGGGCTTCAGTTTGTCATTGCTCAGACCATACGCTGCTGATGATGCACAAGAAAGCTTGCAAACAGTTTGCTGAAGACAAGCAGACTAAAGGACATGGATTACTGGAACCATATCCTGTGGTCTGATGAGACCAAGATACATTTATTTGGTTCAGATGGTGTCAAGCGTGTGTGGCAGCAACCAAGTGAGGTGTACAAAGACAAGTGTGTCATGGTCTGGGTATTGTGGAGAGACTTTAAAGATTCTGGCAGGGACCAGGTACCATCTGGTGAGTACCTTGTAGTTGGTTTCAAGAGCCACTATATTCAGTGAGGCCGATTTGGTAGCTTGCTGGATTTGGGTCCAATTTATGTCTTCTGGTTTTAGTTAAAGGTCACTTTTCCATTTATTGGTATAGGTTGGGGGAGAAGAAGAGATGTGTTAAGTAGAAGTAGTTGGGCATACAATTCAGAAATGAGTCCTGTGAGGGTCAGATTTACAGGCTTGTTCAAATATAGTGAAACTTGGGGACGTTGAGGACAGAGGGTGCACTATTCATCAAGAAATTTTTAATTAGAAGGTATCCAAAGGTTTCTGAGGGTGGAAGATCATAAGGTTCACATAGGGTTGGAAATGGTGTGATGGTTGTAGATTTGTATAAATGATAAGCATGGTGTTAATACTGCTTCCGACCAAGTTAAGAAGGAGTTTGGGGAGGACCAGGCTGGGTAAAATTATGGGTTATAGAGAAAGGAAAGGATTGTGTCGAGATTATAGACCAAAGCAGGCTTTTAATCTGTCCCAAATAGATAGGTTGTGTTTGGTAACGGGGTTTGTAATTGTCCGACGTTGTGTAGGAGTGAGCCATAAAAGACTTGCCGTGGAAAGAGGGTCACAATCAACTGACTAAAATGTTACCCATAGTGGGGTTTCAGTCGGAGCATGGTATTTGGGTAATTGTGACAATTGGGCTGCATAGTAATATTTGGTAAAGTCTGGTACGCCGAGGCCTCCTCGAATTCTGGGAGAATATAAGGCAGGTTTAGGTAATCAGGGTTTAGTTTTGCCCCAGATAAATTGCAAGGTCTTACGTTGAAAAAAGCATAAGAAATGTGATGGGATCGTAATAGGAAGCACGATAAAAAGATATAGGATTTTTGGGAGGATGGACATTTTTTATCACTGTAATTCTACCCATCCATGCTAAAGGTAGGGTTGACCAATTTGTGAGGAGTTTATTAAGTTGTGATAATATCGGTGGGTAATTTGTTGCATATAGCTCTAGAGGATTAGCTGTAAAGTTTATTCCCAAAGAGAGATAAATGTCGTTGACCAGGCAAATGGTAAAAAATGAAGTAATTGGATTTGGATAACAGGTGGCAATAAAATATTTAGGGCTTTTAATTTGTGAGGATTTATTTAGAGGCCCGATATTCATTCAAATTTGGAGAGGATATCTAGAAGAAGAGTTGGTGCTGATACTATGGGTGAAGTAAGGAATATTAGGAGATTGTCTGCAAACATACATCATTTATGATAACCACACCACCAAGTTCTAGTCCTCTGATGTTTGGATTGGATCGAAGGAGAGGGGAAAGTGGGCATCCTTGTCTAGTACCTCTCTCAATATTAAAGGGGTCGGATTTAAATCCTGAATAGGAAATATATGCTTTTGGATGCTGATATGGTGGTGATCCATCTCAGGAAATGTGGTCCAAATCCCCATTGATTAAGGATCGATAAGGCCACGATAATGAGTCAAATGCCTTTTTGTATGTCTAATGAAAGGCAACATGTAGGAATACGGCTAGAACAAGCTAAATGAGTTAGGAGTAGCTCGGCGTATATTGACACCTGCTTGTCTAAAGGGGATAAATCCAGTTTGGTCCTTATGAATTAGGGAAACAATAATGGAGTTAAGTCTGGAGGAGAGAATTTTGGCAAAGATTTTGATATCAATGTTAAGGATGGATATTGGTCTATAGTTAGTCCAAGATGTGTCGTCTGTGTTGGGTTTAGGAATCATAGAAAATGGAGGCAGGGAGTGATTCTGTATGAAAATAGTGACCTTTAAGGAGGGAGTTCAAGGCATCGACCATGAGGGGCGATAGTAGTGATGTAAAACGTTTGTAGTATGTGGCTGAAAGGCCATCAATACCCGAGGGCGTTTACATAACTTAAGTGATTTTATAGTGGTTTGTATTTCTCATTCAGTGATAGGTTGATCTAGAATTTCTTGGTGGGATGGGGAGAGTGAGGAGAGGTGAATTGTAGATAAAAGTGTGGTCAGACAAGATTGGTCGAATATATTAGCATCTTTGTATAATTGTTAGTTTATGAAATTCGTTAAGGATTTTTAGTGGGTTGCTAGTATAGGTATCTTCGGTAAGTTTTAAGAGGTTAGATTTTGGGGTATAATTGGTCTTTCGTAATGCCAAGGCCAGGAAAGTGTCTGGTTTGTTAGCTTTCATGTAAAAAGTGTGTTTAGATTTAGGAAGAGTTTTTTAAAGCCGAATCTGTCAAAAAAAAAAAAAAAAGTCCAGTTTTAGGCGTGTTTTATCATAAATACGTTTATTTGATGGAGAGGGTGTGGTCTGAAAATTTTCCGAAGCTGTATAAAAATGCTTCTTCTAGGCGTTTATGAAGTTGCTGTTTTTTGGTAAGATGCTTAGCTTATACAAACCCCTCTGATATAAGGTTTGAGAGCTTCCCAACGGGTCAAGGGGTCCGTATCAGTGACATTGTTGTGGATAAGATAATCTTATGGCCTTCTCTAATTCTTGTCAAAATGTAGGATTTACCAACAGACTATCACTAATGTACCAAGTACGATGATTGAGTCTTGGAATCAAGGAGGAAAAAGTTGCAGGTGCATGGTATTATATGCGATTCCAGAATGAGTGCTGAGGTATTAACCGTAACAAAAAGATGGTCTATGTGGGAAAATTGTTTGCGAGGATGGGAATAATGTGTGTATTGTCGTTTTGCAGGATTATGTTCCCGCCATGTGTCAAGAAGAGAGTATTGGTTTAGCAGTCATTGGTAGGAAAGTTTAGGTGTGGCAGTTGGGGTAGGGGATTTGTCAAAGAATGGATATAATATTTGGTTTGAGTCACCGCCAATTATAAGAGAAACTTGTTTATGCGATTTAACAACTGAAAATAGAGGGGGGGGGGGGGAATGACAATGGGTTTTTGTTAGGAGCATAATAAGACGATCGTAACTTCAAAATGTATGTAGAAAGCTAAGGGGGATACCTCATCCTGTATAATGTTTAACAAAAAAGACAAAGAAGGAGAACCAACTAGATGGACTATACCAGTACCTGAACAAGATGTGCAAATAATAAATTTATAATAATTTTATTGATACAAAATACAATCTTATATACATTTGATTAAAAAGCTGTAACATATACATAGATGGAGATATTTAGGATCATATTGTGTGTCATAAATACTGGTTGACGCGTTTCACCAAAAGCTTCCTCAGAACCAGGTACGTATGATCATGACACCTTAAATGTGTCTAACCCTACAAGGGCCAACACCAAAGGGGGCACATTAAGATGGAGGCGGTGTATTACCCATAGATGTAAGTGGGAAAACAAGAATGGACGATGTTCATGCACACAGGGGACCTAGGTTAGCATTAAAGTGAATGCCTGCCAAGCCCAGTTGGCTATTCAGATATAGCTATGGACGCTTATATGTACCAATACAGCAACAATCAGCAAGCGAAAACAAGAGTTCCAAAGAGATATCCAATTAATACCATCCCTGGGGCTGGTCACTAGGGGGCTTATCTTCTCCCCAAGCCAGTGTTAGTGATAGGCATGTGCTGGGACAACTATAACTTACAAAAGATACAACAGTATCATATTGTGAAAAGTATCCAACAAGGATAATACAGCAAAAGATAATCCGTGTGTGATTTGTGGTCATTTTGTTTAAAAACTGACAAAACCAACCATTAAGCCTACTCATCAATGAGTAACTATGAGGGTATGTAAGGAAATTGGATTAGAACGTTTAGAAACCAAAACTATATTTTCAGGGTTTATTTTATAGGGGTCTAAATATCGGCGTCTATAGATTCAATAGAAAGTAGTTGATCAGATAAATCAAACCAGGTAGTATTTAATCAAATAGACCAAGTAAAAGATCTTTCATTAAGAATATATCCTGGAGACAAATTAAGAGTATAGACTCCTAGTGGTGTTCCCCCAGGGTTTAAACGTATGTTATGTTGAAAGGGCTAAGTTCTATAGAAAATAAAATGAAAACATAGGTATCACCCATTTAGAATACATCAGTCTGTAATGTCTTGTTCAGGTGGTGGTGAAGCAAAGTGTCCCCTTTTGTGAGGGCCAAGAGGGACCTGAGCTGTCTGGGTGTCCTTGAGGTTTTGGAGCTGTTGAGAAGATGAAAAATTAATTCGATGTTAGGGTCCATCTGTTATTGTTGCAGGTTTTGACAGGCGAAGGTCCCGAATAGTGGCGAGAAGATCATTTGTCGATTTGCAGGTATATGAAGTTCCTTTATAGGAGAAGTGAAGCGAAAAGGGAAACCCCCAACAATAAGATATGCAGTGGTATTGGAGAACTTGCAGATGTGGTTTAATTTTTGTGTTTAATTAGTGTAAATTGAGAAGATTTGGTACCTATGTCCCTGGAAAATCAAGGATTCTTTATTTCTTGCAGCTTCCATCAATTGTTCTTTCGTGCGAAAATAGTGCACATTATATATATCTATATATATATATATATATATATATATATATATATATATATATATATATATATATAGATATATATATATATATATATATATATATATATATATATATATATATATATATATATAAAATCTGTGTATTTTGTCCATTTCTAGATGTTTTATTGGAATAGATGGTGCAAGTTCTTGAAAGAGTGCTGTAATTGTTGATTGTAGATACTCAATTTTTTTCAGGAATACCATGGATTCGCATATTTTGATCTCCTGGCTCTATTCTCAAAATCTTCAAGGTGAGTTTGAAGGGTGGAATAATCTTCTTTAAAGGGATTCCAATTTTTCATTATGTGTTGAGGTAGTGATGTCAAATTCATTCACCCTCTGTTCTATAATAGAGGTGCGTCTGCCTACCTCACAAATCTGATGCGTTAGTTTGTCTATAATGGCATCTGAGGTGTTCTGCAGTGCCTTATGGAGGACCCTTTCAAATTAGGCAAACAGGTCAGAGCCAATTGGGGAGTTTTACAGAGTAGTAGGGGTCATACCTAGATCAAAATCAGTCCCTGTGCTGAAGAGGGAGACCTGTGTTGTTTCTGTGTACCAGGCTGTGGGGTAAGATGGTGCAGCCGCCATTTTAAATGCGGCTCGTCAGCATTTCTTGAGGCTTTGCTTATTTCAATTTTCTCCCACTATACATGTCACCAAAGTATGCCCACTAACTTCGGGAAGAATCTAGGCACTGTGTGGAGCTTTTCGTCCGGTATATTAGGCTGTCGGATCCTGGTCGGTGAGGAGCTCTAAGCAGACATGTCCTGCTTAGACGGCTTCATGCATGCGCCTCAAAATGCTATTTTTTTTTATTTTATTTTTTACAAAATGTTGTCCTTTTTTTATTTATAGCACAAACAAAAAAAAAAATCGAGAGGTGAGTAAATACCACCAAAAGAAAGCGCTATTTGTGTGAAAAAAATAAATAAATAATTTAAAAAAAGGACAAAATGTCATATAGGGTACAGTGTTGCATGAGTAATTGTCATTCAAAGTGTGAGAGCACTGAAAGCTGAAAATTGGCCTGGTTAGAAAGGGGGTATAAGTGCTTAGTGGGCAAGTGGTTAATAGAGCCAGAGAGAATGGCCTGTACTGTTTGGGAAAGACCAGTTAATATCAGTGGGTGTAGCACTACACAGTTTTTGTTTTTTGGATCTTCTCAAGCATGTTGACAGGTACTCACCACAACAAGTAGACTGTCCCACAGTAAATACCAAAGCCAACAGAACCAGATTTTGCTGTAGCATCTTTCAGTTGACAAAGCTGCAAATGAAGGAAATTATAAATATCAATCTTCAAATTCACATACAAAATAAATACAGCTTTTTACAGTTGTTTTAAAGACAGGACGTTTTTTTTACCTTAAAGTGGTTGTTAACCCACTGTCATGACTTTGCATAATCCTCTTGGTTTCCTAAGCCTGTGTTCCCATCTGTGTTTTATTAAAAAAAAATGCTGTAAATACCGGATTACAATGCGCTGCTCAGCAATCACATGACCGGCCGGATTTTTCTTCTCCCCCCGGACAGCTAGAGTGGGAGGGGCCGAAAATCCCCCACTGACGTCACTCAGGAGAAGAGAGGAGAGAGCTGTCCGGTCACGTGATCCGAGCGGCACATTGAAATCCGGTATTTACAGCATTTTTTCTTTAATAAAACAGAGACAGGGGGACACAGGCTTATGAAACCAAGAGGTCTGCCCATAAATTAATGGACAGTTTGTAAAAATCTGTGATTTTTACAGCTGTTCATAAATGTCCATTAGGGACATAAAATGTTCATAAATTGTCTTTTTTTTTTTTAGGCAGAGTACTAGGCTGGCACCTTTGGCAATACAGAGTAGGAACAAATCAAGCTTATTTTTCTATATAAGCGTTGCCAACGCCAGCCATGGTGAGCAAATCAGACTTTTTTTTCCTATACAAGCAGCCTAAGCAGTCGCGGAGTGAGCAAATGGCCACATTTGCAGATGCTGCTCCTCTAGTCCCGGCTGTAGCCCTGATGTTTTCTACCTCAATTCATTCCCTGCATTAAAGGGGAAGTAAACCCATCGATTTAATAGTTTCAAAAAACAGTTATCATTTCCAGCATGCCGGGAATGTAACTGTCACATTGGTTGTGCTCTCAACCAAACCATCCAATGGCTGGTGTCATAACTGATCACATGTGCATCATCATGACAGTTAAAGATTAAACAGAGGCCAAGATGGCGGCTTCCTTGGCTGAAAAAGATAGGCGGGTTTACTTCCACTTTAAGTCCACTTAAATGTCCCACTAGCTGTATCGCCCCCTTACCAGGGTTGCCAACTGTCCATAACGTTATGGACAGTTTGTAAAAATCCTTGATTTGTACAGCTGTTTGTAAATGTCCATTAGGGACATAAGCTGTCCATAAATCATGGCCTCTTTTAGGCAGAGTACTGAGCTGGCATCTCCGGCAATACAGAGTAGGAGAAAATTGACCTTATTTTAATATATAAGCAGCGCAAGTAGCAGCTGGGAAGTGAGCAGGCGGCCACATTTGCTGATGCCGCTCCTTTAGTTGCAGCCCTGTGACAGTCCGTGGTGGAGTGATATCAGCTGTTGTATGCCTCTCCACCTCTCCCCAGGAACCCAGCACTGGTGGCGGCAGCAGCTTGAATCCTGTGCCTGCAGTCGCTTCACAGTCTGCACTCTACACTCTCCTCTGAGTCCTTGGGTAAGCTGTAGCAGATCTTCTGCAGCAGCATTTGCTATCACCTACTGTCAAAGAGGGGGATTCAGAGGTGGAAGGAGAGCACTGTACTGGTGGAGGGGGGCAATTTGGAGGAAAAGAGTCATTTTTGGTTGTAAAGTGGTCCTCACTCTGCAGATACCGCACCCATGAACTCTGCAGAACCGCACCCCTGAACTCTTTAATCTGTGCGCTCTGTACTTAGTGCAGGCCTGAACTCTGCACTCTGCAAGTACCTCACTCCTGAACCCTGCATTCTTTACATAGCAGAGCTGAGGTGAGGCAGGCAGGCTAGAAGACGGCAGAGGCTCAGTGAGCAACTTTGATTGGAACTCGTTACACTTCCGGATTACTTCAATCACGTGCCTCAGCTCGGAACGTGCCAGCTGCGCTGCTGTTGGCCAAGGGGACGTAACATCCTCGTGCGCTCCGCTAATCATCAGCAGACTGCTCCGTGGAGGCGGACGTGTGATTGGAATGATATTCGCGGAGAGCTATTAACTCATACTTTGAACCCGGAGTGGAGAGCATCTCGCAGGAGGGGAATACAAATCTCGAGGTGCAGGAGGGAAATCGAAGTGAACAAACTATCTCTGAAGGACAACAAATGCCTGTAACCGCCCCAGATTGCTGGATGAGAGTAAGGGGACCTCAGGAGAGATTTACATGTCTTTGAATTTGGAGAGTATCCTTGGAAGAGTCTGGATAAAGACCCGGGCAGGGGTTCATGCCACAGGCCTATCTGGTCTCTTTTAACACAGAGATCAGATCAGCTGGTAAGCTGCTACTTTGTCATTTGGTGGAGGACTTTTCTTTTGGCTATCCAACCACTTATTTCGTGGGTGTTATATGTCACAGCACTGTGAACTTTTAACAGCAGAACTTTCATATATTTCTTATGGTGGACTTCCTACATGGTTGAAATTTTTCTATAGAGGATATTTGTCCTTTTGGGTCTCTGTTGTTCACTATGCCATCAGTGTGAATTCGGACTCACTATCACATGATTATGTAATTTTTGCAATCTGCATTTAAGTTTTCTTCCTTACACTTGTTATTTACTTGTGGGAGTATACATTTTGAGTTCAGATAGATCAATTGGTCATAGATTGCATCTGGTGGATGTTTACTACACATGATTCACGTTAATTAACATCAGCCTTTGGGCTGAATTTGTATCACATACCAAGCCAGGGGTGAATTGACCCTTATGCTTATTATTCCAGCGCAGCCTTTTTTTCTTTTCTAGTACTTTTTGTGTGTATCTCACATGAGGTTGCGGCAGGAATTATCACTATTTATGTATTCATTTATTTTTCATACGTTTCTATGTGATTGAGGTTCATTCATGTAGAGTGTTCACGGGTTTTTGTTGGACAGCGCTGTTACTCCAACACATGTACATAGCATATCCCTTTTTAAATCTGTAACACCCTCCTAGATAGATGCTATAATTAGTTAGATTTAGTGCTGGCTCACTGTGTTCAGTGGAGCTGTGTGTGTTAGCTAGGTAACTTTAGCTAGCCTCACTATAACCAGTGTGGCTGTAATTATTGTGTTAGGTAAATTTAGTTCTGCCGACTAACCAGTGCAGCTGGCCCTGAAAGCATGTCAGGAGTCTGTATACATTCCCTCAGCTCATGGAGCTCTGGGTCTTTTCCTGCAGAGGATCAGTCCCGCCTGGGGGGGCTTTCTACCATCCTGGGCACTGCTGCCTTGTGCTTGCTGTTCGTGAGCCCTCCGCGGGTAACCTGAGGGCCTGGATGCTGAAGCTGCTGAGAGCTGACTAAAGGGCTGTCTGCTGAAGATCTAGTCTGGTATCACTGGAGGAAAATGTCACTTGGAAGTTGGCAACCAGCTTTCCCTGGATATTTTGTGAGTACAGACTGCTAAGAGACTTAGAGACTTTTGGGCTGCTGCCACCCCTCTTGTTCCAGAAGGTCAGCTGTGCGTTTGCTAAAGGGGACATTGACTGGTGTCCCAACGAGCTTAGTTTATCCAATTCCTTGTGAAAGGACTCTGCTCTGATTTCTCTAAAGGAAGATGCTTGTGTGCTGTTAACTGCTTCTACTCCAAGCCAAGTCCACAGTTTGCTATATGCAAGGACTTCTGCTTCAGCTGTATAGAAAAGAGTTCACTGTTCTCAACATGTACATAGGTCCATTTTTGGAGTATCCCACTCAATCCCCATGAACCCTATCCAATTTCTCCAAAAATAAAACAAAAACACCCCTAGACTGGTTATTGAAGAAAATTGTGCCTGAGATTGTATGCCTGCTACTACAGATGCTGTCTGTTTTACAGTAGAGACAGTGAGTTATCACAGGAAAAAGTGCTGGGAGAGTGGACAGAGTCGCTGTTTGGGTTCAGCCAATCCAAAAGACTGGGAGAAGCAAGTTCATCACTTCCGGGTGTGGCCAAAAAGACGCGTGGTGAGTGTATCCACATGACATACATTCATTTCTTCTGACCCCATGTCACTGCTGGATGACATGGGGTCAGATCGCAGATTGGATGGCCGAGGTACAGAACAAGTTACTCACTCGCACTGATTTCTGGCTAGTACTGCAGTCTAGCTCTATGCAGTAAGGGCAAGGTTGAGCATGTTCCGGTTGTCTGCGGGAGATGCCAGCACATCACACAGTCAAGTTTTGAGCCTGGGACTGGTGCGGCCAATTGCGGTAAAGGGTTACTGAGGCAGCTGCAAGCAGTTTGTAGTCCAACATGCTAGAAGTAGACTGGGAGACCAGTTATGCCCCAGAGATGCTGGAGTCAGCGTCCAGGTTTCAGCAGAGCGGTGGTGAGATCACAGTGCAGCCGTTGGCGCCAGGACCAATGGTTGTCAGCCAAGACCACCATCCTTCAGCAAAGCAAAATCTGTCATCTCAACCTGTACAAAATTGCAGCCACAGCCAAACCTACAGAGGAGCCAGCTGTCAGCAGTTCACCAGTGCCAGATTCTATCAGTTCATTGAGCAAGGATAAGCCCATAGTCACAGTTAACCTTATCATTCATACGCGGAAGGAGACGGATGCTAAAGATTTTTTTTTTTTTTACAGGGGAGCCAGTGGGGAGCGATATGGGTGCAAAAAATTTTTTTTGCTGGCAGATAATTCACCTGCAGTCAAATTCAGCTTTAAACCCAAACAATATGTGTGCTCTTGCTGAAAAAATTAATTACCTTAGTAAATAGACTTTTTTTAAATGAATGTAAAGGACTGCTGCATCTAAACAACCAGATGTGTAATAAACTACAATAAAACAATATTCTAAAGTGTGCTATCTTTATACAAATATAAATCAATACATCTCATAAAAAAAAGTGTCAATAAAAGTGCATTAAACATATAATTAACTCATCTCATATTAGCAAATCCATATATTAAGTCCATGTGTGATGTGCAAAAATTGTCCAAAAAGGTGCAAAGATTAAAGTGCAATATTTATAAAGTGCAAAAAGTGATCAGTTCCAAAACATCAACATTTGTTCCCTTTTGCGGTGAAAAAAATATAATGCGCACCACCATTAAAAGTACTCCCGAAGGGAATCGCCACAAATGTTAAATGAGCTCCTTACCAGCTGCTCTGATCCCACAAGGAGATCACTAAATGCCCTGCTGCCACATACACCACGATCCGGAATGCAAGTTCCCCCGAACTACCAAGCCGAAATACACTCCAAGGAGGGGATTAAAGTACAGAGGGAGATCCACATAGTGTAGTATTTCACCAAATCGTTTTTATAAAATAATGAAAATACACTTACAATCTGCAAGTCCAATTCAGCTGTCAGGACCAGTGACTTTCACTCTAGGATGCAGCTACAAATCCAGAATCCTGAATTCTATCATTGAGGATCCAGAGAGGAGTGTACCTGTACCTCTGTTTTATTTTAAGGTGGGCCTTTGTGTTGCAGAAAGCTGAACTGTCAAGCTTAAAATGGCCGCCAACTTTCACTAAGTCAAGTTTATGTGAGCTGCTGTTGTGGCAAAGGACAGCTGCACACTAAAGTTCTACACAAGTGCAGAGGAGGAAAGGCTTTCTGCCAAAGCTTCTCCAGTCCAGTTTTCAAGTTCAAGTGTTAATCTGAACTTTAATAAAAAAAAAAAAAAGGAGCAATCCCTTAGTTCTAAATCCCTTTGCACCTAAGCAACAAAGGAAAAAGGGTACATTGGCTCTCCCATGTTTGGTGCCATACCATGCTGAAGTGAGTTAGGGTGAGTTGCTGCTTTGAGTGGGGGAAGCGGCTTACCATCAAAAGGAGAATCTTCTTATTCTACAATCAAGAGCTGAAGTGCTCCCCAACAACTGTGGCAACCCTTGCTATCAGGAGACATGGTTTTGAACTGTTGTTATTAATGGGCAATGGCTTACTATAGGAGACTCTTGATTGCTAAAAAGAAGTTTCTACCCAGCAGGGGAAGGGTTCGTTGCCCAACTTTAGGCTGGGTTCACACTATTGCAAATTGGATGAGGGTTTCCCTGCATCCAATTTGCATGTCAGGAGATTGTGACCAGGCTCTCAATAGGGGTGTTTCACACATCTCCGGAGCGGCTCCAGTGTGAATTGCACAGGAGTCCTGTGTGTCTTCTGGTATGTTTCAGGTCCAAATTCAGCCAAAAATTCAGACCAAAATCAGACCTGCAACAGTGAACAGGGATGCGGTGAGCCGCTCTGTATGGCAGTGTGAACCCAGCCTTAAAGATGAAGAGACGTTGTTGCTCTTGATGCTGCAGAGGTGGCAGCACTGTAAGTACCAGTTGAACTGGACTTCACATTTTCTACTTGGGTTTATGGACTTTGGCTAGCAGTCAGAACCCAAACATTCCTGAAGAACTTTTTTATTGTTGCTATGTGTCGCCAAGTGTCCCTGGCTAAAGAGCAATATTTCATAGCAATTCATGTTAAGTGCAGGTGTCTAGATAACTTAAGAGTAGCTAGGATGTCTGTTTGTACTTTGTTTTCCAGGGCTCATGAGGACGCTACATGGCAAATCTAGCCTAACATAAAAATATGTTACTCATTTGCAGTAATTATATTACAAGTGCTCTTTTGTGCCCATTAGGGCCTGGTAGTGTGTTTAGGCTACCAGGTGGCACAGTTGGCTGAGAGTAGGATGTAAAGGTATTTAATATTGTGATTTGTGTTCTTAGAGTAGATTGAGCACACCGGCATCAGTTTTACCTTCATATATAACATAATAGATAATAGATATGTAGCGGGCACACTTTCACAAGTGTGCGCTATATGTGGAAATTTCGTTTTTTTTACCTCAGAACAGTAATGGGGTTCTGAGGGTTAATTTTGCAGGTTAACTTTGGCATAAGTTTGGCTGGGCTATACTAGGGTGCTGCAGTGAGGTACACATGACAGGCCTAGAACCAGGCCTGGTTGGACGTCTTAGGTATCAGTTTTCCCCGGAACCAATCAGTGGCTGCACCTGGCCCCGCTGTGTAGTCTGGGGAAGGGTACTTAAGGTGCTGAAGTCATGTGTTCAGGGTTTGGCCGGAGTCCTATTTTCCTGGTTCTGGACCGGGGGAGCCCCACAAGGGGTCCTGGGCCTGGGAGCATTTGCCGTCCCGCAAACATAGTCAGCTTGACTAGCCCCACAGACCCGCATGGTCTGGGGCAAGGATCCGTCCATTCCCAAGTCTCGGAGCCGGTTAGCCCGAGGCACAGTAACTGAAGGAGGATTCAAGGCGTCCCGGTGTGCTCTCATTATTGGAGGGGTACCACAGCTCGTGTAAGTGACTGGGGGAGGACTCTTCGGAGGAGGGCCAACAAGCTGGCATCTCAAGAGGAGCCTGGTCGCTGAGTTGTATGGACACTAAAGAATCCACACTTCCACAGTGCTGCCAAGGAGACAGAGAAAGTTCCAGGTACTGTGAGAAAGTTTCCTATTCACCTTCGGTTGAAAGTTCATTCTGTGTCAGACTTTTAACAAGTTTCCGGATCACATTGTCAGCTGCCATACCTCTGGCTAGAGGTTTGTCTGGCATTGAAGTACCCAGCTGCGAGTGGCTACTCTCTGGGTTTGATTAAAGACAATTGTGTATGTCAGCAGTTCAAGGTGCCTGAGTTTCTTCACCCTTGCCCTCTATTCCTATCCGAGACAGTTTTTTTGGATGTTACCACTGCAAGAATAAAAACCTTCAAAAAGGACTTTTGTTGTGTCAGCATCCAAAGTTGTTGGGTACTAACCCTTGGAACCCCTGGACATTCATCGACAAGCCAAGCGGAGGTAACCGGTAAGCCCAAAAGTCAAGGCCGCCCCATAGTGGGTTATGGCCGCTACAGATAGATAAGATAATATGCTTTATTGTCATTTTATACATACAACAAAATTTATCAGGATACTCTTTACAGCAGCAATAAAACATTTCTTAATTTAAAAGGTCAGGAATGATATGTTCTAGTATTGTGAACCTTTGAAGGATTATCCCTGCGGAGGATAGTGCTTCAATATTTATCCCATAAGTATATTGTATATATCAGTTTGTTAGGATGTACTAATCCTGTTATCTTCTATGCGACTTCAGTTTCAGTGCTAACCTATTTCTGTAAATATGCGAGGGTGTTTAGCTATAGGATAAGTATGTGTAGTATGTGTAGCGGTGTAGTTGCCACTAGTAACAGACAATCCACCAATTCACCCCGCTGCCAGACTCCCATACATCACCTTCAGAGACAATAAACAGTATTTTGCTAGTTTTATTTTATTCGGGGGGAAAAAAACTTGGTTGGGAAAAGGGTATATGGGATGCCCATAGGATTGTTTAATTGCCATCATTCTAGAAGATTGCAAAAGTTAGCACATTTTTAGAGACAGAAGAGATGATGTGCATTTATAATTGCTATGATTCTTCCTCCTGCATCACCATGCAGACTGTTACTCCTCCTCTGCTCAACTCCCACAGTATTGCTTCTAAGAATTCCCCATCCATTACCGTGTAAAGAATGAGGACATTACTCTTGACCGTGTAAGAATAATGCTCCCGCACTATACTTGCCCTTTTATCCGTCTCTTGTGGATCTATTTTACCCTTTGACTGCTACAACTGTGCTACTTGGCTTCGGGCATGAGAAGAGGGAACACCGGCTCTCAAAATAAGCGGCAACAGGCTCAAGTCCCCGCCATCTACCCAGGGCCCACGTGCAGCATACATCTCCAACATGGCGCCCCAGACGGAGCAGCAGGAGACGGCCACGCTGGGGTCAGATCAATTCACGGCTCTCATGCAAGCCATCACAGGCTGCCAGACCACACTGACAGCCAAAATAGAACAAATGCAGATGGAAATGGGCTTGATTAGGAGAGACATGGATAAATTCCGGGACAGGCTGACGGAGGCAGAGAGGAGAGTGGGAGACACAGAAGACACGATCCGGGCACACGGTGACTCTATTCGGACCCTACAGGTGAAGATGAGAGCTGTGGAGGCCCGTGCTGAAGACCAGGAGAACAGAAACAGGAGGAACAACCTCCGCCTGGTGGGTCTCCCTGAGGGCGCGGAAGGCCGTGATCCGGCCACCTTCACAGAGCACCTGCTGCGCACGCTTCTACCGTAGGCCGCCTTCTCCCCTTATTTTACGGTCGAAAGGGCACATAGAATGCCATCGGTCAGGGGTCCGCCTGGGGCTCCGCCGAGGACCTTCATCTTCAGATTATTGAATTACCGTGATCGGGAACTTGTGCTGAGAGAAGCAAGGAAGATGGGAGAATTACGGCATGAGAACGTCAAGATAATGCTGTTCCCAGACTATTCGATAGAAACACAGCGAATCAGATGCACCTTCGACCAAGTCAAAGCTCTACTCCGATCCAAAGGCCTAAAATATAACATGATGTTCCTGGCTAGGCTGTGGGTGGTGGATGGCGAGACCACAAAATGTTTTACCTCCCCGGAAGAAGCCTCACGCTGGGTCGAATCACTCCCCCGGGACCATTAAAGCTACTTCTATTGCCTGAGGTCAGTACTGCTCTCATTCTCTCCCCTTCGTGTGTGTCCCTCCTGACTGTGGGGCTGGCTGTGTCCCCCCTGTACTGAACGGCCCCTTTCCCCAACTGACATGCCCGTTCTGGTGGCCAGAGGATCGCTGGGTGTAGGGTATGGGGTGGTTATTTCTCCGCCAGACCCAGCCTGACTCTGAGACATGAGGGAATTACTGACCGCAACTGATTGGCGCGCTCTCACAGCCGTGCACCGGAGGATGACGGGACATTACTTGACATTGACATTACATGTATTCCTGTACTTCCAGAACCGATGGTGCTGTCCCTGGTGGGGAACGGTTGCTGGATGTAATGCAGACTTTGCAGATGTACTAATGGATGATGCGGATGAGAAGGTACTTTTCCCCCTGTTTCCTCCTGTTTTTTCTAATGTGCCTCCCCACGCCCCCCCTCCTGATGCATGCCCCCCCCCGTGATGATCCTGGCCACTCACCTTGTGAACTAGAGGGGTCCGGAATGGGGAGATGGGGCCACCAAGTGCGGGACTTTCCCCAGTCGGAAGGGAATCTTGCTATTTTCCCACCTGTGACTTATAAATGATGAGCGGGACACCTCAGGTTACAATCTGGTTGCCGAAGCAGACATGGTAACCGCAAGATGGAGCCCTTAGTGTTTGCTAAGTGAAAGTTGAATGATAAGCACAATGTTGGTTTACGTTAGTTTTGATCCCTTACTGGAACATTTCTGTGCAAGTAGTGCCTTGGAGAGCCCCTTGCTACCCCCCTTCTTGATAGGAACTCTGTCTCTGGTGCTCTGTTGCAACATACTTCCCCCATAGGAGACCTTCCTAACTAGGACATGTTTGGTTCAGTTTTTGGGAATCAGGCACCCAGTGCTATGTTTGGCAGGGTGCGGGGAGGGATGGGATGGGTGTTTAAGTTTTGTTTTGTCTTTCTTCTTTTTTCTTTTTTTTTTTCGGTTTTATGCTCATATGGTATATCTTAGACAGGTATGTGACAGAAAATGCATATGGTTACCGTGGCTATGGGTGGCCCTCTGGCTACTCAAACTGTGTGGTTGTTGGGGCTGTGATGTTATTATGCTGGCAGGGAAGCTGCCCCCCCAGGATCCAGCTTGTTGGACAATATCGGCTAGTTATCATCCTCAAATATGGCTAACTTGACAATCCTTTCTTGGAATGTACGGGGACTTAATAATAAAATTAAATGCTCCTTGGTATTTGAATACCTTAAAAGATACAACCCCCATGTGTGCATTCTTCAGGAAACACATCTAGTGGGCAGTAAAATCCTTAGTATTAAACGTCCATGGGTGGGGTGGCATTACCACGCTACACACACACACAGGTTACTCGCGTGGGGTGAGTATTTTAGTACGTAAAAACCTTAACTTTGAGCTGTTTGATGTTAAGCTGGATCCTGGGGGTCGGTATGTTATAATACATGCATGTATAGATACAGTTGAAATGGTAGTGGTGGGACTGTACTTAGCCCCCCCCCCAGCTGACCTTTCCCTATTACATGGTATTATTCCTTTGCTGGCACAATACCCTACAGACAACGTGATAGTTGCGGGGGACTTTAATACTGCCCTGAACCCCTCCATGGATAGGCTAATACCTGGTCCTGCTACTGATTCCAACCTCTCAAAATGGGCGAGACTTTTTGGTTCGGAGGATGTGTGGAGGTGGAAAAACCCTTTGGAGCGGGCATACACCTGCCACTCCCACAATTCACTGTCACGTATTGATCTCGTTTATGCTAGTGCCACTATGCTCCAGGACATGAAAGTGGCCTATAGAGAAGTGTTGCTCCTTAGAACAACTAAGGTACAAAAGAGACAACTAGCCCAAACGCAGAGGATATTTGAACAGGGGGATAAAACGGGTAGACTATTATCCTGGTTGGCGAAGGAGCAGTCCCCGATCTCTACTATAGCTAGGATACAGGATGGGAACGGTAGTACTATGACTGACCCGGCAGAGATAAATAAATGCTTTGCGGACTTTTACACCAGACTGTACTCCTCCAAAGTAGGCTGCACTACTGATGAGCTGATTAGTTTCCTTGATGAAGTGACGTTTTCAACTCTGACCCCTGAGGCCAGGGAGGCCCTGGACAGCCCAATCACGGAGGAAGAGGTGCGGGTAGCGCTGGGTTCCCTTCAGTCGGGTAAGACCCCGGGTACGGATGGGTTTCCTCCTGAATTTTACAAACAATATGTAGAAGACCTAGCACCTAGAATGCATAGCATGTTTACAAAGACGCTATCTGCAGGCGAACTCCCCCCATCTATGGCACAAGCTATCATAGTAGTAATACCTAAACCTGGGAAGGACCCCCAGTTTTGCTCATCCTACAGACCTATTTCCCTTCTTAATTCGGACGCTAAAGTATTGACCAAAATTCTTGCTAGACGCCTTAATGAGGTAATACTCACATTAGTTCATGAAGACTAATCTGGTTTCATGCCAGGTAAGGGGATGGATATTAATCTTCGGAGGCTGTATGCAGTCTTGACCTCAGGGGTCGGAGACAGAGATAACTCGGTAGTGGCCTCCCTGGATGCAGAAAAGGCTTTCGATTCTGTGGAATGGGGTTATCTATGGGAGGTCCTCCGCAGAGTCGGCTTCGGCCCGGTCTTCGTCTCCTGGGTTGAGGCTGTGTATAAGTCTCCGACGGCTAGGGTTCGTACGGGGACTGTTCTCTCTCCACCCTTCCCGTTGCAAAGGGGAACGAGACAGGGTTGTCCTCTGTCGCCGGGGCTCTTTGCACTGGCGATAGAACCCATGGCCATCCTCCTTAGATCCACTAACCAAATACGAGGCATTGAAATAGGCCAGCTGCAAGAGAAAGTGTCACTGTATGCAGATGACACCCTCTTGTACCTCAGGGATGATGGAACATCCCTGGGACAGGCACTGGATGTTATAAACAGATACGGGCGCTATTCCGGGGTGTGTATAAATTGGGGGAAATCTGTCCTGTTACCACTACAACTTCAGCGGGTTTCCCAGTTTCGCTACTTGGGAGTGGAGATTCACAGGGATCTCCGACAATTTATTACCCTCAATCTTACCCCAGTGATGTCTCAGATAACCCAACGCTGTATGGTATGGAAGTCTCTCCCCCTTTCTCCCGTCGGAAGGGTTAATTTAATTAAAATGTCCATCCTCCCTAGATTGAACTATCTATTTAGACAGACCCCAGTCTCCATACCTATCTCCTTTTTTAAAAAATTGGACAGTCTCATTGTCTCCTTTATATGGAATGGAAAGGTCCCCAGGGTGGCGAAAACGACTTTGCAACTCCTGGTCACGCTGGGGGGCCTTGCTCTTCCGTGTTTCCTGAAATACTATTGGGCGGCAGTCCTAGTAACATTTAAGTGGTGGCTGGCAGCAGAGCCCGCCAACCCAGCATCTACCTTGGAGGCTGCATTGTTGGGATCCTATTCTGAGCTACGGAACCTGATACACACAGGGCCCAGTTCAAATGTGCGGGTGACACCTCCTATGAAGGTCACAATTAAAGTATGGGACACGGTTAGCAAGAAATTAGGGAGTCCCAATACCGGGTCCCCCGAGACGCCACTTTGGGGCAACCCGAGACTTCCCCACTTTCCAATCGATTCCAGACCCAGTCATATGGGCTAGATACCAGATAGTGACATTGGGTGATATAGTCTCCCGGGGACAATTAAGAACGTTTGATGAACCTTAAAGGCCTTCCGAATCAGATGTTCTTCAGATTTCTCCAATTACGGCACGCCTTTAGATCTCAGTTCCCAGAGCTGATTACCCTACACATGTCCGATTTGGAGGCTGAACAAAAAAAAAACGTTATCTACCATCTATAATGTGCTAGCTTTAATGGACACATCCAAGGTTTCCCAACTATTTGAGTGTTGGCAAAGAGACATTCCCGAACTAACGGATGATGATTGGGAGGAGGGGATCCAGCGATATCTGACCCTGACCGTTTCATCTAGAGACAGATTTGCCCAGCTAAAGTTCTTGCACCGCGCTTATTACTCCCCGCTGAGTCTGTCCAAAATATACCCAAATAGAGTAGCGACGTGCCCCAGATGTGGTTCAGGGGAGGCAGATTTCTTTCACATGGTATGGGCCTGTCCACTGATAAAGGGTTTTTGGTCACTGGTCCTGGACGACATCAACTCCATAGGGAAACTGAGAGTCCTAAACAGTCCTATTCCTCTTCTTCTGGGGGTGTGCGACTTCATTGAAGCCCCCCAGAGAAAGAAGCTATTTGTCTTTTACGCCTCAATGTATGCTAGGAAGGCTATCCTTCTTAACTGGAATCAATTGCTGTCACCCACGCCCCCCACGGTGACACTACTCACTTTCTCAGGACTCATATGCTTTAATGGCGTCTGATGGGCGCCGAGGTTTCAGGGAAATTATCCTATTTGCTGATATATGTATTTGAGTTGCCATTGTACATATGCTTAACTTGTAATATCTGTCTAAATGTACTGTAATTCTGGTATGTTATGTTTTTCTTTGGTTGCAAATAAATAAACTTTATGTTAAAAAAGAATAATGCTCCCAGAACTTCTTTCCTCCTGCACAAAACATATCCTGAAATAAAGTGGTGTCACATCTTCTGTGAGCAAGAAGGGCCCACTTTGAATAAGTCCTTAAAGAGGAGTGCCCCTTAAAACCCAAAAAAAGAAAAAAATAGAAGTCAGCAGCTACAAATACTGCTGCTGCTGACTTTTAATAAAAAATAAAAAAAATAAACCGACACTTACCTGTCCCAGGGTCCAGCAATGCGGGGGAACGAAGCCCCACTCGTTCCCAGTTCCGCTCGGCAGCGCCGGCATTCTTACTGTGGGCATGCGCGAGTGGCGCCGCAATTGGTCGCGCAGTCATCTGGGACTTGTCACGTGTCCAAGGTGACTGACAGGGGGGGGAGGGAGCCCTTCCTGCGCCGAGGGGGAAGTGATGTCATCTGCCCGGGCACTGAAGGAGGCAGACTACGAGGGACCCCCTAGCAACAGGCATTAAGAGGCGAGTTTAAAAAAAAACCTTAGTTAGACTTACCGGTGACGGTATTTCTACGAGCCTTTCAGGACAGCACCTTGGAGAGAGCGCAGCTCCGCCTTTTCCCCAGGAAACACTGCGTGACAACGCCCCTTTTTAAGAGCAGCTGCCTTCACCATGCCTTCAGTTGTTACCGAGAAATCCTCCAACATGCTGGAAAATATAAGCAGACAGTTACCACGCCCTATAATTATACATTATACATCATAACCTAGGGAGGGAAGTAGGCTTCTGTCCTGAAAGGCTCGTAGAAATACCGCCACCGGTAAGTCTAACTAAGGTTTTATCCCTTCGCCATTCAGGACAGCACCTTGGAGAGGATAACCGAGAAACTTACTTCAGGGTGGGACCACTGCCTGCAAAACCTTCCTACCAAAGGATTGGTCTGAGGCTGAGAGCAGATCCAAGCATTAATGCTTTATAAAGGTTGAAAAACTGGACCATGTGGCAGCCTTGCAAATTTGCTCAGGCGATGCCCCGGCCTTTTCTGCCCATGATGCCGCTACTGTTCGGGTCGAATTAGGTAAGATTCCTTCTGGAGGCTCCAAACCTAAAGCAGTATATGCTTCTTTAATGGCTTGCTTTAACCATCTTCCGAGAGTGTTTTTGGAAGCTTTACATCCCTTGTGAGTGCCTTCCATTAATACAAAGAGTGAGGATGATTTTCTAAAGTCCTTTGTTATCTCCAGATACTTAAGAAGACACCTCCTGACATCCAGAGTATGGAAGGCTTCTTCTCCTGGCCCCGAAGGTGCAGGGCAAAATGTAGGGAGAATAATCTCCTGTGCCCGATGGAATGCAGAGCTCACTTTTGGTAGGAAGGCTGTATCTGTTTTTAGGACTACCCTATCTGTTATCTGCTATCTGGCTCTTTGATTAATAGAGCTTGTAACTCGCTGACTCTACGAGCTGATGTTACTGCCACTAATAACACAGTTTTAAACGTTAAAAACTTTAGTGATGATCCTTCTATGGGTTCAAACGGAAGCTTCGTCAATCCCTGAAGAACCAAAGATAAATCCCACTTGGGAAAAATAACCATAGGTCTAGGCTTTACTTTAGCCATAGCCCTAAAAAAAAAAAAAAATCTAATTTTTAAAAGGTTCCCCTGACAGAGTTCTTTCCAAAAAAACTGATAAAGCCGCTACCTGCGTCTTGAGCGTACTTGCTGCTAAGCCTTTCTCCAATCCATCTTGAAGAAATTCTAAAACTGAAATTGTACTAGACAAACTAAAGTTTTTTCTGGAACACCACGTATTATATACCTTCCAGACTTTAAAATAAATGTCTCTTGTCACCTTCTTCCTACTTGCAAGAAGGGTAGTAATAAGCTTTTCTGATAGGCCCTTCTGTCTTAAGATTTGTTCTTCAGAAACCAGGCTGTTAGGTTGAGATACACCGGATCTGGATGAAGAACCTTGCCATGTCTCAGCAGATCTGACCTGTTTGGTAACTTCCAAGGAGGTTTCACAGAGAGATTCATCAGGGTTGAAAACCATTGTCTTTTTGGCCAATAAGGAGCTATCAGAATTAATTCTGTGGATTCCAGTCTGAATTTGGCTAATACCCCTGGAATCAGTGAAAATGGGGGAAAAGCGTAGGACAGCTGGAAGTCCCATTTGTGGGCCAGAGCATCTATTCCCAGAGCTTGGTCCTGTCTCTGAAGGGAGAAGAAAACTGGTACTTTTGTGTTTTCTTGTTTTGCGAATAGGTCCACCTGAGGGAAACCCCAACTTTTGGCTATCGTCTCGAATAATTCCTGATTCAGAGACCAGGGAAGGACTCCAATAACTCTTTCCTGGAGGTACCTGCTACCACATGATTCTTGAGTTGGTCTAACCAACATTCCAAGTTTCTGGCCACAACTGTAGCTGCCATTGCAGGTTTCAGATTGGCTAAGGAAGACTCTCTCCAGTAGCCCATCTGCTCTTTTGTCCATAGCATCTTTGAGAATTCCCATATCCTCAAAGGCTAAGTCCGTCTTTCTAGACACTTGAGAGAAAGCAGCATCTATCTTTGTTTTTTTTATTTCAAACACACTCCTCATTTTCCTCAAAAGGGAACCTCCTTTTAAGGGCTTTAGAGAAGAACTGCCCTTTCTCTGGATCCTTCCACCCCTTTTTAATAGTGTCCATTAACACTTTATGTACAGGAAAGACTAGGTTTCACTTTCTCCAGCCCCTGGTACATTTTTTCATGTACTGATAGCTGAGTTTTTCTTCCTGGATCTCCAGTGTAATATAAATTGCCTTGAGTAATTCATCTACTTCCTCAAGTGACAGTTTATATCTATGGCTTCTTCTTCCTCTTCCTCATCCTCAGAATCAAACGTTCAGGGAGGAATGCTTTCCCTTTCTTCCTCAGACTCACTTTCTACTTGTATGGAAGTGGACGGAGGGAGACTGGATTGAGAACTCTGTTATTGGCTGGAACTCTGACCACGTTTTTTCACAAGGGAACGTACTGTCCCTAGGGCCTCTGCTAGTTCTTTTCTTACAGAAGATAGGAGTTCCTTGCACTCCTGTGAGGACTCCTCCTTCACTAAATCCGCAATGCAGGATCTGCACAGGGGTTTGGGCCAAGAGTACCTTAAAGGATTTTTGCATGAGGGAGATTTCTTTGATGTTCTCTCTGATTTAGCAGTAGCTTTCTGAAACAGCAGAAACAAAAGAACCACACAGGTCCTCTTTAACTGTAGCCACTAAAGAGTAGAACAGATAGTCCCCATAGCCAAATACCCTAAGTGCCCAGAGTCTCACTCCCTGCTGAACTGCTTATGGACCTTTACACCAAAGCAGACAGCTGCAGGTTAACTTAACACAGAAAAAAAACACCCAGTGATATGTAAAGGAAAGAGGTACCGCTGTACCTCTCCTACCTGGGACTGGCCGGGAGCCTGGGCGCCTGCATCCGCCATTGCTGCAGACGATTCCTCCTTCATACCGATCGTTGCAGCCGCCGTCCGCATGCTTTTGAATGGCTTACCTTCCATGCCAAACAAAAGGAAATCCCGGCCAGAGGACCCGCCCCTTCCTACTGCGTTCCAGAAACTGGAACCAATTGCTGCTACACCCTGCCGGAAGTCTCCACCCACCGGAACTGGCGTCCCCCGCCGTCCGGGATTCCACCATGCCGAGGCCTGGCATGGAACGCTCGCTCTGAGCACACCCGCGGCCCCCCGAACGCAACGGGCGAACGACCTCCGGCAGTCCATTACTCCTGTGAGCCGACGAAAGAAGGGACACCGGAACACCTTCCCCTTCGTTCGGGAAGGTGCTGGGCTGGTCTGAGCACGAACGTAAGCACAAAGTACTGCCAAAACCCTAATTTAAAGAGAGCGTAGCACCTCTGGTTCCCCAGCAATGTTCCACCATGGCGGAGGAAACACTAAAACGGAAGGCATGGTGGAAGCAGCTGCTCTTAAAAAGGGGCGTTGTCATGCAGTGTTTCCTGGGAAAAGGCAGAGCTGCGCTCTCTCCAAGGTGCTGTCCTGAAAGGCGAAGGGAGAAAAAAAAAACATTTCCAAATTTATTTATTTTTAATGAATTTTTAGCATTTTTTTTTTGGGGGGGGTCCAACACCACTTTAAGCCGACTCTAGTTGCTCGCTGCTACTAGGCCTGAGGCCTGCAGCACCTCTCCCTGGAGGCCTAGTAGTTTAAAAGCTTTCTATACAATGGTGGACTACTGTTACCAGCCAGCCCAACTTGCAAAACGTGTGCCCTCAGGCCACATCAATTTGACACATACCCCTACAGTCTCTCCTCTGATCCAGGACTCATCATTCACCGTGTAAATAATGAAGACTTTGCTAATGACCGTGTAGAAGCAAAAGTTCCCTCACAGACTTCCTGGCATTTCCAGCCCTCCACTGTGGTATCACTCACCAACCTTTCTCTGCCCTGAGTCCTTGATGGAGAACTTGACTGGACCATACGTTCCGACAGCTTCACCTGCCCCTCTGCTCCAGGAGTTCTCTACCAACGACCTTGTGATGATAAAGACATTGCCAATGACAGTGTAAAGGCAAAGTCCCTTCACAGCTCTCCCTGGGCCTTCTCCTCCGATCGGCGCACCCCCCCCCCAAATGGGGGTGCCCTTCTACTGCTGCCTAGTCAGCCGACAACTCCCCCCAGTGGCATGTTACCTCAGCTTATATAGGAGGCCCGCCCCCTACCAATGCCAGTTGGGGATTGGTCAGGGCTCCCACATGAGCTGCCTACCACTCCAGTTCTAGGCCCAGCCCCTCTTCCAGAACATTCTCCCTGGAAGCAGGGGAGGCGCCTCAGAACTGGAGCACAGGTGGTCACACCCACTGCCACTCTGACCACTCCCATCCCCCAGATCAAAACAGACAAGCCTAGCTTGCAGCATAGGCCTGCCTAAATTTGCCTGCGCTGACAGTCTCCTAGCAAAAACCCATTAGTAGCACATACCTATTGGTAGAGAGTGCTACATATGAATAGGAAATGTATATGTTTGCGGTGTCACCCCACCTCTCAATGTCTTTTTGGCGAGGGGTGCACTTGTTGCTAGTACTCTAAAATATTGGTAGGGCTCTACCAGCTAGGCTGTATATACTGTGCATATATTTTGTACAAACTTATTTTTCTACTGCTTAATTGTATACATTATTGCCAATTTGTGGAAAGCCACATGGCATTTGTTAATTGTTAACTTCCCTTTTCCCCTGTGGCATATTCTACCCTTTTTTTGTAGACAGTTTTTGTTAGGAGCTTTAAGCTCAGAGCAATGAGGACATGGCCTATTTTTGGTGGGGGTGAATGTAGCATCCTCCTAGATAGATGCTAGAATTAGTTAGATTTAGTGCTGGTTCACTGTGTTCAGTGGAGCTGTGTGTGTTTTTTGCTAGGTAAATTTAGGCCTCATGCACACAGGGCATTTTTACAGCTGCTTTTATAAGTGTCAGACCTTTTTATTGCAGCTTAAAAACACCTCTCCATGTTAGTCTATGACCTCATGCACACACAGGCTTTTAGGAACTGTAAGGGGCATAGGCCAAGAGACAGTTTTGACAAGTTCTTTATTAAAAAATTTCCAGCGGTCTTCTCCCTATGGTCTGCTTCCTCCAGTGTTCTCCGCCGCTGCTGTCTTGTGACGTGGGGCGGGGTCTCATGGCGACATCACCGGATGTCCACACCCCATGGCTATATAAGAACCGCCAGAGAGGGGAGTTGGCACAACGATGGGAGACAGCGTCGGAGGAAGATCCGATCGGATGCGAAGACTGAAGGAAGATTTTTAATAAATGACTTCTTAAAACCGTCTGTTTTTATTTACACTACACTGCATTTTTTGGGTATGAATGGGTAGGGGGTACAACGTACCCCTACCCATTCACATAGGGAGAGGTCGGGATCTGGGGGCCATGCAGACTGGCACAACCACTGCCCAGGTTTGTCTGAAAGAACATGGGGGCAAGGTGCTTCAGGGTGGGGGGCGCGGACCCCCCCGTGCCCCAGAGGACCCCCCCATGTTGAGGACATGTGCCCTGTTATGGTCCATAAGGAGGGGCTCGCTCGCTCCCCCTTTCCTGACCTGCCTTGCTGCATTCTCAGATAAGGGTCTGATGTGGATTTTGGGGAACCCCACGCTGTTTTTTTTTCAGAATTTTCTGTGCTCTAAGGATCTTGAAAGGGTGACTCCACGCCAAAATAAAAAAAAAAACTGCTTGGGGTTCCCCTTTAAGATCCTCAGAGTACCAGTCACACTACAAGTCGGATCACGATGATGCAACTTCTATTCAAATCAATGGGCTGAAAGTCGGATTAGTTAAGACAGCTCTCATAGGGAACCATTGATTTTGAATAGAGGCAGAGAAACACTGCTAAAAGCTAATGTGGCTAAACACGCATTAACGGCAATGCAAAAAGCTACTAAAATCGTGTTTTTACAGATGCTTTTTCCTGGCATTGTTAGTGGCTTTGCAGCTCATTTTTTCTAACACCCTGTTTGTGCTAGTCTCACTGTAACCAGTGTGGCTGTAATTATGTAAATTGAATTCTGCTGACTGTATCCAGTGCAGTTGATTAAGGGCTCTTTCACACGGACATGTCCATGTACAGAGCCCGCTCTGCTCAGCAGGGGATCGCTCCGTCGATCCCCGCTGAGCAGGAAGATGACAGGTCTGACTCTGCACTCGGTGCAGGGACAGACCTGTCAGAGTGCCCCTCCCCCTATGGGGGAATCAGATGATGACAGACCGTAGAGTCCGTCGTCACCCGATCCGATGACAGATGGAAAAATAGGGTTTTCCTCCGTCACATTTTTTCGGATCGGAGCGGATATCAGCGGACATGTCACTGCTGACATCCGACTCTCCATAGAGGTCTATGGAGCGTCCGTTCAGGTCCACCTAAAAAAATAAAAAAATAAAAATAAACATAAAAAACCTGACAGGCGGACCTGAACGGACCGTCCGTGTGAAGAGGGGCCTAAGTCAGTTCAATGTTCTCAGCTGCTGCTAGTCTGTTTACGCCTTCTGCTTTTTGGGGAGCTGGCAGAATTCTCTGGAACATAACCACCAAAAACAACATCACAGGCATTCATAACAATGGGGGTAATGTTGACAGAAAAAAATTACAAAATAGCACAACACTTCCAGGAGTTTTATACCAACCTCTACAATCTCCCAACCCAACATAGACCACTTGACTTGCTTGGAGACAGGCTCCAGGTAATGCAGGATTTCCTGAGGGATTCTGGCCACCCTTCGCTTAAAGCAGAGGATGCCGCTTCACTTGAGATCCCCATAGACTTATCGGAACTCAGACTTGCCACTAAATATATTACAAGGCGTTTGTTGATACATTAGCCACACACATCCAAGACGCATTAAACTCCCTATCAAAGACAAGAACGGTTCCTCCAGAATTCTTATCAGCATACATTACTGTATTACCCAAGACAGACAAAGATCCACTACACTGCACCAGCTATAGGCCTATATCACTATTGAATTTAGATGTCAAGATAATGGCAAAAATCATCTCCAACAGACTGAAACCCTTACTACATGACTTCGTAGGATCAGACCAGGCAGATTTTATGCCCGGCAGAGAGGCTAGGGATAATGTTACTGAAGCCCTAGACCTGATTCACGCTGCCCATGAACGAAAGATCGAGAGTCTTCTCTTGTCAGCTGATGCAGAGAAGGCCTTTGATTGAGTAGCCTGGGACTATATGTTCGAAACCTGCAGACACATAGGCCTGGGACCAGGCATGTTGGCCTGGATAACCTCCCTTTACCAAAACCCATCAGCCAGGTTGGTACGAGACAGGGCTGTCCACTATCGCCCTTGTTATTTATAATATCACTTGAACCTTTTGTTAGACGTATCCTTGCAAACGAAGCTATAAAGGGATTTAAGGTCGAGGGGAGGGAATTCAAAGTAGCGGCGTATGCGGACGACCTCCTATTCTTCCTGACTGAACCCCATATATCCATCCCCTCTCTCCTGAAAGAGTTTGCAATATATGGTTACATCTCTAACCTCATGATAAATTACACAAAGTCAGAGGCGATAAATATCTCGCTCCCAGAACAAACATTAAAGACAATAATCCCTTCAAGTGGGAATCGCAAGCTATTAAATACTTGGGAGTGTGGCTGACGCCCAAACTATCTTCAATTCTCCACCAAAACTTTCCTCCCCTTCTCAAAGCTATAGAAAGGGACCTGCAAACATGGCACACCAGGTTCTTTTCATGGTTTGGCAGCCATATACAAAATGACCATACTTCCCAAAATATTATATTTGCTATGCACATTACCCATTAAAATTCCACATAGCTTTTTCAGATCTCTCCAGGCCCTTTAAATTTGATTAATTTGGTCCACAAACCACCCCATATCAAATTCTCCCTACTAACAAAAATCAAAGCAGCAGGCGGGATGAGGATTCCTGATTTCAATACGTACTATCACGCCACGCACATTGCCAGAATTATCGATTGGCACTGTCACACTGGCATAAAGGATTGGGTGTCATTAGGATACCGAAACTCAAATATCCTCCAAAACTGAGAACTCACCCACTGATAGGTACCACATTGGGAATCTTCCACCAATTAACTAAACAATCCAAACTTTCCTCTCCTTTGAGTCCTCTCACTCCATTACAAAACAACTCAGACTTTCCACGTGGAATGGGGAATCATCTTTTGCGCTCCTCTGATAAAAAAACTCCCACTTTTAACATCCCATTGTTTTAACAACAAGATAATGAAGGATTTGACCAAGCTTAAGGCTGACAATAATATACCTACCCTACCATTATGGTCATACTTCCAAGTCCGAAGCTATGTCAACAATGCCACCTATAAGAGACACTTCGCTGGAGACCCTACTAAGTTGGAGTCGGTGTGCCTAATAGGGAAACAGGTTCTAAAAACCTCCTCAACTGCTTATAAGTGGTCACAGAATTTGAAAGATCCGGTTTCTAACAGGATCAGAGATAGATGGTCAGACAGCATGGCGTATGCGCATTAGCGCACACGCAGGCGCAATACTGCGCGTGCGCAACGGCACACACTGGCGTGACGGACTTTGGCGCCAGTGGCCCTATTTAAGCCAGCCTGTAACCACAGGACAGCACTGGATTATCTCCTCAGTGTACCTTGACCTTGCTTCCTGTCCTGAGATACCCGTTGTGACCCAACCTGCCTTGACCTTGCTTCCTGATCTCCTAGCCCGACCCTTGGCCTGCTCCTGGACTCTGCTTCTGCTTCCTGATCTTCCGGCTTGACCTACGGCTTGTACCTGGACCCTGCCTTTGTTTGACCTCGGCTCACCCCTGTGTATTCTCTGGACTGTGTATACCTGGTATACCTGTGTATGACCCCTGGACTGGCTCCTGGTTTCTCCATTTATCTGAACACAGCAAGTTCTGCTCTGCCTGCTCTGGCCATTCCTCAGCAGCCAAGCTCATCGAACTGCAAGCAAGCACCCGGCCATCCGTGCTTCTTTGGGCACCACGCTCCTGTTCCCAACTTCAGGAACACGCTGCACTTAGCCGCAAGAGGAGCCTTCTTAGCAACTCGATCTCCATACCCGCACCTAACAACAAGAATGCAGGAAACAGCATACAAAGTTCTCACACATTGGTACGCAACCCCAGAAAAGAAAAGATCCACAAATGGTTCCCCCAGTCGCCTGACACATGCTGGAGATGCAATAAAGAGAAAGGTAATTTATAGAATCACGGAGACCAAGCTCAAACTTAACGTGGCCTGTTGCCTGCTTCACATCTCAAATTGTACCTTCAGGAGGTACAAAAACTCTCTCACCAGACATTTACTAAATGCAGCCAAGTCGCTCATACCATTGTTTTGGAAATCAACAACTATTCCCACTCTGAAAGACTGGCTACACAAAATGTCATATATTTGTGAAATGGAAGACACTAGGTCCCAATCAAAGGAAAAAGTGGAGCGTTATCACATGACTTGGTCTCCCTGGTTCACCTATAGATACTCTCAGGATTATGAAAACCTGATTAAACACCAGTGATTATACCTATAACATTTCTGGGGGGAGCTCCCAGGATCTTATCCAGTTTTGGTTAAATACACAACCCAGTACCAACTTGAATTACCTTGATACCCTAAATCTGAGAGAATGCATTAGATGTTAGAATTCATTACGCTTTCCGCGATTTACATACATCACAGCAACTCATAGGAAATAATACTTACTCCTTACACTTAATTTCTCTTCACCTCTTTTCTTATCTGTACTCTATTCTTTACCTTATGCCCCCAATAAGTGCAGACATCGGACTAATACCCAGAGGTGGGTATAGCTTCTTTAGTCTATATAAGACTCTATATAAATATATTTTGCAGGCATTGCTAGAATTGATGGCTATGACCCACAGATACGATCGGTATGACACTTGTTTTACGTACAGTATAAGATCATTTGTCTGTTGTATATTGGATCCTATCTGCACTTATATCTGTTTGTATACTTAAAGTGGTTCTGCACACATTTCATTTAGTAAATCTCAGATGTGCCGACATCTCGCGAGATTTCGGAGAACGTGAGCTGCACTTTGCCGTTACTGCGCACGCGCGAGCTCGGCGCAGTAACGGCGGTGCATGCTGGGCCATCTAAAGTGCCTGTGGGGTTTCACATGCCCACAGGCAAGATGGCCACCAGCAGAAAAGCATTATATAAATAATTTTATTGGAGGAAAACCGGCTGCGATCGATTATGAGGATGGAACACGTGAGTCCCCCAATTTACCTCGTAATCCTTGGCATTGTATTCCCCAAAAAAAAAAAAAAAAAAACACAGTGCATAACCGCTTTAATTTTCTTCAATAATATATTTTACGGAAAAAAAAAAAGTTTTGCCTTTAGTTCTACTTCCTCTTAATTTCCTCTTGGATACAGTAAACTCTTTAACAGCTTGTACAAGGACAAGGAAATAAGACAATTACTGATGCCAGCTATTTGCTAGCTTTCCCTTAAATATCCAGTCTGGCAATAGGTTGCATTTATTTGACAAAGATCATTCAGTAACTCAGAGTGACCTACAGTGGTGTGAAAAAGTGTTTGCCCCCTTCCTCATTTCCTGTTCCTTTGCATGTTTGTCACACTTAAGTGTTTCGGAACATCAAACCAATTTAAACAATAGTCAAGGACAACACAAGTAAACACAAAATGCAATTTGTAAATGAAGGTGTTTATTATTAAAGGTGAAAAAAAATCCAAACCATCATGGCCCTGTGTGAAAAAGTGATTGCCCCCTAAACCTAATAACTGGTTGGGCCACCCTTAGCAGCAACAACTGCAACCAAGCGTTTGCGATAACGTGCAATGAGGCTTTTACAGCGTCCTGGAGGAATTTTGGCCCACTCATCTTTGCAGAATTGTCCTAATTCAGTTACATTAGAGGGTTTTCGAGCATGAACGGCCTTTTTAAGGTCATACCACAACATCTCAATAGGATTCAGGTCAGGACTTTGGCTAGGCCACTCCAAAGTCTTCATTTTGTTTTTCTTCAGCCATTCGGTGGTGGACTTGCTGGTGTGTTTAGGATCATTGTCCTGCTGCAGAACCCAAGTTCCCTTTCAGCTTGAGTACACGAACAGATGGTCGGACATTCTCCTTCAGGATCTCTTGGTAGACAGCAGAATTCATAGTTCCTTTTATCACGGCAAGTCTTCCAGGTCCTGAAGCAGCAAAACAGCCCAAGACCATCACACTACCACCACCATATTTTACTGTTGGTATAATGTTCTTTTTCTGAAATGCAGTGTTCCTTCTACGCCAGATATACTTGGACACACACCTTCCAAAGAGTTCCACTTTTGTCTCATCGGTCCACAGAATGTTGTCCCAAAAGTCTTGGGGATCATCAAGATGTGTTGTGGAGAAATTGAGACGAGCTTTGATGTTCTTTTTGCTCAGCAGTGGTTTTCTCCTTGGAACTCTGCCATGCAGGCCATTTTTGCCCAGTCTTTTCCTGATGGTGGAGGCATGAACGCTGACCTTAACTGAGGCAAGTGAGGCCTGCAGTTCCTTGGATGTTGTTGTGGGGTCTTTTGTGACCTCTTGGATGAGTCGTCGCTGCGCTCTTGGGGTAATTTTGGGCGGCCGGCCACTCCTGGGAAGGTTCACCACTGTTCCATGTCTTCGCCATTTGTGGATAATGGCTCTCACTGTGGTTCGCTGGATTCCCAAAGCTTTGGAAATGGCTTTATAACCCTTTCCAGACTGATAGATCTCAATTACTTTCTTTCTCAATTGTTCCTGAATTTCTTTGGGTCTCGGCATGATGTGTAGCTTTTAAGGATCTTCTGGTGGACCTTACTGTGTCAAGCAGCTCCTATTTAAGTGATGCCTTGATTGTGAACAGGGGTGGCAATAATCAGGCCTGGGTGTGGCTAGAGAAATTGAACTCAGGTGTGGACAACCACAGTTATAGTATGTTTTAACAAGGGGGGCAATCACTTTTTCACACAGGGCCATGATGGTTTGGATTTTTTTTCACCTTTAATATAAACACCTTCATTTACAAATTGCATTTTGTGTTTACTTGTGTTGTCCTTGACTATTGTTTAAATTGGTTTGATGTTCCGAAACACTTAAGTGTGACAAACATGCAAAGGAACAGGAAATGAGGAAGGGGGCAAACACTTTTTCACACCACTGTATTTGTGATCAGATTCTTTTGATATGAATGTAACAATCTGATAAAATATGATGTCATGCATTCTGGATACATTGCTATTGCAGTACAAGATTTACTAAGCCTGTATGCCTAATTTTATTGGGTTACATGTAAAAAAATATGCCCTTCCTCTACTTGCACTGCCAGTAGTACTGTAACTTTCTCTGACTTCCATAGGAATGTTCCGAGTCCACACTGGTATTTAAAACAGTGTTAAATGCAAAACCAAAAATGTAATATATTGCAGCTTACCAATCATTATATGTGGTGGCTGCATTTGTTTTTTTTTTTTTAGGCTTTTTTCCCTCCTGCTTTTCTCTGGTGATCTGGCCAGTAACACACTTCCTGTATTAGAGTGCCCCCACTCTAGATGAAGGAGCACAGGGGGCACCTTTGGACAGCTGCATTGTCAGTCTGGGGTGAGGGGAGTATTAGATGTACTAGCAGATTTAAATACACTAACAAATTGAAGCCAAACTTCAGTTCAAACTGCAGTTACACAAGCAATTACAGCAAACTGTTTTTGTTTCCTTTTAGGGTAAAGGTTTTACATGAATAAATAAAAGCTGATCATTTTAAGCACCCCTGTTAGTGTAAATGGTTTGTCTCACCCCTGTAACACATACATCTTGAAGAAAGCTTTTTCTTTTGAAATACAACAGATGTACTGGCTGGATCTCCAGATGAAAATAAAAGAAATTCTAAAAAAGAAAACGAATGCAGACATCACATCTAAGAATTGGTAAGCTGCAATATAATAAAAAATAAATGTTTTTTAGATTTAATTCCACTTAGTGAGAAAAGTCTTGGCAGTCATGATGATATGAACTGTTATCTGCACATATTATGATGCAGATTATGACATTTCATAGCTGGGAGGCATCACAGAATGTAAAATACAGAGATATCAAAATGTTCCCAATCATCCGGAAAAAAAACACAAGTATTTTACAAAATTAATTACTACTACCTAGAACCATCTTTAGCCACCAGGCAACATGGCAAAATATTTTACATTGTAAACATTTTCTGGCCATATATGGCATACATTGTTTTAATAATTGCAGCAAAGAGTAAGGCATCACTTTTAAAAATCTTCTCATGTATGGTATGGGAAGGTTCCCCCAAAAGGTTTTTTTTTTTTTAGCAGCAAAGTATGTAAGTATCAAAAAATTCAAAGAATTATTGTAAATTATTATTTTTACAATAATTCTTTACATTTTTTGATACTTACATACTTTGCTGCTAAGAAAAAACCTTTTGGGGGAACCTTCCCATATAATATTATTCGGAGTGCGCAGCAAGTTTAGCTCTCTGTATTTGTATCTTTTCTATGCTATCTTCTCATGTATTTTTTTTTGTTTAAATCAAGTAACTTTATGTATAAGGCATTACAATGCACAGACAGTCGGCCGTTTAGCCTTCAAGGCAAAATAGAAGCCCAGTACTGGAGCGTGGCTGTGGGGCCCTAGGGCAGATCGGAGCTGGATTTTGTGGGGGATATGATAATATGACAGGGAGGCTGCAGGGGCCCCCTGGAGCTAGGGGCAGGGTTGCGATTGTGGCCCCTGCAACCCCTTATGCTACCCCCATGGCTATAGGTAGTGGGTCTAGAGGAAGGAGATCTAGAGTTAATGGCTGCATCAGTTTTCAATAAGCTGCATCACCTCTGTCAGAGAGCCTGCAGTGTCTTCTAAATATAACAAAGTGTCATCTGCATAGAGTTATCTTCTCTATGCCCTTTTCGAAATCCAATAATGGTCAGTTAAGCTCTAACTATTGCCACCAGTGGTTCCTGCGCTAAGGCAAGGAGGGGGGGCGACAAAATGCACCCTTGCCTACTGCTGCAAAACAATTAAAGATTAAAGATTCTGATAAACAATCATTTATTATAATTATCACAATAGGTTTCATCATATAAAAGCTGTACCCAGGAAATAAACATGGTTCTGAGCCCAACATTACGCAATACCGACCAAAGGTATCACCATTTGATGCTGTCAAAAGCTTTGGCTGCGTCGAGGGAGAAAATGGCTCTGTTTCCTGGATTGTCTACTGGAATTTGAAGGTTTAAAAACAGCCTCCGAATATTTAATATTTAAAGCCATGGATCTGGCCGGTGTAAATCCAGACTGGTTCAAATGTACCAGCCAGAAGATAACTCCTGCCAATCTGGTAGCCAACACCCAGGCCAGTAGCTTAACGAGTTAAGTAACGAAATAGACCTATATGAATCAGTCTGTAAAGGATCCTTGCCAGGCTTAGGGAGTACTACCACTTCTACTTCATTCATTGAAAGAGGTAGACAACTATTCCCAAGGGCATCATTCAGTGTTTCCAGAAGGACAGGCAAAAGAGTTTTGCCATACTTTTTATATGTTTCAGCTGGTAAACCATCTGCTCCCGGGGACTCACTATTGGCCATCTGTGTTGCTGCTAGGGTAAGATCCTCTAGCGCAAGAGGAGCATTTAACATATGGAAGTCCTTCCGTTTAATTAGTGGGAGGGAGCATTGGTCCAAAAATTGGGCAATAGCTTCTCCCGTAGGATGTAGAAATGTATAAATCTTTAAAAAAAATAAAAAAATTGAAAAGACTGAGGAAATTTGATCTTGGCTGTAAACCGTCTCACTGGTTAAGGTCTGAATGGCGTCCACATTGGAAACACCCTGTTGGGCACGGGCTATTACTGCTAATAAATTGCATGTATTTTCCCCTTCATTGAAGTAATGCTGCTGTATAAAAAAATGTTTATTTTCAGCTGCTGTAATGGAAACTTGCTGATATAGGGCTTGGGGCTATGAGGTACATCTCTTCTGCCTTACCAGCCTTACTGAGCACAAGATTTTCCCAATCTTTGGTTTTAGTTTTACTAGCAGAAATCTGTTTAATAATGAGTCCCCTAAGATGAGCTTTTAGGGCATCCCAAACCACTGTGGGCATAGCTGTACCTCAATTTTTAAACTGGCCGTTTAAAAAAAAAATACAAAAAAAGGTCCTTAAGTGCACTGTGTTCGGACGCCAGACACAGTGTGACGCCGGACACAGTGCACTTATGGGAAGCGCCACGTCTATGCAATAACGAGATTGCAGACGCAGCGCTTCATTTGCAGGCTTTTATCCCGCCTTGCGAATCGCCGAGTAGCTTCCGTACGGCGCTTGTAGTATCTATTACTACGGTCGGGTGGTTTGATTGACACCTGAATTTTATGTCACTTCCTGTTTTCTCTCTCCCATTGCGCCCGGAAGAGAGGAAACAGGAAGTATGAGAGGAGCGGACTCCTCCATCGCCGCCGTGGAAGGAGACACCGCAGGAGAGGACAACACACAGCAAGGTAAGTACCGCTGTGCTCCCATGGAGAACGGGGGGGGGGGGGTTTGATGTGATACAGGCAGGCTGCATTTGGTGGGACACAGGCTGCATTTGATGGACAAAGGCTGCATTTGGTGGGCACAGGCTGCATTTGATGGGACACAGGCTGCATTTGATGGGACACAGGCGGTATTTGGTGGGACACAGGCGGTATTTGGTGGGACACAGGCTGTATTTGGTGGGACACAGGCTGCATTTGGTGGGACACAGGCTGCATTTGGTGGGACACAGGCTGCATTTGGTGGGACACAGGCTGCATTTGGTGGACACAGGCTGTATTTGTTGGAAACAGGCTGTATTTGTTGGAAACAGGCTGCATGTGGTAGACACAGGCTGCATTTGGTGGGACACAGGCTGCATTTGGTGGGACACAGGCTGCATTTGGTGGGACATAGGCTGCATTTGGTGAGACACATGCTGCATTTTGTGGGACACAGTCTGCATTTTATGGGACAAAGGCTGCATGTAAGGAGGGACTCCGCTGGGGGCACCTGATGCAAGAATGAACTGGGGACACCTGAAGGCATCTGGTGGCAGGCGACATGGCTAGAGACACGCTCCGGGCTCATACTGATTCTGCATTATGGTGAGTTGAATGATTTCATTTTATATTACAATGTAATAATAGAAAAAATGCGCTTCAGTCATCCTGACACCATAACAACCATGGTGCCGGGATGATTGAAGTGTTACCAGGTGTTTGGAATATCTTTATCTGCTGATTGTTAAACTTTCTAGAATACACATTTTTCTATTGTTGTGTAGGATCTGGGCCTGCTGTCCCTCCATCCATCTCGCCCTCCATCCCTCGTTCATCTCAGATGCTAACCACACCACCTTAGAGCCACACCCACTATTTTGCTGAAACGATGCCCATTTTCACCTAGTGGGAAGGGTCCCCCCTTCTTAAATTTTCACCAGCCGCCACTGCTCAATTGCGTTTTAGAAACTCTGAGTATGAAGTCAGAGTCTGGGAATAATGTGAACCAAAAGGAATTAACTTTCCAAAACTTAAACTCTGCTCCCCAAGCCCACCCTATTTTGAACCCTCTGGATCTAATCAGTGCTTCAAAAGACGGAACCCACTTCCCAGCCGCGCAATTGTAATTCATGTGCCCAATGTCCTGAAAGGGGCAGGGCGCATGTATAGTGGGCGGCGGCAGCAGGGATGGGAGGGCGGCACCCGTGCATCCACAATGCACGGACCGCCACTATCTGAAGGCATTTTCATTGAAGTCTGTGGACCTCAGAATCACACTGCAACGTACCAAACTCGCATGAGACCCTTTTTAAAATCGGATCAAAGCTGCACTGCAATGTATGTGAACTGACTCTGGAAACTAATGTTATTTCACTTGTCATGTGGTTTAATGCGATCTGAATCGCATTAGGAAACACATCAGTGTGAACCAGGGCAAAAGATATTTCTTCAAAGATCAAAAAATACTGAATAAGGAATATTTTACATACTGTAATTACAGATTGTCAATATTGCTTGTATGTTGAGCCTTCCAGTATATTGTATGTGCCATGTTAATGACTTTAGTTGGGGCAGGTTGTAAGTACATTAGCATGGCTTTTGCTTTTCAGTCTATCATGAATGCTGCTGCCAGACTTATCCACCTTACCAACCGCTCAGTGTCTGCCATCCCTCTCCGCCAATCCCTACACTGGCTCCCGACCGCCTAGCTAATTAAATTCAAAATACTAACCACAATATACAAAGTCATTTACAACTCTGCCCCGAGCTACATCACCAATCTTGTCTCCAAATATCACCCAAACTGTCCTCTACACTCCTCTTAAGACCTCCTACTCTCAAGCTTTCTCGTCTCCTCCTCCCATGCTCGTCTCCAGGATTTCTCCAGAGCCTCTCTGATCCTCTGGAACTCTCTACCTCAACCTGTCCGGCTATCTCCTACTCTAGCTGCCTTAAGGCGATCCCTGAAAAAACATTACTTCAGGGAAGGCTATCACACCTCCAACTAATTTTTTACCCCTTTCATCAGCCCATTCCCCACAGTAACAACCTTTTGTACCACCATCCCCAACCTATTAGATTGTAAGCTCTTCTGAGCAGGGCCTCTTAATTCTCTTGTATTTTATTGTATTGTAACTGTATTGTCTCCCTTTTATATTGTAAAGTTCTGTATAAACTGTTGGTGCTATATAAATTCTGTATAATAATAATAATAATAATAATAATAATAATGTTGAAAGTTAACCCATCTGTACTTGTTCTTGGTTCTGGGAGAAAAGACTTGCCTTCATCATTGCCTAAATCATCTAACCAACCTACTTGTCAGGGCAAGGACCATAAAAACCCGATGATAGACAGAAAAAGCCAGGGTGCTATGGCACCTAATACATCCACCCCCTCCACCGTAAAAAAATCTGCAACCAAGGGACCTGGCAATCACCTGAGCAGGCATAAAGGTACTTCAGCAAGGCACTATTTAACCATTGAATGTATATACTGACAGCAACTTACCAAAAGGCATGTCTGTCATAGAGTACAGGCGGTGTGTAGTTGTTAATCAGCAGAGAATGCAATAGCAATCTTTGGCCGGTTTAATGCAGGAGATTGCTGCAGCAGATAGAGACAACCTTGGGAACATTAAAAAGGTTTAATGCCAAGTCAGTCAGGGAGCAGACACAAAAAGTTTAGCTCCTGGATTACAACAGCACAGAGTTAAAAAACGTACTTTTGTTTGAACAAATTAGTCGGCAGTCACTGATTGCTGAGCGGACGAAAAATGGCTAGTGCGCATGCGCCCAGCTCGGCATACATAGGCCTACAAGCGGGAGCGGGAGGACTCCTGCGTCACATGACCGATGGATGGTTGTGACGTGGCCAGACTGGGAGGAGTCATTTTACGGTCCGGCCATAGGATTTGACGGACCGTCAAAGAGGACACACCCACACAGACGGGGGGGCAAAGGATGTAAAACCAATCAGGATTGGAGCGAAATCACAAGCCAGGGGGCGGCGGTCACTGAAAGATTAGTGCCGCCCTTGGGTGTCCATACAACCAATCAGGGCGCAGAAAAGAGAGGCAATCCCCAAAAGGGGAAGCCCGACTGTCACGTACCTGGTGGTGCGAGCCCGAGTTTGCAGAGAGAGACCTCCCTTGCGTCTCCCACTCCTGGTTCCCTGGTAGGGTGACAGGAGACCCAGGAGTGAGGAGGAGCATGGGTGCCTGGCAGGATCAACAGACCGGTGGAACGACACAGGGTCAACTCAGCGGACAAGGTGGGTAAACTGGATCAGCACAGCAGACTGGATAGCAGAGCAGGCTGGATCTGGATGGACAGGCAGGATCAGCACAGCAGACTGGATAGCAGAGCAGGTTGGATCTGGATGGACAGGCAGGATCAGCACAGCAGACTGGATAGCAGAGCAGGCTGGATCTGGATGGACAGGCAGGATCAGCACAGCAGACTGGATAGCAGAGCAGGCTGGATCTGGATGGACAGGCAGGATCAGCACAGCAGACTGGATAGCAGAGCAGGCTGGATCTGGATGGACAGGCAGGATCAGCACAGCAGACTGGATAGCAGAGCAGGCTGGATCTGGATGGACAGGCAGGATCAGCACAGCAGACTGGATAGCAGAGCAGGTTGGATCTGGATGGACAGGCAGGATCAGCACAGCAGACTGGATAGCAGAGCAGGATCAGCACAGCAGACTGGATAGCAGAGCAGGTTGGATCTGGATGGACAGGCAGGATCAGCACAGCAGACTGGATAGCAGAGCAGGCTGGAGCTGGATGGACAGGCAGGATCAGCACAGCAGACTGGATAGCAGAGCAGGCTGGATCAGGGCAGGTAAGCTGGTTCAGCAAGGCAGACAGGACCTCAGAGCAGACCGGATCAGTACAGGTAAGCTGGTTCAGCACAGCAAACAGGAGTTCAGAGCAGATCGGATCAGTACAGGTAAGCTGGTTCAGCAAAGCAAACAGGAGTTCAGAGCAGACCAAATCAGTACAGGTAAGCTGGGTCATCAGAACAGGCCGGATCAGATATCAGGCTGGCAGCAAGGTACAAGAGGATTAAGCAGAAGGGTGGTCACAAACAAGCCAAGATCGGGTGCAGGCAGATAGCTGAATAGTCACTGGCAGGCCGGGTCAATACAGGACAGAGAGGATCAGAGAGGACAGAGAGCCTTGAAGCTTCCTGATGACGCAGACACACATGCGAAACGCGTAGAGGCTGCTGGGTAATATCAACAACGCCAAACTGGTCAGCTAGCATACAAAGGGATAGGCGACACAGCACAAGCGGTTCTTTGTGATTCGAGGTCCCCCTATACATGGCTGGAGAGGCTCAGTGCCGGCTTTGAGGGCACAGGCAAATGTGAGTGGAATAGTTCTCTTGTCTTTTAATTTCATTTGTTAAATAAATTGTTTGGACATATTACGCTATGGGAGCATCTCTTTATTATTTCCCATGAGAATGGAGGACGCTCCCTGCACTAAATCTATTTGGATCCTTTGAGTGAAGATTAACCAAAGAAAAGGAGTGGTTATCCGGCTAATTAAACCAAACACTCATTACTCACCTAAATCTGGTGAGTGGCCATTTTCTGTGGTGGTGGATTCACAGGGTGATGAATACAAATTTTGAAAGTACCAATCACTAGTTATTCTATTGAGGGGCACTCACCCGTCTTGTAGTGACTGGAACGTCGGTGGTGGCAACACATGGACTTCTTTATATAGTTTATATGTTTATATGGCATATTCGGGAATACACCTATTTTTGAAATTTCCTTTGCAGGATTTGGACTAAAGGGGGGTTTTCTCTGTTTATTTATTTTTTCACAGAATTGTGACATTGGTGGTACTGTGTTTTCCTTCTACAGAAACTGTGGTGGGGGTATACAAAAAAGTTTTTTTCCACAGGACTACAGATACAAAAGTATATTTTGTTTGATACACTTTCTTTATAGTTTTCCTTTTCAGGATTGGGTTTGTAGGATTGTAGGGTTTTCACCCGTTTGTTCACAAAATAGGGAATCTGTCACATGAGTTTTACTTGTAGAAAATTACCTACAGGATTGTATTATATATCTCACTCTTACATATAGGAGTGTCTAGCGTTACACGGCAATTTAGAGGCACAATAGTATTTGTCACTGTAACTTTTATTTCACTTTTTCAATAATATTTACATATTATTTCACTATTTAACAATATTTTTCATACTTATCTCATACACCATAGGACTGGCCGAATCGTTAAAGGGATCTGTAGTTGGCAGTAGTGGTATAAAATAAGCCCTTTAAACATAGGGTCTAGAGGATATAAAAAGAACCTTTGATTGGCGCAATTCTCCCTATCATCTTAAATCTAACCAGTAACTGAACAAGTAGTCCGTTTACTTTCCAGATTGCAGCCTTCATAGACAAATTTAACACAGGAGTTGGCGCCGGTACCCCTTTCTGCAATAAAGACTGATGGTATAGAGCATACCCTGAGAGACCATGGCTGTATATTCTTAGACGTGGAGAAAAGGGGGGAGAGAAAAGGGGGGAACGGGGGGGGGGAAAGGGGAAGAAGGTAGGTTCAAAGGGGAGAAAAGGAAGGGGAAGGAAGGAAAAGAAGGAAGGAAATGGATGGGAAAAGAGGGGGGAAGGAGGGATAAGGAAGGGTATGATAAGAAAAAGAAAACCGCGCCACCCTTTACTGTTGTTACCCAATTTTTTTAAAGTGCTATGTGCTCAAAAGAAAATATAAGTTACTTTGTTCTCCCTAACTAGGCAAAGTAAAGTATTAGAATTCTAGTTAGTAATGTGTTTTTACTATCCTTTCATATGGGTACAGAGTGCTAGGTGAAAAAATGCTATGTGCTATTAGCTATTTTCGAATTTAGACCGCATCAATCATGCGTTTTATACAAAAAAATATATCATCATGGTGCTTTTACAATATTTCAAGATCCATACATCTATACCAGTGATACCGTCAATAATGTGAAAAAAAATATAATAAAAAAATATTATTCAATGGTAAATAATAGGTATAAGTATAAAGGTGAAAATAAAAAGTTCCAATCCGTGACACCACCGTGTGTTTGCAGTGCTTCTATTAGACATTCATTGTGCAAAGTCATTCTAGTGTATCCACCACCTGCTATGCAATGGGTCACTCACCACATCAAGGTGAGTGTAGGGCGTATGGTTTATTTCTGGATAACCAGTCCTATCTGTAGGTTCCTGCAAGTTCCTAGTTCCTGGTTCCTGCAATTTCCTATTTCCTGGTGTGGGGGGTCACATTTGCTCCACTCTCCCCAAAAAAAGATAATAACATATGCCTCCAATGGTGAAGTATGTCTTAAAAACTTTTATTTAAAAAGAAAGCATTTAATAAACTCACATGCTTAGGTGCCTTGCGCTGGCACTGAGCGTTTCCAGCCGTGTGTGTTGTGAGACCCTTTCGCTGGTGTCTCTATGCTGATTTCTCGTTTGTATGTGTACCAAGCCTCTTCCTCGCCTAAACCACCTCTACCGGAAGTGACATGTATGCGAAAATACCCAGCAGCCTCTACGCGTTTCTCAACTTAGTTTTGCGTCATCAGGAAGCATGTGAGTTTATTAAATGCTTTCTTTTCAAATAAAAGTTTTTAAGACATACTTCACCATTGGAGGCATATGTTATTATCTTTTTTTGGGGAGAGTGGAGCATATGTGACCCCCCACACCAGGAAATAGGAAATTGCAGGAACCAGGAACTAGGAACTTGCAGGAACCTACAGATAGGACTGGTTATCCAGAAATAAACCATACGCCCTACACTCACCTTGATGTGGTGAGTGACCCATTGCATAGCAGGTGGTGGATACACTAGAATGACTTTGCACAATGAATGTCTAATAGAAGCACTGCAAACACACGGTGGTGTCTCACGGATTGGAACTTTTTATTTTCACCTTTATACTTATACCTATTATTTACCATTGAATAATATTTTTTTATTATATTTTTTCACATTATTGACGGTATCACTGTTATAGATGTATGGATCTTGAAATATTGTAAAAGCACCATGATGATATATTTTTTTGTATAAAACGCATGATTGATGCGGTCTAAATTCGAAAATAGCTAATAGCACATAGCATTTTTTCACCTAGCACTCTGTACCCATATGAAGGGATAGTAAAAACACATTACTAACTAGAATTCTAATACTTTACTTTGCCTAGTTAGGGAGAACAAAGTAACTTATACTTTCTTTTGAGCACATAGCACTTTAAAAAAATTGGGTAACAACAGTAAAGGGTGGCGCGGTTTTCTTTTTCTTATCATATGTTTTAAATAATCAGTGGTGGGTGAATATTATTCTCAAAACTGCTGCACACCATAATAATAAAATAACAACTAATAGAATTACCAAACACAATTAATTGGCGCCGGTACCTTATACCTGGATAAGGAAGGGTGTCTACATATAAGATATATGGTATAGAGATCAAACTTCCAAAAAGAGGATGCCAAGAAGTTTTAAGGCAGTCTGTAAAAAGGCACGATCATAAAAAAAGACTTAAAACTAATAAATTCATTTAGTCCCGGGGCTTTTGTTGCATCCAAGTTATGGATCCATTTAGTTTCAAGCTGTATTAAGATATTATCGATTCCGCCGCCTCGAGCATGTTTTGAAACATGCTCGAGGGCCGCAAATCAAATTGCATAGGGATCAAAGTTGTGTTGCAAACCCACATGCCGATTGATCGCAGTGGTTATTTTGCACTTAAACAGAGGTTTGATGTGGTCTCTAATTCGCACATGGAATGATCTTTTGGTTTTCCCAACGTAGTAGGAACCGCAACGGCAGGTGGCTAGGTATACAACCCCCACCGTTCTACACATGATTCTGGTTTTGATTTTATGCATGAGACCATTGGGAAGTGCCATTTCTTTGGTGTTGGAGATTAAGGTGCACATGTCACAGTTGCAACAAGAAAAAATGCCGACATTAGTTTCAAGCTGTCGTTCCCTAGGAGAGAAGTGGCTTGTAATCAGACGGTCACTCAAAGAGGGAGATCGTCTGTAGGTGATGTCAGGATGTGGCTTTATGTATTTTTGTATGGTTGAATCAGCCGTCAACAGAGGCCAAAACCTATTTAGGGTCTCTTTAATCTGAGTGCTCCGTTTCGAGAATTGTGTAATGAGACGTACAGGTTGAGATTGATCAAGTTTTTTATTTGGAAAAATAAGGTCATTTCTGTTAAGTTTTTTTAACTCTTTTCTGCCCCCTGATTGGTTGTATGGACACCCAAGGGCGGCACTAATCTTTCAGTGACCGCCCGCCCCTGGCTTGTGCGTTTGCTCCGATCCTGATTGGTTTTACATCCTTTGCCCCCCACCTCCCGGTCTGTGTGGGTGTGTCCTCTTTGACGGTCCGTCAAATCCTATGGCCGGTGTTCTATCACCAAGTGTCCGGCTGTCACTAGGTGTCCGAAGTGTACTGCGCATGCGCAGCGCATGCGCAGTACGGAGCATGAAGATTTTCGGAAATTGTCGGAAGATGAACGGCGCCTGCGCCGTGAGTCAAGGTGAAGCCCCCACCATCCAAGCGGACATAGGGTTAGTCAAACTTAGAGGGCCCCTCGCGGATGGTGGGGCTTGAAAAAGGACTCACGGCGCAGGCGCTGTTCATCCTCGGCAATTTTCGGAATCAGGGTGTCCTGTGTACTGCGCATGCGCAGTACACAGCGGACACTTCGTGATGGGGGACAGCTAATGATACAACACCGGACCGTAAAATGACTCCTCCCAGTCTGGCCGCATCACAACTATCCATCGGTCATGTGACGTGGGAGTCCTCCCGCTCTGCATCATGGCCATTATAGGCCTATGTATGCCGAGCTGTGCGCATGCGAACTAGCCATTTTTCGTCCGCTCAGCGATCGGTGACGTCAGACGCTGATCGCTGTGGGGGACATATAAATAGCCAGCTGATCCGCACACCACTCTGCCAGATATCGGGGGTGCCTGCCGACTAATTTGTTCCAACAAAAGTAAGTTTTTCACTCTGTGCTGTTGTAATCCAGAAGCTAAACTTTTTGTGTCTGCTCCCTGATTGACTTGGCATTAAACCTTTTTAATGTTCCCAAGGTTGTCTCTATCTGCTGCAGCAATCTCCTGCATTAAACAGGCCAAAGATTGCTATTGCATTCTCTGCTGATTAACAACTACACACCGCCTGTACTCTATGACAGACATGCCTTTTGGTAAGTTGCTGTCAGTATATACATTCAATGGTTAAATAGTGCCTTGCTGAAGTACCTTTATGCCTGCTCAGGTGATTGCCACCTCACCTATTGTTCATTGTCTCCTTATCTTTTAGCTCAATATGCACAAATAAAAATTGCTACATCCTTCACCTAGTGCAGCTTCCAGGCACCCTGCCCATTCTGTCTGTTCACTGCCTTAAACTCAATAAAAAAAAATATTTTAAATAGTAAGTATTGGAGGCCTTGTAGTGCCCACCGTCTACTCCTAAATATAAGCATGAGACAATTAGCCTCATGCTTAGGACTGACATCAAACTATTATTTTTTCAGAATTCTCAATTTTGCTCCTTTTTACTTTATGATTGCTAGGTCTTTTTATGTCCCCTGCAGCCACTTCAGTTGGCACTGATCCTTGGCAACCCCGCTGGGCCTTCAGCCGTCTACGCCTCTGATTTATGCCATCTCTTTGGGGGTCAATCGGTAGGTCCATTCCTCTGTCTGTCTCTGAGATGTCTGACATGGGTGTTAGTACTAGACCACTCCATGCACTCAACAATAAAATATATTAAATTAGTTATTTGGTATTGCAGATATTGAAATGAAATGTATATTACACTTTTATATCTTGCCTTTTCTGTTTAGAAACTCACAAATAAGGACGGGTCTCTGTCATTCCCTGAAGAAGCCATTGCTCATGGCGAAACATGTTGGAATATGACTACCTGCACCCACCTTTGGCCTCTTTTTGTTAACTAGTAGGCCTACATATGTATACAATACTGTTACTTTAACGTTTTTTGACACCAATTCCTATTCAATTGATGTTGTGCTTTTATACTGTGTAAAAAAATATTTTTCTTTATGTTTTTCTCTAAAAAATTTTGTACTTTTTCTAAAAACAATTTTGACAAATTTATTAATAATGGCAGCGTTATAATCCCCCCCAAAAAAACATTCCAAACCCCTCCTCTAATTGACTGGGATGAGATGCTGTATAACAGTCAGGACTCTCTAGCCACACCCTCTACTTTTTCTACCTTCTGATATTGTTTCTGCAATAGAAGACCATATAAGTTTGATATTCGCAAAATGTTACAGGCTTCTTATAAATAAGTGGTGAAAATCTTGCATGGCTTGATGAACAGGAAGGTTGTACAGTATATGTTATCAGGAAATGTCGTAATAAACTCTGTTTATGAATACTCTGGAGGATTTCTGGAATGAAGAGTATTGAAATGAATCTTGGAACATGTTGTGATAATTTCAACAAATTTTTATGGCAGAGGTAAATGATACTTTAGCCTTTAGTATACCTGTATACAGGCGGTCCCCTAGTTACAAACATCCGACTTACAAATGACTCCTACTTACAGAGGAAGACAACAGGAAGTGAGAGGAAATCTACCCCTAGGAAGAGAAATTCACACCTGTAAGAGTTATTATGGGAAAAAGGTGTCTCCACGGATGCTTTATCACCAAGGCTTGTTTCCACAACAACCCAAAATTTTCAAAAAACAATTTCCTTTGGAACAGAAGGTGAGGTGAAATCTTCTGGACAGGGGCACAGACAGCAAAACAAACATTACAGGGGTGTTAACGCTTCCCTATACTATCCAAAAAGCTTAAAAATAGTTTTTTTGGCTGAAGCTACACTTAAAAAATGTACCTGTTCCGCTTTACAAACAGATTCAACTTAAGAACAAACCTACAGTTCTTATCTTGTTTGTAACCCGGAGACTGCCTGTAGTTGCTTTAGGTCATTGATTTCCAAATGCAGCTCAGATTGGAAAGATTAGAACAATTAAAGTTTTGTCTCAGGAAATGTCACTGATGCAAGCTTGATTGTTGGTTATACATAGTTGATAACATTTTATTTGGAGTAACCCCTGAAGAGAATAAGTAGAAAAAAGTGATAAACTCAGGCTGCTTTCACACTGAAAGCGTTGGCCGTTAGCGGTAAAGCGCTGTTCGTTTCAGCAGCGCTTTACTATTGTTCAAGTGGCGCTCTTGCGCCGCTTTTCGGCCGATATCGGGGCGCTTTTAAGCCCAAAAAGGGTTTAAAAACTCCCGTGTTGTGGCACTTCCCATTTATTGCAATAGGCAGGGGCGTTTTGGAAGTGCTGTATACAGCGCTCCCAAACCGCCCCAAAGAAGTTGCTTACAGGACTTTTTCTGACGACCCGCAAGCGCACCGCCCAGGTGTAAAAGCACACATTGTAATGAATGGGAGGCAGTTTTCAGGCACTTTTTCTAGTGCTAAAAAAATGCCTCAGTGTGAAAGGGGTCTCGGTGTGCTGCCCACTAATTGATACAGAGATTGTGGCCAAAAAAGGGGGCATAGTCAATAAAGTGGGTGTCACTTTAAGGTGTATTGCTTGCAGTTTGGCACCTTTCCCTTTTTGCTACATAATAGGGCCTGGAGGTAGACAAATGAGAAAGTAGGAGTAAAAGAAGTCCCATTGGTGTCAGTGGCAGTAATTGTAACCCCCAACATTGGTGTCAGTGAGAGCAATATTATGCTTCCCTCTTCAGCAATGTTTTCATTTTTTACACATATGTTAAAGTCAGCATTTTTGGCTATAAATTGACATGAAACATTGTATATTTTCGTAATGCAGAGGTTTTTGTAAAAAATAAAGATGGTAATTGTTTTTCGGTCACATATGTACTTTCAGGAAAAACTACACTCAAATGAATTTGAGTACACACAAACACAATTTAATCCCCATTTTTTTGTACAAAATAAAGCTGAAGTAGTGTTGAGTAAATTATCAAACATGCCAAGCTGCAAAACTGCATGCTCCCACAAAATAGTGAAAAATTACAGTACTCATAATTTTAAAAGGTGACACTTTAAGGCGTTTCTAAACCCAAAAGCAAAAATGTTATACATTTCAGCTCACTAATCCTTAACTGGGGAGCAATGGCGGCTGGTGCAAACAAACTGAAAAAAAAACCCCATCAATTGCAGCCTCACTGTGCCCATCAAATGCAGCCACTGTGCCTATCAAACGCCTCCACTGTGCCCATCAAACGCCTCCATTGTGCCCATCAAACGCAGCGAATGTGCCATCAAACGCAGCCAATGTGCCATCAAACGCCGCCGCTGTGCCCATCAAACGCTGCCACGGTGCCATCAAATGCTCCCACTATGCTATCAAATGCTCCCACCGTGCCATTAAATGCTGCCCCTGTGCCATCTGCTGCCACTGTGCCATCAAATGCTCCTACCGTGCCCATCAAATGCCACCACTGTGCCCCCCCGCCCGGCACTTACCCTGTCTCGGTGGAGCAGCGGGTAATGGCAGCAAGCGGTTTACTCCATGTCCTCAATGTCCCCTCCCGTCCTCTTCTATGATTGGACGCCTGCTAGGCATCCAATCACAGCGCCTGTCATTTCAGCCATCGGGTGACAAGTAACAGACCCGAGCACCTGATTGGTTGAGAGGCGATTCAGTGTTAGGAAAGCGATCAATAATTTGCTTTCCTAACACAGCTGAGTTAACTGCGAGCGCCAAGCATGGTGCTCACTGTTTACCTTTTTTGACGCTTATTAGAGCCTATAGCTCTAATCAGGTGCTTCAAAAAAAATATCCAGCCGCTGTAATTCAGGTGCCCGTAATAGGGGGTGGCAGCCATGGATAGATTCATGCAATGCATGAATCTATCTATTGGTGATAGAGGGGGTGGTAGGAGAGAGGGGGCGGCGCCCATGCGCCCTTATGGACGCACCGCCACTGCTGGGGAGGTTGCCCTTGTTTTCTTGTTATATTTTCCTTTATTATCACCTGGTAATATGGCCAGTAAGTCTGTCATTTTGCAGCCTCTTTAAACAGACCAAGTTTCCCAGCAAAAGTAGCATTTAGAGAGTTGAAACAAACTATTTAACACTGAAACGAGTGCTTACAATCGTCAGATTTTTTTATTCATTAATAGAACACCTTTATCCCACAAGGAAAAAAAAATATGTTGCTGTAACAGTTTAAAAAGTGCAGCATCTCCTGTGTGCATAGTTATAGTGTAAGTAAATTTAGTTGGTCTCCACTGTAGGCAGTAGGGCCAGGGTTAATTTATTGTTAGTTTGCTGGCAGGCTCTGAGGACTGAATCTCTGTTGCCTCCCCTGGCTTCTGGAATCTTCCTTAACCGCGCCATAGCCAAAAGAGGGCTACAATGTGGCTCTGTTGTTCTGGAAGGGCGTCTTTATGCATGGGGCTCAGAGGCTGCAAGAAGGCACTAAACCGGGGGTCAGCAGCCTGTAGATTGTGTCCAGGTGACTGATAGGAGTGATACCAACTGCATTGCAGCTCTTAACCCGGCTAGTGGTCTCCAGAGTGGTGCCAGCAGAAGGAAAGAAGAGCTCTTCAGGTCAGTGTGAAGCAATGCACTGGGAATATTAGTATAGGGCTGCTTTCACTGCGGTTTACCCACACCGCAAAAGCAGTGCAGTGTACATGCAGCTTTCCTGCGGGTCCGCTGCACTTATCCATAGACTTCTATTCTCTCCTGCAGGTTTGGTGCACTTTATGAATGCAGGAGTTTTGGTGCATTTTCAGAGTGCACCACACCTGCAGCATATAATAGAAGTCTATGGCAAAGTGTAGCTAACCCAGGAAAGCTGCAAATGCACTGCACTGCACCTGCGGTACTGGTTAACCTGCAGCACATCCGTGTGAAAGCAGCCTTATAGGGGGCTCAGAACAGTGCGGGTTCATTTGCAGTTTGGGGGGGGTGGTAAAACCCCATAGTTAAGACATGTTTGTACCATCACTGCTCCAACCGCACCCCCTTTAGCTGCAGTGGCCAGGAGAGTACACATGTCGCAGCCACAGCAGGGGTTATATACGCCCTATCATGGTTGGTGGGTGTAGCACCTGCCAAGTGTGACCCATTTAAGTGCCCTGTAATCTTGTGCAGTACAGCAAACAAGGGGTTAAAGCAGACAGTGTTGTGTTGCTTTCTCACCACCTGCTGTAACCCCTTGGACCCCGCAGAAACATACAGTTACAGGGCGCTTGCAGAGTTGGCCCCAGTTACTTGAATGGGTCACGATTGGCAGGCAGTAGCACCCACCAAAAGCAACAGGGGGTTTAATTCCTGCTGTTGCATTTGTAGTCCAGTGGAGGCTGGTGGTAATTGTTTTGGGGGGAGGAAAACAGTGCACCCGCAGCCACCCCCCCTCCAGTCCAGTCGGGTTAGACGGGTCTGGAGCACTTACCCCATCTATGGCAGGCAGTGATTCACCCGGGCGATAACCTGCACCTTCCCCTGCTCTCCTCCGTGGGCATTATGGCAGCATTCGTCTCCTCCCTCCTTGGAGGCCAATTGGAATGCTTCTCCTTTAGGCCAATTGGGAAATTAGTCTCAGACCCGCTTCCTGATTGGCCGGGAGGAGAATCAGTGTGAAAATAGAGAATATTCATTCGCTATTGTCACACAACTGCAGTGCTCTGCGTCCCGAGCCCACCTTTTTTGAAGCCTATTAGAGTTTCTGGCTCTAAACATGTGCTTAAAAAAAAACACCCCCGGATAGGGGGGCGGCGCCAGTGCGCCCTTAATGGACGGGCCTCCTCTGGTGTACACCTTTGTCTGCTGCCTCAGCAGCTAAAGGGGGTAGGGATTGGGGGCGGTGAACTCAACCACTTGGTTTTACAATGTAGAGATATAATATCCCCGCGCTAATATGGGAAAGGTGAAACGAGAAATGGGAGAGGTGCAGCGAACACCGAGAGGGTCAAACTATACCCACAAATGGAATGGAAAAAATCAATAGGTGGTGTCGCGCTCCTAAACTGATATCACTTAGTAAAATCGCATAAAAAGTCGCATAGGGTACAGGACTAAAATTATGCAGACTAAAGTGACTATAGTGCAACAATGGCTAAAAACATCAGTACATAAATAAATAAATAAATACAGTGACTCTGTGACTGAGGTGCAATCGCATAAAAGTCGCATGAGAAACATGAACTAGGATTATGCGGAATAAAGTGACTGTAGTGCAACAAAGGCTAAGAATACAGTGACTATCTGTGATGCATCAATAAGAGCGAAGATAGATATTTTTTTGCAGCGGATCAAAAAACAAAAGTTCAGGTGGCTGTTGAGCATAAATGGCTAAAAGCAGCGAACTGACAAAGTGATGCGACTGTGATTGTGAACAACCAAATATTGGTTCATAATAAAAATAAATATAAGAAAACAGGGAAAGTAGCAAATGAAGGTGATAGTGGCAAAAAAATAATAAAATCAGCATATATGAGTGAATCGATCAATCCTCATTGGAAAGTTCATATGCCAGTTGTGCGGCGTGGTGCAAGTGAGTGCAAACGCATTCAGGTCTGGAGATTCAAGTGGTACGTAGTGCCAAATGTGGGTCTACAGATGGTGAAGTGACTTGCACATAGATGATGCTGGTGCTGTGCTTCTTCGGTGTTAACGACACCCGTGGGTGTCCTAACTTCTTACCTTACTGCTGTAAGGTAAGCAGCATGTGTGTAGACGTCTCGGCGGTGGTCTCACAGGGGGAAGGTGCCCTCAGGGGGATGGTTTCTCTGGGGTCTCCTGTCCAATGGTCCTCTTAGTCCAGGGTGTATGGAGCCTATGGGGTATTGTGTCTGAAGATATCCTTATAGGTAGGGCCAGGCACCGCTCAGGATATACCATGTGGTGAAGGTATGAAAGAGGAAGACAAGGGACCCATATAGTGTAGTAATTTTTGGAATAAAAGCTGTATTTTTATTATTTAAAAGGTACTCACATTACAACCATGAATACTGTGTATATAATGAACGAGCGGCGAGCTCGCGTCCTGTGCGTCACTTCCGGGGTCCGTATCCTACGCGTGTCGTCACCGTCACGTGACTTCATCGGGTGAAGTCACGTGACGGTGACGACACGCGTAGGATACGGACCCCGGAAGTGACGCACAGGACGCGAGCTCGCCGCTCGTTCATTATATACACAGTATTCATGGTTGTAATGTGAGTACCTTTTAAATAATAAAAATACAGCTTTTATTCCAAAAATTACTACACTATATGGGTCCCTTGTCTTCCTCTTTCATACCTTCACCACATGGTATATCCTGAGCGGTGCCTGGCCCTACCTATAAGGATATCTTCAGACACAATACCCCATAGGCTCCATACACCCTGGACTAAGAGGACCATTGGACAGGAGACCCCAGAGAAACCATCCCCCTGAGGGCACCTTCCCCCTGTGAGACCACCGCCGAGACGTCTACACACATGCTGCTTACCTTACAGCAGTAAGGTAAGAAGTTAGGACACCCACGGGTGTCGTTAACACCGAAGAAGCACAGCACCAGCATCATCTATGTGCAAGTCACTTCACCATCTGTAGACCCACATTTGGCACTACGTACCACTTGAATCTCCAGACCTGAATGCGTTTGCACTCACTTGCACCACGCCGCACAACTGGCATATGAACTTTCCAATGAGGATTGATCGATTCACTCATATATGCTGATTTTATTATTTTTTTGCCACTATCACCTTCATTTGCTACTTTCCCTGTTTTCTTATATTTATTTTTATTATGAACCAATATTTGGTTGTTCACAATCACAGTCGCATCACTTTGTCAGTTCGCTGCTTTTAGCCATTTATGCTCAACAGCCACCTGAACTTTTGTTTTTTGATCCGCTGCAAAAAAATATCTATCTTCGCTCTTATTGATGCATCACAGATAGTCACTGTATTCTTAGCCTTTGTTGCACTACAGTCACTTTATTCCGCATAATCCTAGTTCATGTTTCTCATGCGACTTTTATGCGATTGCACCTCAGTCACAGAGTCACTGTATTTATTTATTTATTTATTTATGTACTGATGTTTTTAGCCATTGTTGCACTATAGTCACTTTAGTCTGCATAATTTTAGTCCTGTACCCTATGCGACTTTTTATGCGATTTTACTAAGTGATATCAGTTTAGGAGCGCGACACCACCTATTGATTTTTTCCACTTGGTTTTACAACCCCCCAACTTTACATGTGATGGAGCCCAAAAGTGTCCCGCTGTAGAGTGCAACTAAGGGCTCATTTACAAGTGCAGCAAGCACTGTTACTCCTGTGAAAAGCAATGAGAGTGTGTTTGACAGGTGGTGAGGAGGCGATATGTTTCCTCCTCACCACCTTATTTAAACTCATGATTGCCATACAATGCACGTGATTGCTACACTGCATTATGGCAATTGGAGGTTTAAATCAGGTGTGAGGGAGCGACCCTGTCACTGGTGATCTTTTACTTCTCCTTCAGGTAGATCTCCACTTCTTTAAGGTTGACAACCCCTACACTAAACCATCTTCTGCTGATGCTGCTACTATGATGAGAGACTGTTGCTGTGAGCCTGGGACGAAGACTGGAAGCTGCTGCTGGAGACTGTGTTAGGAGTCCTGATTGTGTCCTTTTTCCACTGTGCAGCTGTTTGCCTGGTGAGGACTTGGGACTGGCCACTGCTTGGATTGCTAGCTAATGGCTGCCTGCAGAAAGACTTAAAGTGATATTAACCACTTGCCTACTGGGCACTTAAACCCCCCTCCTGCCCAGACCAATTTTCAGCTTTCGGTGCTCTCACACTTTGAATGACAATTACAATTACTCATGTAACACCGTACCCAAATAAATTTTTTGGCCTTTTTTTTCATACAAATAGTGCTTTCTTTTGGTGGTATTTGATCACCTCTGGGTTTTTTAATTTTTTGCGCTATAAATGAAAAAAGACCGAAAATTTTGAAAAAAAAAAAGTTTTTCTTTGTTTCTGTGAAAATTTTTTGCAAATTATTATTTTTTTTTTCATGAATTTTGGCCACGATTTGTACTGCTACATATCTTTGGTACAAATAACCCAAATTAGTGAATATTATTTGGTCTTTGTGAAAGTTAGAGAGTCTAAAAGCTGTGGTGCAAATCCTAAAAATCACACCTGATGTACTGGTGGCCTATCTCATTTCTAGACTCGAACAAGCCAGGAAAGTACAAATACCCCCCAAATGACCCCTTTTTTGAAAGTAGACATTCCAAGGTATTTAGTAAGAGGCATGGTGAGCTTTTTGGTGTTGTAATTTTTTCCCACAATTCTTTGCAAAATGAAGATTTCTTTATTTTTTATTTTTTTTCCCACAAAATTGTCATTGTAATAGGTTATTTCTCTCACATGAAATGTTTATACCACAAATAATGTCCCAAAATACATTCTGCTACTCCTCCTGAGTACTACGATACCACATGTGTGGGACTTTTTCAAAGGCCCTGGAGCACCAGGACAGTGACACGTGGCACTGATGGCACGTGACACTGATGGGACACTGATGACAGATGGCACTAATACGTGGCACTGATGACACGTGACACTGATGACAGATGGAACTAATATGTGGCACTGATGAGGCACTGATGACATGTGACACTGATGTGGCACTGATGACAGATGGCACTAATACGTGGCACTGATGACAGATGGCACTAATACATGGCACTGATGACACCTGACACTGATGACAGATGGCACTGATACGTGGCACTGAAGACACCGACAGGTGGCACTGATGACACGTGACACTGATGACACACGGCACTGGGGACAGGTAGCACGTGGCACTGGAGACAGGTGGCACTGGGGAAAGGTGGCACTGGGGACAGATGACACTGATAGGTGGCACTGGGGACAGATGGCACTAACAGGTGGCACAGAGGACAGATGGCACTGATAAGTGGCACTGGGGACAGGTGGGCATGTGTGTGTGTGTGTTTCACTGTGTGTGTGTGTGTTTCACTGTGTGTGTGTTTCACTGTGTGAGTGTTAACTTACTTTTCACTGACGCTGCAGCGTGGAAGCTCTCCCTCCTCACACGCTGTCTCTGTGTGAGGAGGGAGAGCCACTGATGAGAGATGATATCATATGTTTACTTATGAGATCACCACTCATTGGACACGCCGATCGAGTGCTAAATGGCCGCTGTAATTGACCATTTAGCACGATATGTGATTGGCTGTGTCCAAGGCACACGGCCAACAGAGAACTTCCCCGATGCGCGCCCGCGGCGGCGCGCAGAGGGGAAGTAAACAGGAGGACGTCCAGGGACGCTCTCCCAGCAGTTAGCGTCCACACTGTAGCCGTATTTTGGCTATAGCGAGGGCGCGAAGTGGTTAAAGTCTTGTTTTTTTTTTTTTGTTTAAAAATAACAAACCACCTGAGTTATCGACTTTCTTCTTCTCTCCTCAAGCTGTCAGCTTGTGTTTACATCCTGTGATCAGCTGTCATTGGACACAGCTGATTATGTGGTAAAAGGGCCACTGTGATTGGCCCTTTACCCGATCTGTGATCAGCTGAGTCCAAAGGAAGGGTGTTCTCAGGCAGCACGATCATGGGAGGACATCTGTGGATGCCCTCCCAGCGAACTAAGCCTGCGCTGTAGCCATACTTCAGCTATAGCGCGGGCGGGAGGCCGTTCATTAAGTCATTCTCCCTTTCTTCTGCAGCTGAGGATCAGGGGGGGGGGGGGGGGGGGGGGCAAGATGCTTCCATTAGTATACCAGACTATTTTTAATGTCCCTTCTATAGCTCTACCCAACCGGGAAAGCTCCCAGATAATACACTCATTCCCAGGCTTCTATCACTACTCAAATTAGAAGACTCTGTGCAGGCCTCCAAGGTCTTGTGGGCGACTACAGCTTCTCCTCACATTATCTGTACCAGCTTCCCTGGGAATTCAAGTTTCAAAATAAATGGACTTGAAATAAATATAAATGCATGTGTAGGTATGAATAGGCCCACAGTACCCACCTGAGCGCACCACATTTCAGAAACTCAATTTGTAAAAATTTATAATTGTAGCTTCACATCCTTGCCCCTGCAGATGCATTGGTGTATTTGAAAGGGATCATGCCAGGGTGGGTTTGGAGGCTTCCACGATGCACAGGAAGATATGTAACAAAAAAGCCTTGCGAAACTTCCAGTGTCTAGGTTTTTACGCTGGTTACACAGGGTTTATCGTAAAAAAAAAAAAAAAAAAAAATCTGCTTGTGGGTTTTATCTAGCACAAAGGAAATATTTATCATTATCCAAATGTTCAGTAACATTTATAGCTATGACAATTTACCAGAAGATGGCAGCATTGTGCTTAAAGCAGTAACCATAGTGAGTTTTCAGTGGTTATACATTGCATGAGACAGATTACATGCAACTCAGAAATTCCAACTGATCCCCTGAAATTACTTGCAGGTCCCCACATAAATTGTCGCACTTGTTATTACTCAGCTAAAAATTTACCCACATCCTAAGCATAAGTATACATGCCAGATCACACCTTTAATCTGCTTAGCCAAAATACTGGACTTTTTAGGGCTCTATTCTGTGGGAATAACAAATGCTTCTGATAATCAGAAATGCAAATTTTTGCACACAGTCTTTATATCTTTTTGGAAAATCATTGTACAATGGGCCTGCTTTTATATATATATATATATATATATATATATATATATATATATATACAGGGCCGGGACAAGGGGTGGGCAGGAGAGGCGGCTGCCCATGGCGCAATGGTATATTGCAGGGGTAGGGGGCACCCTGAGCCTAACCCTAAGGGAAAGGAGGGCGCAGTTTGGCATCTTTGCCCTGGGCACTGGATGACCTTGGCCCGGCACTGTATATATATATATATATATATATATATATATATATATATAACTGGGGGTTTAACTCATTGCACTCCACTCCTGCCCATTAGTCACATCAAGAGCTACACTGTAGTGGATTCCAGAGGTTTTCACCCTGGCAGATGCCTTACTGCCTGTCACTCTCTATTAGTCTATTGAATGCCTATGGCCAGCCTAAGGTGGTTACTTCTTAATCGTTGTGGAATCAGTTATTTATCATACAAAAGGCAAAGAATGTACACATTCATTCAATCAGGAAAGAAAAGACCGCACTTGGCGGTAAAAGGCAAGAAAATAAATAGAACGTCTGAGGGAACTAAACTAAATAATGATATTAGATTTAGAAACAAATTGAGCAGAAAATGCAAAAGAAATGGAGTTGTGTTTAGTGGAAGACATCCAAAGTGAATTCAAGAAGTAACCGATCAAGGAATAGGAAAAGATTTTACAGACTGTATTTTTAACCTGTAGAAAAATATTTATAAATGGCATTAGAAAACGAAATGAACTAAAATGTAATGAAAAAAAAAAATTGTTTGGAATTTGATACATCAGAGAGATGTGGTTGGTTTCAATTACACCAATGTACTGTGTGTCATTCGATCAATATTTTTTTATTGCAATTTCAGAATAGAAAAACAATAGTGTATTCTGTATCAATTTTGTATCAAAACAGTATAAATCACATCTCTCTATACATCTATATCTCAATTCATATGTAGTCAAGGTAAAAAGTTTCAACCAACCAACTGCTAAAGACTGGTTCACCCGCATTCAAAAAACAGCTGATATGGTAGAAATCATACATCAAGCAAAAGAAACCCCATTCAAATTTACTCAGACCTGGTCAAGCTGGATGCACTTTACCACCACCCAAGAATTTCACGATATACAGGGTGATCCCCCCTCATCCCACAGCTCCCTTTCCTCCACTTGAACGTATATCTGATGCATACACTTTTCTTCTGGTCCTTTGGCTCGGCCTTCCAAGATACCTGTTTCTCCCTCTTTTATCCTCCCCTACCTTTGTTACTCTTCACCTCCTATTAATGTTTCTAGTGTGATAATTCTGTTATGATTAGTTCTTATACATATTGTATTTCTAAATAACTTGATGACGGCCACGCCAGCAATTATTTGAATAGCTCTTGTGTCTATTTAAGCTTACACAAATTTATTGCTTTTATGATTATTAAACATTTTCATACACCACACCTATTTCAAGATTATCTATCGGTTAACACAGCAATCTTAGAGCTCTATCTCAGTCATAGTTTGATCCCAGTTGGGGTGACTGGGTATAGAATCTCTTTCTAAGTTATACCCACCTTGATCTTGAGCTATGGTGTTGCCAATGTACGTCTGGAATCTACCGTCTGAAGACACATATTTACTTTACTCTTCTTGCCAATTTTCCCATGCAACGTCAGCTTTTACACGTGGCGATACTTGCTCATGCTTTTCCACCCCCTCTTATGATATATTTGCTTTTAATACACACAGATATTAGAAATTTCTGTATATCCATGATTGTACATGAGTCCTATATTCTCTGTAGCTCCAAGTTTCACCTATTGTTTTTAATTTGTTGATACTTCATGTCTGTAATCTTTGTATACTTGTTATATGCTCAATAAAAACTTTAAAAAAAAAAAAAAAAAAAAGCTTCAACCAGTTTTGATCCTATAATTTAGCTAATATTTTTTTTTTACAAACACAAACCTTAAGTTTTAATTCCCTACCCCTCCCCTAAAAATAAAATAAAAAATAAAAAGGGGGGGGGGTGAGGTAGTAGAAAAGGAAAAGAGAAAGTCCTTTGAAAAATAGCTATTCAGTATATCTAGTATATTATTTTCTGCCATACTTCACTTAGGAGTCTAAAATGAATTCGTAGTACAATGGAGTCATTTTAAATTCAAACCATTTTGCCCAAGTCTTGAAATATCTTTTGATCAGCCCCTATTCCTACAGGCTAATCCTCTTCCATTAACCACTTTAAGACCGGGCCTTTTTTTAAGATGTGGTGTTTACAAGTTAAAAACATTTTTTTTTTTTTTGCTAGAAAATTACTTAGAACCCCCAAATATTGTAAATTTTTTCCCCTAACAACCTAGAGAATAAAATGGCGGTCGTTGCAATACTTTATGGTATATAATTATTCCTGCGCTACCATGAAAAAAGTGGAAGGGGAATGGGGAGAGGGGGGGGGGGAAGGGATAGAAGGGGGGGAACTGCTGCAGACACCGAATGTAGGTCAGACCATACCTACTAAAAATAAATGGTAAAAGGAGTGATGTCGCGCTGTTCCCAGGGGGATATAAGAAACTCCTGCTATCTTCAATAGCAATAAATAAATATATAAAATGTGAATAAAGAAATAAGTGCAGAAGTGTGATCAATGAATATGACCAATAAGAGTGCGCTGGGATAAAAAATCTTTTAAAAAATGGATATCAATGTGATAATATGGTAAATAAATGACCATTAGGAACGTGCTGAGATAAAATCTTCACTGATGACGATAAAATATTGTGATGTACAATCCCAGGCAATGTGATAAGTATAAAAGGTAAGTATCTGCTGCTAAATAGCAGTGTATAAATGAGACACCTAGGTGGGAGACTGTCTCCAGCAAAGTCTATTCCCGGTGGTATTACTCCAATAATAGTCCAATCTCAGGACTGTGCTGCTAAAGGTAGCAGTCCAAAACAGCTGATATGGAAGAAATCCTACATCAAGCAAAAGAAACACCATTCAAATTTACTCAGACCTGGTCAAGCTGGATGCACTTTACCACCACCCAAGAATTTCACGATATACAGGGTGATCCCCCCTCATCCCACAGCTCCCTTTCCTCCACTTGAACGTATATCTGATGCATACCATTTTCTTCTGGTCCTTTGGCTCGGCCTTCCAAGATACCTGTTTCTCCCCCTTTTATCCTCCCCTACCTTTGTTACACTTCACCTCCTATTAATGTTTCTAGTGTGATAATTCTGTTATGATTAGTTCTTATACATATTGTATTTCTAAATAACTTGATGACGGCCACGCCAGCAATTATTTGAATACCTCTTGTGTCTATTTAAGCTTACACAAATTTATTGCTTTTATGATTATCAAACATTTTCATACACCACACCTATTTCAAGATTATCTATCGGGTTAACACAGCAATCTTAGAGCTCTATCTCAGTCATAGTTTGATCCCAGTTGGGGTGACTGGGTATAGAATCTCAAAAGAAGGGAAAAAAATATATCCTTGCAACAGTGTGGTACTGTGGATATAAATAATATAATGTGCCACGTCCTATATAGTATTCAAAGGAGAGGAGGGGACTTGGACTTTATAGGCACGATACAGACAGGTATTTATATAGAAAAAATTGTTCTATTATTTAAAAATAATTTTTACATGAATAAAGATGCATATTTAAAATCAGTTTTAGCTTGCCAATAAATATTCAAATATTCAAATAACCGCAAATAACATCAGAATGAATATAACCCTGTGGATAGAGGAAAGGCACAACTATCATAGCTGAGTGACCAGGAATATTAATTTGTCCGTCCACAAGGGTCGATGCAATGAAGCGGTGATGTCATCAGAAAAAGCACGACATACATACAGGCTCTACATGTTTCGCGTACAGTTACGCTTCGTCTGGAGCTGGATATATGAAAGCTGGCAGCTAATAAAGTCAAGAAATACATAATGAATATACATACAGTACAATTATTTCAATTTTAAATTTATATAGCATATTTGTGTAATGATATTACACAGAGAGAATATATACAAAATGATGTCAATCCTAGTTCCGCATCTATAGCAGGTGCTGACTGGAGTGGGCCGGCCATGTGGCCAGGAGCTGTTGCAACACAGTGGGGGCGTGCATAATACAGTACATCACAGCAGAGCTAGATTTAAATATTAAATAATAAAAGTAAACTTACTCAATAGTTACGAGACATAAAAAGAAAATAAATGGATAGTCCCCAAATTAAGGCAACAATGGGCCTTTGCAGCAGAGAGGTGGGGACGCCGTCTGGTCAATATATGAAGCAGTCTGTATCCAGCAAGTATGACCTAGTTTAAGTAACATATGAAGTATAGGTAAAGTAAGTTACTTTGAGCCCATAAACCATGATATATTCCAAAGTTAATAATATATGAACTTACTGGTAATCTAGTGCTTTAGCACCAAAGATATGAGGTAAGGTTTTGAACGTGACTTGATAATGCAGTTATCACAGGAAATCACAGTAGTGAGCTACTAGATTATATTGCATAGATAGTGCTGGAGTGAATAATCCCTCATGTTGTCCCGGTTTACATAATTAGGCATATCAGCCTGTAACAGAGAAAGGTAATAGTAAGTGGAACGTACAGGGCTAAAAACAGCTTAGTATGGTCCCAGAAATAGATGAGAAATACGCTTACCAGGTTAGGAAAGAGGGACAAGCATGATGGTGGCGAACACAACGCTCTGGATGGTAGAAGGGGGGGGGCGCTGGACCGTAGCACACACAGCGTGTGCTTTTACATGTGCGTCCCGTCTGGGTTCTGACATCCGGCGCACGCCGGAGTGACGTCATCCAGACCGGCCGAAAATCACATTGCGCATGCGCAAGATGGAGTTGCCGCGCCTGCGCAGTAGGCACATAAACTCCATATTGGCTGAGCAGAGAGTGATAAGCAGATAGGCCAAGGAGGAGAGAAGGTCCCCCTAGTGGCCACTGCAAGCGTCACAAAGATAGAGTAAGTGACGCTGGGCGGCCACACTGTGTGCATACAAAGCCCCAGCATCCAAATAAGGACCACAACAGCCAGCAAATACCACAGAGCAGAATAAGTAAAGACATATAATCAAATAAGTATTTTACCAATATACTGAAAAATATGTATAACAATAATGAATATAATAGGTATTTAGTTCTTTCAACTGGGTTTATTTTCAAAAATCTGTCTTTTAAGAGAGATTTTTAGTATATAGGGTCGTCTATGAATCAATAGATATTTTTTAGGTAGATATTGCTAATGATGCAGAGACATGGAGAAGGCTATTATGTCTTACAATTTAACAGTACCTTGCAATGAATAGTAAACATATATTCAAGTTGAAATTTAATAGCATTGTCTAGGGGGTCTTGTTAGATAATCCCTATCAGTCATAATTAGTCCTTCACGATACAGCATGAAGGAAAAGGAACCTTTGCAGTATAAGTAAATAAGTCCATAGATGAACAACAGTGATCACTAGCTATTGTAAATTATGAACATTAGAGGAAGGGTCTATAGGACTGTGCCTCATTAATACCTGGCAATGGAGTCGCATTTAAGCGCTCGATCCAGGTGGTTTCATTTCTCAGAATTAGTTTGTCCCATTCACCACCCCGTGGATCCCTAGGGATCACAGCAAGGGCGATGAAGGAGGCAACTGATGTAACGAACCTATGATAGAGATCCAGATGTCTACTAACTGAGGTAATTATTTTACCTCCTGATGAATAGTATACATGGTCCTTAATGCGGGAACGAAAGTGGCGCATAGTTTTACCGACATAAAAGGCACCACTGGTGCATGTCATTAAATAGACTACTCCCTAAATTTAGTGCCAGATTTGACCCACGGACAGTAGGCACATTTTCCGCAGCGACTAATCCCATGTTTACGTAGACATGGTGCTGTTCTCTGTGTGTAGTGGCTTGAAGTTAGTTTGTCACGCAATGAGCCTGATCTTCTAAACGTGATAGTTGGGTTCGAATCAAAGATGCCCTGCTCGTGAGGGATGCTCGAGTAAAGAGCCTCGACATCTATAGTTACGAGCAGGGCATCAGGAGGCAGGACCATACCCTCAATTTGCTTAAGAAGATCCAAAGTGTCCCTGGTATGGGACAGAAGGGCTAAAACATGTGGCATTAGAACTGAGTCGACCAAGCGACTGGCATTCTCCGTGAGAGCCCCTATACCAGATACAATGGGTCTACCAGGTAGGTACTTGCTGGATACAGACTGCTTCATATATTGACCAGACGGCGTCCCCACCTCTCTGCTGCAAAGGCCCATTGCGTTGCCTTAATTTGGGGACTATCCATTTATTTTCTTTTTATGTCTTGTAACTATTGAGTAAGTTTACTTTTATTATTTAATATTTAAATCTAGCTCTTCTGTGATGTACTGTATTATGCACGCCCCCACTGTGTTGCAACAGCTCCTGGCCACATGGCCGGCCCACTCCAGTCAGCACCTGCTATAGATGCGGAACTAGGATTGACATAATTTTTGTATATATTCTCTCTGTGTAATATCATTACACGTATATGCTATATAAATTTAAAATTGAAATAATTGTACTGTATGTATAATCATTATGTATTTCTTGACTTTATTAGCTGCCAACTTTCATATATCCAGCTCCAGACGAATCGTAACTGTACGCGAAACATGTAGAGCCTGTATGTATGTCATGCTTTTTCTGATGACATCACCGCTTCATTGCATCGACCCTTGTGGACGGACAAATTAATATTCCTGGTCACTCAGCTATGATAGTTGTGCCTTTCCTCTATCCACAGGGTTATATTCATTCTGATGTTATTTGCGGTTATTTGAATATTTGAATATTTGTTGGCAAGCTAAAACTGATTTTAAATATGCATCTTTATTCGTGTAAAAATTATTTTTAAAGGGTATATAATCTCTTTCTAAGTTATACCCACCTTGATCTTGAGCTATGGTGTTGCCAATGTACGTCTGGAATCTACCGTCTGAAGACACATATTTACTTTACTCTTCTTGCCAATTTTCCCATGCAACGTCAGCTTTTACACGTGGCGATACTTGCTCATGCTTTTCCACCCCCTCTTATGATATATTTCCTTTTAATACACACAGATATCAGAAATTTCTGTATATCCATGATTGTGCATGAGTCCTATATTCTCTGTAGCTCCAAGTTTCACCTATTGTTTTTGATTTGTTGATACTTCATGTCTGTAATCTTTGTATACTTGTTATATGCTCAATAAAAACATTTTGAAAAAAGAAAAAAAAAGCTTCAACCAGTTTTGATCCTATAATTTAGCTAATTTTTTTTTTTTTACAAACACAAACCTTAAGTTTTAATTCCCTACTCCTCCCCTAAAAATAAAATAAAAAATAAAAAGGTGGGGGGTGAGGTAGTAGAAAAGGAAAAGAGAAAGTCCTTTGAAAAATAGCTATTCAGTATATCTAGTATATTATTTTCTGCCATACTTCACTTAGGAGTCTAAAATGAATTTGTAGTACAATGGAGTCATTTTAAATTCAAACCATTTTGCCCAAGTCTTGAAATATCTTTTGATCAGCCCCTATTCCTACAGGCTAATCCTCTTCCATTAACCACTTTAAGACCGGGCCTCTTTTTAAGATGTGGTGTTTACAAGTTAAAAACATTTTTTTTTGCTAGAAAATTACTTAGAACCCCCAAATATTATACATTTTTTTCCCTAACAACCTAGAGAATAAAATGACGGTCGTTGCAATACTTTTTGGTATATAATTATTCCTGCGCTACCATGAAAAAAGTGGAAGGGGAATCGGGAGAGGGGGGGAGGGGAAGAGAGGGAATGGAAGGGGGGGAACTGCTGCAGACACTGAATGTAGGTCAGACCATACCTACTAAAAATAAATGGTAAAAGGAGTGATGTAGCGCTGTTCCCAGGGGGATATAAGAAACTCCTGCTAAAGGTAGCAGTATAAAAGGTAAAAAAATCGGGGGTAACTGATGCGCTCAACCAAAAATAAAAAATTTTACGAGGAAAGCCGCCAACATATAAGTGATCTCACACTGCAAATAGATATGTAAATAGGGGGGTATTTGGCGCTAACCACTATATAGATAACCTCTGGGAACTCTTCAGGCGTATAAATTCCAAAAGATGGGTGACCTTATGTATAACTTGATCAATTTTACATAAAATGCAAATATCATATCTAAATGGAAAAACAATATTTCAACAAATGACAATATCTTCAATAGCAATAAATAAATATATAAAATGTGAATAAAGAAATAAGGGCAGAAGTGTGATCAATGAATATGACCAATAAGAGTGCGCTGGGATAAAAAAATCTTTTAAAATGGATATCAATGTAATAATATGGTAAATAAATGACCATTAAGAACGTGCTGAGATAAAATCTTCACTGATGACGATAAAATATTGTGATGTACAATCCCAGGCAATGTGATAAGTATAAAAGGTAAGTATCTGCTGCTAAATAGCAGTGTATAAATGAGACACCTAGGTGGGAGACTGTCTCCAGCAAAGTCTATTCCCGGTGGTATTACTCCAATAATAGTCCAATCTCGGGACTGTGCTGCTAAAGGTAGCAGTCCAAAAGAAAAGTGTATATACAGTGTATAAATTACTACTGTCATAAAATAAATAAATAATGTCAAATAAGTGCAAATAAATTAAAATAGCTAATAGCACCTAAAACCACAAATTAGAAAAATAATAAAATATATTTATATATAAAAAACGTGATAGCAATAAAATAAGGTGCAGAAGAATATAAAAATGTGCAAACGAGCAGTATATCACAGTGCGTGAAAATAATCGCAAAGGTGCTAATGTGAAAGTGCACAAAATGATGGGTGCAGACTGCATGGTAAAGTGCAAATAATAAGATTGATGCAATCACACGAAGGATGTGTGATAGGTGATATGAGAAAAATCCAATTGTGCTGGTAGCAGTACAGTGCAGAATGCGAGAATTAAGCACTAAGAACAATAAAGTGCAGATATGAAGATGCTAAACGGTCTGTGCAGATTGTACGGTGCAAACATCTAACACAGTATTAGCGTATACATAGGTGCAAATTTGCTCCATGCAAGTCCAAAAAATGCAAAACAAATGCAGTTGAGAGTCTATTGTGCGATTTTTCTTCTTCCAGTGAAAGCGCATACAGGTGTGCAAAACATGCAGATATTGGGCATGTGCTTATAATAGTGGGGGTGTCTCTAGCAGTGGGGATTTCTCCTCTTCGTGTGGATTTACACTCAGGTAGGTATTGGACCCTTACCTTGCGGTAAAGGGTTAACTGCAAATGAACTGGAAATGTCAGCTTCATCTCCCCTCTGTTACTGTGCCTGGATGGATGGATCTCCTATCCCTGGGTCCAGGTGGTATTTTCCTTTTAATTTCATGGCAGATGCCGGGATGGATAAAGAAAAGGGAGGATGCCGTATAGTGTAGTATGTTAAAAGCATTCGGGCGTTTATTATTAAGTAAAAAGAGCGGTACTCACAAACAATAAATAACAAAGTTCTTATCTTATACGAGTGCCGAGCTCGTTGTCTCCTTCAGTATGTTGTGCCTTTCCTGGCATCACATCAGAGGATATTAGGAGGGCACATTGGTAATCTTTAACTAGTCTTTGTAATTGAAGTTAATCGGCGGCCATTTTCCCAGAGTCTATCTTATTAATATTATGGCGGCCATTTTCCAAGATATCATAGGCGCGGCCATTTTCTTGGTTATCTACCATAGTGAAAAACAATACATGACCCTATCATGGGCGCGGCCATTTTTTGGGTTGTTTACATAGCCGCGGCCAGAGCCAAAGATGTATGTGTTTTTACAGGGTTCCTAATGGGAATTACATCAGTATTCTGAATGACTTAAGGGCACTATAGGCACATAATTAAATGTGTCCAAGATATGAAACTGGCCCGAGAGGATGGGATAGGCCTCCATACTGATATGTGCATTATATACAAATAAATAAATACATTTAATAGTAGATAAAAATATTACAATATTAAGCAAGATATGGTTAATGACATAAAATAATATACTGTTCCTGTTTTCTAAAAAACATATGTATAAAAATAGAAATCTAGCAAAAAAACGGAACCGAGGTCTTCTTAATAGAAATGGACATAAAAATGAGCATAAAAAGTCGAACTGTAGTATGAAAGGTAAAATTGAGATGAGAAAGGTGGGCTGGCACAGGGAGTTAAAAATCGCTTAACCGGTTCCCGACCAGCGCACACAGATATACGTCGACAGAATGGCACGTACAGGCAGGAGGGCGTATATATAAGTCCCTCCTTAACCACTTCAGCCCCGGACCAATTGTCAGCTTAAGGACCAGAGGTCTTTTTTCAATTTCGCACTGCACTACTTTAACTGGTAATTGCGCGGTCATGCAATTTTGTAACGAAACGAAATTTGCGTCCTTTTCTTCCCACAAATAGAGCTTTCTTTTGATGGTATTTGATTGCCTCTGTGATTTTTATTTTTTGCGATATAAACGGAGAAAGAGCGAAAATTTTGAAAAAAAAAGAGATTTTCTACTTTTTGTTATAAGAAAAATCTAATAAACTCAATTTTAGTCAAACATTTGGGCCAAAATGTATTCAGCCACATGTCTTTAGTAAAAAAATGCCAATAAGCGTATATTTATTGGTTTGCGCAAAAGTTATAGTGTCTACAAACTAGAGTACATTTTCTGGAATTTACACCGCTTTTAATTTATGACTTCCTATTTCATTTCTTGAGGTGCTAAAATGGCAGAGAAGTACAAAACCCCCCCAAATGACCCCATTTTGGAAAGTAGACACCCCAAGCTATTTGCTGAGAGGCATGTTGAGCCCATTGAATATTTTTTTTTTTAGTCCCAAGTGATTGAATAAAGACAAAAATAAAAAAGAATTTTTTTTTTTTCAAAAAGTTGTCACTAAATGATATATTGCTCACACATGTCATGGTTATATGTGGAATTGCACCCCAAAATACATTTTGCTGCTTCTCCTGAGTATGGGGATACCACATGTGTGGGACTTTTTGGGAGCCTAGCCGCGTACGGGGCCCCGAAACCCAAGCACCGCCTTCAGGATTTCTAAGGGTGCAAATTTTTGATTTCACTCCTCACTACCTATCACCGTTTCGAAGGCCATAAAATGCCAAAATAGCACAAAACCCCCCCAAATGACCCCATTTTGGAAAGTAGACACCCCAAGCTATTTGTTGAGAGGCATGGTGAGTATTTTACAGCTCTCATTTGTTTTTGAAAATGAAGAAAGTAAAGAAAAAAATTTTTTTTTTTCTTTTTTCAATTTTCAAAACTTTGTGACAAAAAGCGACATCTGCAAAATACTCACAATACCTCTCAGCAAATAGCTTGGGGTGTCTACTTTCCAAAATGGGGTCATTTTGGGGGGTTTTATGCCATCTGGGCATTCCATGGCCTCCGAAACTGTGATTGGCAGTGAGAAGTGAAATAAAAAAATTACTCCCTTAGAAAGCCTGAAGGCGGTGCTTGGTTTTTTGGGGTTCCGTACGCAGCTAGGCTCCCAAAAAGTCCCACACATGTGGTATCCCCGTACTCAGGAGAAGCAACAGAATGTATTTTGGGGTGTATTTCCACATATGCCCATGACATGTTTGAGCAATATATCATTTAGTGACAACTTTTTGTAAAAAAAAAATATATATATATTTTTTTTTTCATTATTCAATCTCTTGGGACAAAAAAAAAAATATTTAATGGGCTTAACATTGCTCTCAGCAAATAGCTTGGGGTGTCTACTTTCCAAAATGGGGTCATTTGGGGGGGGTTTGAACTGTCCTGGCATTTTATGCACAACATTTAGAAGCCTATGTCACACGTCACCCACTCTTCTAACCACTTGTAGACAAAGCCCTTTCTGACACTTTTTGTTTACATGAAAACATATTTTTTTTTTGCAAGAAAATTACGTTGAACCCCCAAAAACTATATATATTGTTAAAGCAAAGGCCCTACAGATTAAAATGGTGGGTGTTGCATTTTTTTTTTCCACACAGTATTTGCGCAGCGATTTTTCAAACGCATTTTTTGTGGAAAAAATACACTTTTTTTTTATTTTAATGCACTAAAACACACTATATTGCTCAAATTTTTGAAGAAATAAAAAATATGATCTTAGGCCGAGTACATGGATACCAAACACGACATGCTTTAAAATTGCGCACAAACACGCAGTGGCGACAAACTACATACATTTTTAAAAGCCTTTAAAAGCCTTTACATGATACCACATTAGATTCACGGAGGAGGTCTACTGCTAAAATTACTGCCCTCGATCTGACCTTCGCGGTGATACCTCACATGCATGGTGCAATTGCTGTTTACATATGACGCCAGACCAACGCTTGTGTACGCCTTTGCGCAAGTGAAGGGGGGGCAGGGGGCTTTTTTTTTTTTTTTTTTAGTTTTTTTTTTATTTATTTAGCTTTTTTATTCTATTTTTAAACTGTTCCTTCCATTTTTTTTCTTTGTTATGATTTTTATTGTTATCTCAGGGAATGTAAATATCCCCTATGATAGCAATAGGCAGTGACAGGTACTCTTTTTTTGAAAAAATTGGGGTCTATTAGACCCTAGATCTTTCCTCTGCCCTCAAAGCATCTGACCACACCAAGATTGGTGTGATAAAATGCTTTCCCAATTTCCCAATGGCGCGGTTTATATCCGGGAGGGGGGACATTCCCTCCCACTGCTTGTAAAAGCAGTCTAGAGGCTAATTACCCACTAGAATTGCTTTTACATGAAAGCCGATCACTGGCTGAAAAGAATGATACTAAGATGATACCTAAACCTGCAGGCATCATTCTGGTATAACCATTCAAAGTCCAGCAACATACTGGACATATATTGTAATCTTTTTTTTTTTTCATGCAGCCTCTTGGCTAAACGAAAAAAAGAGATTGATTGGTGGGTATGCCCACCATTAGAATACCTCCCTTCATCCACCCACTTCTAATGATGGGCATACATGCACCATTTATATATGCCGATGCATGGGGGCATCCTCCCGCAAAAGTTATGCCGTGTACACACGGTCGGAATTTCGACCGTATGTACGTGGCATTAGGAGCCAATCGCTCCTCCGCCCCCCCTGCTGCCCCCATGCTTCGGCATATATGCTCTTTTTTTTAACTGTGGTGGTGAAATCACCTCCTACAGCGTTGGAGTCGCGGGCTTTATGTATCGTGGGAGCAAACGCTGTTGCTGTCAAGATAAATAAATCCGCGCTGCAACTGAATGGCGCACCTGAAAACAAAAAAATGCTTAACACTAAAACACAGTAAACAAAATTACATACCTGAAAAGCAAGCATGATAAAACATAATAAAACATTGCAGAATAGAATGGAGTAAAAAAAGAGCAACAATAGAGAGAGAGAGAGAGAACAATAAAACGACAACTATTTTTTTTTTTTTTATTTTTTTGAGATTCACAGGTAAAAAAGCTCCTGACTGTTAGCGACTGAATCAAAACGCTACAACAAAAAAAATGTTAGCGATCGCAGGGATCAGGCCTGACTCTGCGAACACTGCAGTTATGTGTGCTTAGTGTTTTGTAAGTGACAGTGATCGATCGATACTGCACTTGGGTGGGCTGGGCGGAGGGGGAAAACGCAGGTGCTAGCAGGTATCTGGGCTGATCCCGCTAACAATGCGTTTTTTTGGAACCCTAAACTGCTGGGACGCTAGTATAGATCTGATCAGATCAGATATTGATCTGTTCAGATACTATACCACTAAGGGAGGTGTATGCTTTGCGCGTGGGTGTTTGCGGTACTGGCACTAACCTGGGGCGACGCAGACCTTATTTGACCCTAAAACCTAATTGATATCACCCGCCGGGCGATCAGGGGGTTAAACCGTTATTGGGTAATAAATGGCGGGTGCCCTGACAGTATAAAAAACAAGCTAACTAACCAGCGTCACCCGTAACAGTAATACAAAAAAAAAACTGGCTACCTAGCGGCACCAGTGACACTAATGCAGCGATCAGAAAAACAATCGCTTAGTGACACTGGCAAAAGGGGGTGAAAGGGTTAACTAGGGGCAATCAGGGGGTTAAACCTTTATTAGGTAATATATGGGGGTACCTGACGCTATATAAAAACCTGACGGGGAACCTAAATAACGAAATAACTAACTGGCTAACCAGCGTCACCAGTGACATTTTATACGGTGATCACTGGTGAAAGGGTTAACTCTAGGGGCAATCAGGGGGTTAAAACCTTTATTTAGGTTGTAATATGGGGGTACCTGACCTATAAACCTATTTATGAACCTATATAAACATGGCGGTTAACCTAAAAAAAAACTGGTTACCTAGCGACACTAATGCAGCGATCAGAAAAACGATCGCTTAGTGACACTGGCAAAAGGGGGTGAAAGGGTTAACTAGGGGCAATCAGGGGGTTAAACCTTTATTAGGTAATATATGGGGGTACCTGACGCTATATAAAAACCTGACGGGGAACCTAAATAACGAAATAACTAACTGGCTAACCAGCGTCACCAGTGACAGTTATACGGTGATTACTGGTGAAAGGGTTAACTCTAGGGGCAATCAGGGGGTTAAAACCTTTATTTAGGTTGTAATATGGGGGTACCTGACCTATAAAACTATTTATGAACCTATATAAAACATGGCGGTTAAAATAAAAAAAAAATGGTTACCTAGTGACACAATGCAGCGATCAGAAAAACGATCGCTTAGTGACACTGGCAAAAGGGGGTGAAGGGGTTAACTAGGGGCAATCAAGGGGTTAAACCTTTATTAGGGGGGGGTAGGGGGCTACCTAGGACCTAAAACTAACTGCCCTGACAGTTATTACAGTCACACTGACACTAAATGCAGTGATCAGTAAATAAATGATCACTGCAATTAGTGACACTGTGACTGGGGGGGGAGGGGGTGATCTGGGGGGTGATCAGGGGGTGACAGGGGGGTGGAATATGTGCCTAACTGTACTGGTGTCAGTGTACTGTTGTGCACTAACCTTTACATGTTCACAGCTCGGCGTCTCCGGTCACATAGACCGGCGAACCGAGCGTGACATCACTTCCGCCTTCCTGTCTATACAATAGACAGGAAGGGGAAGCTTTTCATTCGCCAGGAGCGATCGCGAGGGGGTGGCCAGAAACCACTGGCCGTCCCCTCGTCCCGGATCGCTCCTGAAGCGATGCCGACCGTCCCTGCCGGCGGAGGGGGTTCCGATCGGACACCCCATCCGCCGGAAGAATGGCACGTACAGGTACGTGGTTCTGCCTGTACGTGCCATTCTGCCGACGTATATATACATGGGGCGGTCGGCAAGTGGTTAATGCCTGTCGTGCCATCGGGAGCCCCCGTGAGGCCGGTCGCGGGTCCCGTTCTGCCTAGCAACTAGTGGCGCCGATCTCTGCTCCCTGTGATTGGAGCAGAGATCAGCATTCACTAGCCACGCCCCCCCACAGTAAGAAACACACCCCTAGGCATACTTAACCCCTACACTGCCCCCTTGTGGTTAACCCCTTCACTGCCAGTGTCATTTATACAGGAATCAATGCAATTAAATAGCATTGATTGCTGTATAAATAACAATGGTCCCAAAAATGTGTCAAAAATGTCCGATGTGTCCGCCATAATGTCGCAGTCACAATAAAAATCGCTGATCGCCGCCATTACTAATAAAAAAAAAATTATTAATAAAAATGCTATAAAACTATCCCCTATCTTGTAAACACTATAACTTCTGCGCAAACCAATCAATAATCGCTTATTGTGATTTTTTTTACCAAAAATATGTAGAAGAATACGTATCGGCCTAAACTGAGGAAAAAATATGTTTTTTTATATATTTTCGGGGGATATTTATTATAGCAAAAAATAAAAAATAATGTTTTTTTTTTTCAAAATTGTCTCACTTTTTTGTTTATAGCGCAAAAAATAAAAACCGCAGGGGCGATCAAATACCACCAAAAAAAACTCTATTTGTGGGAAAAAAAGGACGTCAATTTTGTTTGGGAGCCACGTTGCACGACCGCGCAATTGTCAGTTAAAGCGACGCAGTGCCGAATCGCAAAAAGGGGCCTGGTTCTTTGGCTGCAAATTGGTCCGGTCTGAAAGTGGTTAAAAATCACTTAAAAAACAATTGAGGTCAAATTCAATATTCATGCCTCTAGGTTAGAATGTGTCTAGTGTAAAGATCCACTTAGACTGTAGCTGGCTGAGGGTCCTTACTTTGTGCCCCCCTCGCCAGTGTTTGGTGTACGGTTCTATCCCCCAAAACTTTAAGTTAGTGGGATCTTTAAATATTAAATATTATTTATTTATTTTATGACAGTGGTAATTTATACACTGTGTATACACATTCCTTTTGACTGCTACCTTTAGCAGCACAGGCTATGCTTATTCAAGCCTTTGCACTTTATTTTCAATATTCATTTTTTGTGACAGTAGTAATTTATGCACTGTATATACACTTTTCTTTTGGACTGCTACCTTTAGCAGCACAGTCCAGAGATTGGACTATTATTGGAGTAATACCACCGGGAATAGACTTTTGCTGGGTGTCTAGGTGTCTCATTTATACACTGCTATTTAGCAGCAGATACTTACCTTTATACTGCTACCTTTAGCAGGAGTTTCTTATATCCCCCTGGGAACAGCGCAATATCACTCCTTTTACCATTTATTTTTAGTAGGTATGGTCTGACCTACATTCGGTGTCTGCAGCAGTTCCCCCCCCCCCCTTCCATCCTCTCTTTTCCCCTCCCCCCCTCCCCATTCCCCTTCCCCTTTTTCATGGTAGCGCAGGAATAATTCTATACCATATTTGCTATTTAAACTCCACCCATTCCCGCAGCAACCATGGATGTCTTTACGTTTATGGAGAAAAGACAAATAAACTTAGAAGAAGTGTTTAATACCACTAATGTTAACACTGACAAAACTGTACACTTATAAAGTTTGATGAGAAGATTAGGACATAACATGGAGAAAAAGGTGAGCCTATGGTGGGACATTAGCACGTTTGAAACCTATTTGAAAGACAACATTGTCCCAAGGAGACTAAGATGGGAAATAACCCCTAATGATGGTCTGATTGATCAAGACTCAAATGATGAATGGTTCAAATTTTTCAATGAAAAAGGTCTAGAATTACTTACGTTCCTATTAAAAAGGAAACAAAGGAACACGAAAAAAAATTGATGAGAATATTGCAGAAATAAAAGAAGAGTTAGAAATACATAAAGAAACTGTTGAGTTTAAAACACTCACTACACAGCTAAATAAAGACTTGACTAAAAAAGATAGAGAAGTGCAACAGAGAAAAAGTAAAAAATACATTAGAGACATGAGCGATTTTCAGAATGACCAGGTATTCAAATGGCAAGGACAATTGGGCAAAACTGATGCGATTTCAACATACTCTACACCAGAAAAAACAGTAAGAGTACACCCACAATACACAAATGAACAACCTAGACAGAACCCCCATAATAGAGGATACCATGACCCCAGGGAGAGAAATGGAGCCATTAACCCCGAGACATCAAAACCAAGATGAAAGATATGGGAACCATTATCAACAAACTCCTCACCGAGCCGACAGGAGACCACCATATAACGACCGGACACCACAAAATGGTTGGAAAAAACCTTATTATGGGAAAAACAATAAGAAACATCAAAATGGGAATAACTGGTATAAACCACTGAATGACCAGAGGGAGTATAAAGGACCACCCCAAGAACAAAGAGACCATAGAAAACCTCAATATGAGTATAGAGAAAATAGGGCACCACCCTATGAATATCACGGACCAAGAGGAAGAAGCCCAGCCCAGGAATACGGACATGGCAAAAGAAAAGGCCCACAGCAGAGAAATTACCGTCAAAACGAACGGAGCCCAATACTGACTCACAATTATTATGCCCCACTAAGAAATCGAGAAGAAGAAGAAAGAGACGATAGACAATATCCGACACAGTATGGAGGACAAGACTATAACAGGTCTTTTTTAGACAGGGGGAAGGGAGAACCATCCCCCAAGAAATCTAGAAGAATCAAGAGGACCAAAAATAAGCCAGGAAAGAAGAGAGGACAACGAGCAGGGAATAGAGAACAAAAGAAAAAGAGAGTAAAAGGGGAAGGTATTCTTAACCATACTCACACCTGAAGAAATAGGAGTTCTTGACAAAGGTTTGAAGTACGCACCAACCAAAAATCTGGACAAATTTGAGACGTATGTCTGTATCCAGAAATTTGTCAGAAAACTGAATATCAAGAAATATATTGTGAGTAATCCTTTTAGACATAAACCCCCAGAGCATGAGAAAGGTGGAATTTTACATAGCACACTTAGGAACAAATCTGTTTTTAATCCTCTGGTAAAAGATAACAAATATATTGAGGTTTTTAAAAAAGTGATTTTAGAAGAAATAAAGGATCTGAAAATAAAGAAGAAAGAAGAACCAAGCTATATAAAAAGTGGTATCCATAAACTTACCAAAAGGAAGGGCCTGGTCATCCGACCAGCTGATAAGGGAGGAGCCATTGTGGTCCTCTCAAAAGAAAAATACCATGAGGATATGAAAAATATGTTGGAAGATGACAACACGTACAATAAGCTACTTGGAAATCCAATCTTTAAATGTAGAAATGCGCTTGAGCAAATTGTACACCTAGGGATGAAGAAGGACATTCTAAATAAGAAAGAATCTAGATTTTTAATACCTAACTCCTGCCATACTCCAATTATTTATGCTCTACCTAAAGTACATAAAGATAGAATGAATCCGCCATACAAACCAATAGTAAACGGAATCGATTCACTTACCTCCAGAATGGGCCAATACATCGACCACTTTTTACAACCAGTCGTCCAAAACACTAAAGCATACTTAAGAGACACGAAACAGATGCTACAGATTATTGAAGATATCCCTAAAGATGATGGACCATAGATCCTGGCGACCGCTGATGTATCTTCTTTATATACAATAATACTACATTATCAAGCATGCAAGGCTACAAAATGGGACCTGAGAACATATACGAAGCTACCATGCATGCAAAAAAAGTTTATTATAAAATGTCTTGATTTCTGCTTAAAAAACAATTATTTTTGGTACAACAAGAACTACTACCACCAACGAAGCGGAGTGGCAATGGGAGCAAAATTTGCCCCGAGTGTAGCTGGCCTGTTTATGGCCCAGTGGGAGGAAGATAATGTTTTTAACGACAGACCTGATGAACTAGCAATTAACAGAAGGTATATCGATGATGTTTTTATCTTATGGAAAGCAGACCCTGGCCAACTCACCACATTTCTAGAAAAACGTAATCAGAATGATAGAAATATAAAACTATCTTGGGAAATTAGCGAGAAGATGGTAACGTTTCTAGATCTGGAGATCATACAAGAAGAGTCGAAATTGAGGTCACAAACACATTTAAAAAATGTAGACAGGAACAGCTATCTCCCGATCGAGAGCTGTCATCACAAAAATTGGCTTTTTAATGTACCTAAAGGGCGATTTATGCGCCTCAGACGCAACTGTACAAATATAGAAAGCTTTTTAGATCAAGCAGAAAACATGGGTCAAAGGTTCATCAGAAAAGGCTATGATTGTCTGTTCGTGAAGTAAAAAATAGAAGAAGTAACAGAAATGGATCATAATATATTGATTTAAGACAAAAACAAAAATAAACAGGAACCAACCTCAACGGGAGTACCTATAATCCTTAATTATAACATACAGTATAAGAAGATTAAAAACATTGTAAAACAACATTGGCATATACTTCTGGCAGATAAGAAACTACAAGAGACGTTACCCATTCATCCCAAATTTATATACAAAAGAGCACCGACTATTCGAGACAAAGTGGTAAAGAACATACTCGACCCACCAAAGAAACCTTTTACGTTCTTCACAGGAAAGGGCTTTTACCCTTGTAAAAGATGTTTTGGATGTAAAAAAACGAAGCGCCTGAACAAAAAGAAATTCAATTTTACGTCTACAAGTACAGGAGATACATACGAGGTTAATAATTTCATTTGCTGCAATACTGAAGGAGCAGTTTATGCCCTAGAATGTAGTTGTGGCTTACAATATGTGGGACGTACTAAACGACCACTAAGAGTACGAATCAAAGAACATGTTCAAAATATCCTCAAAGGATACGACAAACATAGAGTATCCAAACATTTTTTATTCTGCCACAACAAAGATCCCACTAACTTAAAGTTTTGGGGGATAGAACCGTACACCAAACACTGGCGAAGGGGGCACAAAGTAAGGACCCTCAGCCAGCTAGAGTAAATGGATCTTTACACTAGACACATTCTCACCTAGAGGCATGAATATTGAATTTGACCTCAATTGTTTTTTAAGTGATTTTTAAGCGATTTTTATCTCCCTTAGCCAGCCCACCTTTCTCATCTCAATTTTACCTTTCTTACTACAGTTAAATTTTTTTTGCTCATTTTTATGTCCATTTCTATTAAGAAGACCTCAGTTCCATTTTTTTGTTAGATTTCTATTTTTATACATATGTTTTTTATAAAACAGGAACAGTATATTATTTTATGTCATTAACCATATCTTGCTTAATATTGTAATATTTTTATCTACTATTATATGTATTTATTTATTTGTATTTGTAATGCACATATCAGTATGGAGGCCTATCCCATCTTCTCGGGCCAGTTTCATATCTTGGACACATTTAATTATGTGCCTATAGTGCCCTTTAGGGATGAGCCGAACACCCCCGGGTTCGGTTCACACCAGAACCTGCGGACGGGCCGAAAGTTTGCACGAACGTTAGAACCCTATTAGTTACAATGGACGCGAACATTCGAAATCTAAAGTGCTAATTATAACGGCCAATATGCATGTTATTGTTATAAAAAAGGTTTGGGGACTCGGTTCTGCCCCAGGGGACATGTATCAATGCAAAAAGAAGTTTTAAAAACTGATGTTTTTGCTGGAGCAGTGATTTTAATGATGCATAAAGTGAAAAAAAAGTGAAATAGTCCTTTAAATATGGTACCTGGGGGGTGTCTAAAGTATGCCTGTGAAGTGACATGTGTTTCCCGTGTTTAGAACTGTCCCTGCACAAAATGACATTTGTAAAGGAAAAGAAGAAGCCATTTAAAACTGCTTGTGGCTTTAATGTCATGCCTTGTCCAGGCAATATGGATGAAAATCTTTGAGAAAAATGGCATGGCTGCCCCACCCCCCCCTACCCCAGCCTACTACCAGCCCCTTTGGGTCTTGTATGGATATTAAGGGGAACCCTGCACCCAAAATAAAACCCTATACCTAAAACCCTATATACTCTGAACCGCAGTATACAGGCGGTGCAAACAAGACAGGGACTGTAGGTATGTACTGTATGTATGTATGTATGTATGTATGGACTGTTGGTGTATACTGTGCTGTGCTGGAGGCACACAAAACACACTAACTCCTGCAGATGGCTGTCTTAGGTGACAACAGGGCAGATACAGTGTAAGGTGGTTTAGTGTGCTACTGCTGTGCTATACTCACACAGCACACACACACACTAACTCCTGCAGATGGCTGGATTGGTAGAGAACAGCACTGAGAAGAACACACTATCCCTGCCTCTTTTTCCTCTATCCCTACACATTCCCCACAAGCAAAGGCTGAGAAGAATACACTATCCCTGCCTATTTTTCCTCTTTCCCTTCACTTTCCCCACACAGAAATGATTCACATATAGTGTGTACATGTACAGTACACTGTCACTGTTCCTCAAGCCGGAACACACTACACGAGGCCGCCGGCGCCGTGTCCTTATATAGTGTGGGGCGTGTACTAAACGCCCTGAGTTATAACTGGCCACAGGCATCCTGCCTGTGGCCAATTATTGCTCTTCTCGCCGCTGGCTCTATGATTGGCCAAGCATGCGGGGTCACAGTGCATGCTTGGCCAATCATCAGCCAGCAATGCACTGCGACTGGCGCAGTGCATCGTTTTTGCTCTTCTCGCCGCTGGCTCTATGATTGGCCAAGCATGCGGGGTCACAGTGCATGCTTGGCCAATCATCAGCCAGCAATGCACTGCGACTGGCGCAGTGCATTGTGGACCGTTCGCATCACACGAATTTGATGCGAACGGCCCTCAGAGTTCTACCCTCGACGAGCGGAGAACGGCCCATGTTCGATTCGAACATGGGTTTGAATCGAACACCGGGCCCATCCTTAGAGCCCTTAAGTCATTCAGAATACCGCTGTAATTCCCATTAGGAACCCTGTGAAAACACATACATCTTTGGCTCTGGCCGTGGCTATGTAAACAACCCAAAAAATGTCCGCGCCCATGATAGGGTCATGTATTGTTTTTCACTATGGTAGATATGGTGATATCTTGGAAAATGGCCGCCATAATATTAATAAGATAGACTCCGGGAAAATGGCCGCCGATTAACTTCAATTACAAAGACTATTTAAAGATTACCAATGTGCCTTCCTAGTATCCTCTGATGACGTGATGTGATGCCACGCGTAAGGACAGGAAAGGCACAACATACTGAAAGAGGGAACGAGCTCGGCGCTCGTATAAGATAAGAACTTTGTTATTTATTGTTTGTGAGTACCGCTGTTTTTACTTAATAATAAACGCCCAAATGCTTTAAACATACTACACTATACGGCATCCTCCCTTTTCTTTATCCATCCCGGCATCTGCCGTGAGATTAAAAGGAAAATACCATCTGGGACCAGAGATAGGATATCCATCCATCCAGGCACAGTGACAGAGGGGAGAGGAAGCTGACATTTCCAGTTCATTTGCGGTTAACCCTTTAAGGGTTCACTACCTACCTGAGTGTAAATCCCCACTGCTAGAGACACCCCCACTATTATAAGCACATGCTCAATATCTTCATATTTTGCACACCTGTATGCACTTTCACTGGAAAAAGAAAAATCGCACAATAGACTCTCAACTGCATTTGTTTTGCATTTTATGGACTTGCATGGAGAAAATTTGCACCTATGTATACGTTATTACTGTGTTTGCACCGTACAATCTGCACAGACCGTTTAGCATCTTCATATCTGCACTTTATTGTTCTTAGTGCTTAATTCTCGTATTCTGCACTGTACTGCTACCAGCACAATTGGATTATTCTCATATCACCTATCACACATCCTTAGTGTGATTGCATCACTCTAATTATTTGCACTTTACTGTGCAGTCTGCACCCATCATTTTGTGCACTTTCACATTAGCACCTTTGCGATTATTTTCACACACTGTGATATACTGCTCGTTTGCACATTTTTATATTCTTCTGCACCTTATTTTATTGCTATCATGTTTTTTATATATAAATATATTTTATATATTTTATTATTTTTCTAATTTGTGGTTTTAGGTGCTATTAGCTATTTTAAGCATTTGCACTTATTTGACATTATTTATTTATTTAATGACAGTAGTAATTTATACACTGTGTATACACATTCTTTTTGACTGCTACCTTTAGCAGCACAGGCTATTAGCTAATTCAAGCATTTGCACTTTATTTTCAATATTCATTTTTTGTGACAGTAGTAATTTATGCACTGTATATACACTTTTCTTTTGGACTGCTACCTTTAACAGCACAGTCCCGAGATTGGTCTATTATTGGAGTAATACCACCGGGAATATACTTTGCTGGAGACAGTCTCCCACCTAGGTGTCTCATTTATACACTGCTATTTAGCAGCAGATACTTACCTTTACGTTGCAATACTTTGTCACACCGTATTTGCGCAGCGGTCTTACAAGCGCACTTTTTTAAAAAAAAAAGTAAAGTTAGCCCAATTTTTTTTATATTGTGAAATATAATGTTACGCCGAGTAAACTGATACCCAACATGTTACGCTTCAAAATTGTGCCCGCTCGTGGAATGGCTACAAACTTTTACCCTTAAAAATCTCCATAGGCGAAATTTAAAAAATCTACAGGTTGAATGTTTTACATTACAGAGGAGGTCTAGGGTTAATTATTAGAATTATTGCTCTCATTCTACCGATCGCGGCGATACCTCACATGTGTGGTTTGAACACCGTTTTGATATGCGGGCGCTACTCACGTATGCGTTTGATTCTGCACGCATGCTCGGCGGGACGGGGCGCGTTTAAAAACATTTTTTCTATTTTTCTTATTTATTTTACCTTTTATTTTCACACTGTTTAAAAAAAAAAAATAAAAAATTGTGTCACTTTTATTCCTATTACAAGGAATGTAAACATCCCCTGCAATAGAAAAAAAGCATGACAGGACCTCTTAAATATGAGATCTGGGGTCAAAAAGACCTCATATTTACACTAAAATGCAATAAAAAATAAAAATTAAAAATAATTTGAAAAAATTAAAAAATAAAATGGCCCTTTAAGAGCTATGGGCGGAAGTGACGTTTTGACATCGCTTCCACCCTGCAGTGTCATGGAGACAGGTGGGGGCTATCTTCCCTTCACTCGTCTCCATGCACAGCCACAGGAAGGATCCGATCGCCTCCTCCGCTGCCGACGGCTCCGGTAAGCGGCGGAGGGCACCGGAACGCGGCGGGAGGGGGGCCCTCTCCCGCCGCAGATAAAAGTGATCTTGCGGCGAATCCGCTACAGGGACCACTTTTATCTTGTACTAGACCTCCGGCCGAACACGGGAATACCGGAGTTATGGCAGCTAGCTGCTGCCATAACAACGATATCCGTCCTCAAAATAGGCACGTACATTGGCGTGCGACGGTCCAGAAGTGGTTAAACGGAGATCATCAGCCTTCTGTAGCCATTGGGAAATGGTAGGAATCGATTGATTTCCCCAATTAGATAGAATTATGGATTTACCAGCATTTAATCAATGTGGAATTATAGACACCCTATATTGACCTATTGGCTCTTCCGTGCAATGAAATAGGAATGCCAATGGTTCAGGTCTAATTACTTCACTCTATATCAAAGAAAGCGTTTACGCCACTTCCTCCCTAAATGGATATATCATAGAGCAGGACCACCATATATGCCCATGTGTTGCTCGACTTCCACATTCCCTCCAACACAAGGGTGAGTTTGATGTATACATGGCATGCAATTTTACTGCTGCATGGTGCCACCGAGTAAGGAGTTTGTAATTTACCTCCTCCATTTTGCACGAAGTGGCAGACATATAAGTAAGTTGCATAACTTTGTTTTTTTGTTTATCTGTAAATCAAAATTTCAAAGCAAACTTCCAGAAACCGTAATCTGGGTAGCCCAGACTCTGCAAAAATCAATAAGGCTTTATAAAATTATGAAATACAAATGCTGTGGCGGATCTTTATTTTGCATAATCGCTTCAATGAGATTTAGCTCATTTAAAGAGCGAATAGCTGGGGTTGCGGTAGGATCTGGAAAAGACTATTTCTAAGAGCCTTTCAGGAGAAACCCTGGATAGAGCGCAGCTCCGCCCACTTTTCAGGAAACACTTGCTTTGACCTTTAAATCCCTCCTCTTCCACCATGGCTTCAGTTATTGTGACCTCCGGCATACTGGAAAACAAAGCACAGAGAACCACACAAACCATGACAGATACTTGTATCACCTTTAACCTTAGAAACACAAGGGAGGGAAACTAGGGGTTGTCCTGAAAGGCTCTTCGAAATACCGTCACCGGTCAGTCTAACTAAGGCTTTCTCAACTCGCCTTTCAGGACAACCCTGGAGAGGATAACCGAGAAGCTTACCTAGGGTGTGACTACTGCCTGCAGTACCTTCCTGCCGAAGGCCTGATCCGCAGCTGGCAGTAAGTCCAGCCTGTAGAGCCTTTCGGCCCAAGATACTGCTGTTGCTCTTGTGGAGTGGGCAGCAATTCCTGATGGAGGAAATTCACCTTTTGCCCTGTTGTCCTCTGTAATTGCCCCTCTGAGCCACCTACCCAGAGTGCTCTTAGGAGCTTTTTCCCCCCTTCCGAGGGCCTGAGAAGATTATGAAGAGTTTGACTTTCTGAAATCCCTAGTGACAGACAGGAACTGGAGAAGGCACCTCCTCACATCCAGAGTATGGAAAGCTTCCTCACCTGCATTAGAAGGAGCTGTAGAGAAGGTAGGCAAAACTATTTGTTAAGAGCGATGAAACTTTGAGGAGACTTTGGGTAGGAAAGCTGGGTCTGTCTGAAGGACCACCCGGTGTGGAAAAACTCTAAGGAAAGGCTCCTTGACTGCCAAGGCCTGAAGCTCACTGATTCGCCTTGCCGACGTAATACCACTAAAAAGATTGTTTTCAAAACTACATTTTTTAAACAAGTCTCTTGTAGGGGTTCAAGCGGAGACCCCGTTAGCCCCTGTAGAACGATGGATAAATCCCAACTAGGGAAATTACTAAGGGCCACTAGCCTATTTCGTGCCAAGGCCCTAAAAAATCTAGAAATTAAGTTTCCCTGGAAAGGGTTTTTTCAAAATAAACTGACAGAACCGCTACCTGAGTCTTCAAGGTGCTGGCTGCTAATCCTTTCTCCATTCCATCCTGGAGATATTCGAGGACTGAATTTACACTTTTTACCTGGAAGCCCTTGGAGGTACAATAGGAGTTACATTTTCTCCATACTTTTAGGTATATCGTCCTAGTTATCTCCTTTCTGCTGGAAAGTAGGGTCTTAACTACCCTATCCGATAACCCTCTAGCCTTTAGGAGGTCTTCCTCAGAAGCCAGGCAGTTAATTGTAGTCTGCCTACTTCTGGATGAACCACTGCTCCTTGCGACAGCAGGTCCTCCCTGGATGGTAGTCTCCACGGAGGTTCTGCGGCCAGTAGAAGCGTTGCGAACCAAGGCCTTTTTGGCCAGAAAGGCATGATTGGGATCATGCTGGTCCCCTCCTCCCTGAACTTCCTTAAGACCATCGGAATTAGAGGGAAGGGGGAAAGGCATAACACAGGTGGTAGTGCCACGGATGTGCTAGGGCATCTAGGCCTATGGCCTGGTCCTCTCGGTGAAGAGAAAAGAACCTGCAGACCTTGAAGTTCTGTTGACTGGCAAATAGGTGTACCCCCACACTCTGGAAATCATCAGAAACACTTCCTGATTCAGACTCCACTCTGCTTCTATCAGCCTTTTCCTGCTGAGCAGATCGGCAAATAGATTTAGGGAGCCCATTAGGTGGACTGCTGACAGGGAGGCTACATTCTGTTCTGCCCAACAGAAAAGTTGATCGGCTAGGTCCATAAGGCCCCTGCTCCTGGTCCCTCCCTGTTTTTGGACATATGCTACCGCGGTCGTATTGTCCGAGAGGACTTGGACATGATGACCCCTTACCACATGATGAAAAGCTAGGAGGGCTAAGAAAATGGCCCTGAGCTCTCGCCAGTTTGACGACCTCCGGGACTCTGCCATGGTCCAAGTCCCTTGTGACGTTAGGCCATCCAGATGGGCTCCCCAGCCCCATGCACTTGCGTCTGTTGTGAAACGCTTGTCTAGTGGGAAACCCAAGGGAGGCCCCTCGTTAGATTGGTTGGAACCCTCCACCACCAAAGAGCTCTTTTTACCTTTGAAGTAAGTTTGACTTTCTTCTCCAGAGAAACCTGATGCGACCAAGTCTGCAAAATGTTTGACTGGAGAGGCCTGGTGTGAAACCTGGCCCACTTTACCACTGGGATAGAGGCCGTAAGGAGCACTAACACCTTCATGGCTGAGCGAACTGATACTAGACAATTCGTTTGAACTTGTTTCACTGCTGCCTGGACCGTTTCCAACTTTGCCTGCGGAAGGAAGACCCTCTGGAGAACTGAATTGATTATATAGCCCAGAAAGGTTACTTCCTGACTTGGGTCCAGGTTTGACTTCTCCAAATTGAGGAGCCACCCTAAGTCCCTGAGGTGAACCTGAGCCACCTGCAGATTTGTAAACACCTGCTCCCTGGAGTCAGCAAAAAACAGAAGGTCGTCTAGATATACGGAATTACAGAAATTCCCCTCAACCTCAGTGGTTTCAGGGCTTCCGCCATAATCTTTGTAAAGATTCTGGTGGAAGAAGAGAGCCCGAAAGGTAGGGCCCTGAACTGCAGGTGCCAAATCAACGTCCCCAGGTTGACTGTCAACCGGAGGAAACGTTGGGAGGTCTGGGCAATCTGGACATGCAGATAAGCATCCCTCAGGTCTAGGGATGCTATGAAACAATTTGGCATTAATAGTTTCGTTATCCAATGGATTGTATCCATGCGAAAATGCTTGTATCGGATTGACCTGTTTAGGATTTTTAGGTTTAAGATCAACCAATACTTTCCTGAGGGCTTTTTCACCAGGAATATGTGGGAATAAAACCCTCGCCCTTGCTGATGTTTCGGAACCTCGACAACTACCTCTTGCTGTATCAGCTCCTGTAACAAGTTCGTCATGGCAGAGGCCTTGTCTTGGTCCTTTGGAAGGGCCGTCACATAGAACCTGTTTGGAGGAGGCTCCAGAAACTCTAGGTTGTAGCCCTGAGCGACAATATTCCTCACAAACTGGCTCAAAGATGTTTTGTTCCACTGCAGAAGGAAGGCCGATAACCTTCCTCCTACTGGAACTGGGCTGTCACTTGCTTTTGGGTGTTTTTTTTTTTTTTTTTAACAACAAGGTTGGTCTTTATTAAGTAAATCGTTACAGAACAAGGTATCATACAACAAACAGTATCTTATCATTCCTTGATAACTATCGGAAGGCAGTACAAGTTATTACAGACAGTGACATCAGATTCAGGTAAAACCAAGCTACTTCATTGGTCAGAGATATAGTTCAAGGATATACACGCCTATCGCGGGGCCTGACTTCCGCTTCCGCCGACGCGACCGGATGTGACGGTCGGACGCGGCGTTCGGATGTGAACAGCGGGAGGTTTGAGATCAGCCTGAGTCTCCGACAGTATCCTGAATAGTCCCCGCTACCGAGACCCTAAGCCCGCAAAAACGATCGCTTGGTGGTGCCCGAGTCTCCTACGGAACCCTGATCGACTTCTGCTAACGAGACTTTAAACCCGTGAAACCCACGAAAACGATCGCTTAGGTGCGATGAGTAATAGTAAGCAGTCGGCGGCCGATCGTCTTAAAGAATTTGCTCGAACGGATAAGCAAGACGGCGGGCGTAGCCCCCCACAGACACGGAGTGGTGGACCATCAGCGCTGGATATCCAGAAGCTTAACACGCCCATGCCGCAGTCCGGAAAAGCTGCAGAAAAACAGGAGAAACATCCCAAACTGACTCTGGAACAGATGAACTCCCAGATAATGGAGGCCATCCACTCGAGTAATGCAGCCCTAACAGGTAAAATGGATGAGATTATAAATGATATAGGACTGATCAGGCATGATATGCAGAGCATAAGAGAGAGAATGATGGAAATGGAAAATAGGACTGCTTTACTGGAAGATACTGTTACCCCTATGCCCAAAAAGATAGCTTCAATAGAAAAACAGATTACCATGTGGCATCAAAAATCTGATGATTTTGAGAACCGTATGCGCCGCAATAATCTAAGAATAATCGGTTTACCAGAAAAGGCAGAAGGGTTTAATCCTGGTGACTTTATAGAAAAATGGCTGAAAAATGTATTCCCAGATATGGAGGTATCAGCAGCATATGCAGTGGAGAGAGCGCATAGGGTCCCGGCAGCAACACCTAAACCAGGGTTTCCCCCTAGACCCCTGTTGGCACGATTACTAAATTGCAGAGACAGAGACACAATTCTGCGGAAAGCAAGACAAAAAGGAGAGATTCGCTATGAAAATAGCAAAATATCAATATTCCCAGACTTCTCTCTGGAGCTGCAAAAACAACGGGCAACATTTTATGAAATAAAACGAAAAATGAGAGAGGCAGGAATTGAATATTCTATGGCATACCCAGCACGACTGAGAGTGGAGGAAGGGGGAAAGACTTTGTTTTTCAGTACACCTGAACAAGCTAAAGACTGGCTGGGAATAACTAGGCCTATGCCTCGATAGGAGAAACAGAGAAGCCCTGAAAGGATATGAGACACCAAGAATACTGGGACTTTGGGGGGGGGCGGAGGAGGGGGGATGAGAGGGACACTCTCCCTACTTTATATTTGTTTTTATTTCCCCTTTTTTTTTTTTTTTTTTTTTTTATTCCCCTAGGGTAAGGGAAGAAGTTTTAATAATTGATTGATTTGGTTTTTTTTCTTTCCTGATGTGTTTTTGTTTTTTTTTTTTTTTTTTTTTTTTGTGTTCTCTGCCTTTTTTCGTCTCTTTTTTTCCCCCCTTTCCTTTTTCTTTCTTTTTTTTTTGAGGGGAGAAATGGGAAAAGGTAAAATGTAAATGTTTATTTGTATGTCCATTTGATAGGTGAACGGGAGGGATGGGGAGGAGGGGGGGCAAATGGAGGGTGATGGGGTGTGTATAAATAGTAAAACGGAGCTAAACTCACAGCGAAACACATTGAAATAAGCACTAGTTATAAAGGGAAGAGAGAGAAGAGAGAGAGGAATCTTTCTCTTTTACCTTTCCCCCTTTTTTTTTTTTCTTTCAAGACACAATAATAAGGAAAGGCTAGAGTAAAAGTTAAGAGACACATTATAAACACCATAAACACAAATAGATGGGGGAAGGGGGGAGGGTTGGGGAGTGAACAGATAAAAATATAGAGTTGTGCACAAGGAAGGAGGAGGGGGGGGGTGGGGGAAGGGAGAGAACAGGAAAAATATATATATTTTTTTTTTCTCGTTGTTGCTGTGTGGTGTTTCGTTTTTTTTTTTTTTTTTTTATATAAAGGGGAGGGAGAGGGTGAAAGGAGGGGATGCCTTCTCCTCCCCCCTCCTTGGCGGCTCCCCCCTCGCCCCTTATATTTATGATTAAGCGGGAAAAGGGTAGGTGCAGACAGGCTGAAATCGAAATTAATTAACTATATAACAGCAGAAATGCAATATGTTGGTAATGCCCTAAAAAAAATGGTATGGATGAACGGAATGGAAGGGATGAATGAAAGGAGAATGGTAGAAAAGAGAATGGTCACGGAAAGGAAAAAGAGACATACGATTTATTTTTCCTCTCCTTTTATTTTTCGGGGGAATAATGGCTAAAATAAAATACATTAGACATGAGTAATCAACACACATTTTTGTCATGGAATGTGAGAGGTATGGGAACGCAATTAAAACGAACACAGGTTTTTTCAGAAATTAACAAGGTGCAGGCAAAGATCATTTGTATCCAAGAAACACATATGACTAAAGAGAGATTGAAGTACCTAGAAAAACCTTGGATACAATGGTCAAGCCACTCATGTCATACTACATATTCAAGAGGGGTCTCTCTTTTGGTCCATCGAGGGGTAACATGGGAGTGTATTAGAGAAAAAAGAGATCCCGATGGAAGATATGTCTTTGTCTTTGCGTTGGTGCACGCAATGCCTGTTGTAATCATGGGGATTTATAACCCCCCCCCCCCAGCTACAATGCGAGTACTGAAAGAGGCAGTGATATTTATGTCAGAATACCCAGAGGCACATGTCGTATGTATGGGAGATTTCAATATGTGCTTAGACCCAAAATTAGACAGGTTCGGAAGAAGTAAGCATAAAGGAGGGGAAGGGCCGAAGGTGTTGGAGAAATTTATGAATGAAGTAGGATGGGCTGACCTGTGGAGGATTAGAAACCCTGGGACCCGGGCTTACTCATGGCATGCGCCAGGGAGAGGGCGCATGTCTAGAATAGATATGGCAATGGGGAACGAAAAGATCCTGCCAATGGTTCGGTCTGTGGCGTATATGACAAGAGGGGTGTCTGACCATTCTGGATTAACCTTTGAGCTAAAAATAGGCCCAAAAAGAATAAAACCGGGCTATAGGATACAGGCTCAATGGTTAACCCAGATAGGATTAAATGATAGAATTCCAGAGCAAATGGGAATGTTCCTGGAAGCACATGGCAACAGGAAAATAGATGGAGTACTCTGGGATACATTTAAGGCATATTTGAGGGGGATAACAAGATCAACAATATCATATATTAAACACACTAATAGACAGGAAGAGGAGGAATTGGAACAATTCTGTGCACAGGCAGAAAATAGGTTTATAGGGGACCCCTCAAATATAAACCAAATAAGATGGGCAGCCTCATCACGGCAATATAAGAACCAACTAATAATTAACGCAAAGCGTAAGAAACTCCAATATGCACAAAAAAACTTTGAACAAGGACAACAATCTAATAAGATGCTGAACTTTATGATAAAACGACAAACCCCATCACTAGCAATATCAGAGGTGAAAAATGAAAAAAGAGAGATGGTAAACACATTAGATGAGATACTTGAGACATTCCAAAAATACTATATTAATATGTATACATCAACACTGACCTGTACACGAGAAGAGATAGAGGAATATCTGAAGGATTTGAACTTCCTTAAATTAACAGAGGAACAAAAAGAGGAGTTAGAGAGGGACATAGAGGAAGAGGAAGTACGAGAAGCTATCTTTTCTCTGGGAAAGGGTAAGTCCCCAGGACCAGATGGCATACCACTGGAAATGTACCAGCGATATGCAGAAATTATGGTACCAGTTATGACCAAAATGTATGGAGAGGCGTTCCAAAGGGGAGAAATGCCTGTTTCCATGTATGATGCTACAGTCATATTGATACCAAAACCAGAGAAAGACAGAACTGAGTGTGGGTCGTATAGGCCAATATCGTTATTAAATATAGACTATAAAGTACTGGCAAAAGTGCTTGCCAATAGGCTTAACCAGGTAATCTTGTCTATAATAGCGGAGGATCAAACTGGCTTTATGCCAGGGAAATCCACATCAATTAATATTAGAAGGACGCAATATATGACACAAATGAGAGAGTTTATCCCGGAAACAAGTGCCTTGGCATCGCTGGATACAGCCAAGGCATTTGATTCCATAGAATGGGAATTTCTGCAGACAGTCCTGGAAAGGAATGGATTTGGGGAAAAATTTTGAAAATGGGTGAGAATAATCTATAAACAACCATGCTCCAATTTGCTAATAAACGGTATATTATCCCCTACAATAAAACTATATAGAGGAACAAGACAGGGCTGCCCAATGTCACCGCAATTATTCGCTCTGGCAATTGAGGCACTGGCAAATAGATTCAGACAATCAGATAAATACAAAGGGATTAAAGTAGGAGAAAAAACCGAACACATAGGCTTATATGCGGACGATATTATATTATATATGGGAGATGCGCAAGCATCTCTGACAGAAGCAATGAGAATAATAGAAACATACGGGAGGTTCTCAGGGTTAAAAATAAATTGGCAAAAATCCGCACTGATGCCTCTGGGAACAGGTAATGAAAGGAGAGCTCAGACCCCATTAAAAATAGTGGAAGTCTTTAAATATTTAGGAGTAAATATTACTTGAAACATGAAGATGAGATGGAAGCTAATATACTCCCACTAGTAGAATATGTAAAGAGAAAATTGGAAATATGGATAAAGCTACCAATATCAATGGCAGGCAGAATTCACCTGATAAAATCTATCATATTACCCAAGTGTTTATATGTATTTGCACACTCCCCAGTAAAAATACCAAAACAGATATTTAAAAAATTAAACTCGCAGATGACTCGGTTCATTTGGGCATATGGAAGATGTAAATTAAAATTTAATAAACTACAAAGACCAAAGACAGAAGCTGGACTGGCCCTCCCGGATTTATATTTATATTATTTGGCAGGGCAATTGAAACATCTAAGATCATGGGTAGGACAGGAAAAAATAACAAGGATAGAGGAATATCTTCTTAGTAAAATGCAAATAGATGATTTAATGACGGGATTAGAATTAAAAGATTTGAGGAGAGTGGGAGTAAAAATTCCCCTCTTGAAGTTGGCAAGGACAGTATGGAGAGAGGCTAAGAAATTGACGGGATTTGTTGGAATCCCAACAGAAACTGCGCTTTGGAACAACCCAAAATTTGAACAACTGGAAGCCTTTGAGGATAGTAAATTCTGGAAGCAGAATAAGATAACAACTTTTGGTCAGCTATATGACAAAAATGTAATACTAACCTATGAAAACCTGTGTAAACAATATAATTTACCGAGTAAACAGTTTTACAGATACCTTCAGTTGAGGCAGGTGCTACAGACACAGTTTAGAAGAGGGGAAATAAAAATATCCAAATATCCCCTTATAGGTATCCTGAGATCACAGGGACCTAAGGGACTGATAGCAAAGATTTACACACACCTGTTACAGAAGAAAATAGAAGGCGAACCACTGAAAATAAGGGATAAATGGCAGGAGGCTATCCCAGACATGAGCGATCATGAATGGGATGAAGCCTGTAATTCCCACTGGAAGTTATCCCCTGCAATGAATAACAGGATAATACAGATGAATATAATACATCAGACATACTTGGCTCCAAATAGATTGTATAAAATGGGGAGGATGACTGAACCAAGATGTACTAGATGTGGGCAGGGGGGAGCAGACTTCCTTCATGTAATGTGGTACTGTGGTAAAATAGGAAAATACTGGCAACAAGTAGCTAGGAAAATAGGAAAAGTCTTGAATAAACCTTTTATAGCTACGATGGAATTATGTTTGTTGGGGATATTGAGGGAAGAGAGAGATAATAGAGATATAGTTCAGCATAACTGAAACGTTTCTCCCATGAGGCTGACTGAGGAGTAAGCATAGTGTCGTGTTCAATCCCCCCCTCTAAAAGGGAGGAGGGGAGGGGGAGGGAAGGGGGGGGAGACCCGGCCCCTGCCGCTCTACAACATATCCGCCATGCTTGCTCCTGTGTTTCAGCATCTTTTATTAGAATTGTTCAACCCATGGCAACCAAAGCCGGTCAAATTTTTGTGGGCATCCTCTATTGATGTACGTCAGTTTGTACAAGGGGAGCACTGCATTAACTGCAGAATCCCATGAGGCCATCGTGGGTGGGGAAGGAGAAATCCAGGTCCTAAGGATCTCTTTCCTGGCGTAGAACAGCAGGAGAGAAATCAGTAACTTAGTGTAACTAGGCCTCTGCTCGTCATCATGAATGCCCAACAGCGCCAACTCAGGCGTCGCTGGGACATCAAGCTGCAGTCGTATGTTGATGCATTCGAAGACTTCTGTCCAGAACCTCTCTATCAGCGGGCACTGCCAAAACATGTGTATAAACGTACCCTCTGGGGCCCGACATTTGGGGCAGCTGGACGACCTGTGCGGGTAAATCTTATGTAGTCTCTGGGGGGTGTAGTATACCCGGTGCATAAATTTAGTGTGTATTAGCCTATCTCTGGAGGATATGACTACCTTTGCCCCATCCTCAAAGCACTCTTCCCATGAATCTCTATCTAAGTCCGGGATGTCCTCATGCCATTTGCCCCAAAGGGTGTCTATCTTGGGAGAATCCACACCTAGTAAAATAAAATAAAGGGTGGAGAGGGTTTTTGCTAGCGACTTCTGGGCAAGGGTCTCTTCAACAGGGTCGCACTGCAACACTATCCCCTCTGGGAATTGAGCCCTGACCGCGTGCCGCATTTGATAGTACCTAAATAACATGTGTGTTGGTAAACCAAATTTCGCTGCCATGATCCGAAAAGGAACCAAGAGTCCCGATCGGAGTATGTCGCGAAGAGTCTTAATTCCATAATTGGCCCAGAGTTGCGGATCGGGGATAGATCTTAGGTGTTTCAAGGAGGGATTACCCCACAGAGGGGTGTGAGGGGACCACTGAGACGGCGTCAGGAATCTCTTCCTAGCCGCAGTCCAGACCTTCAGGGTCACTTTGGTGGCATTTGGGAGGGAGGGGTAAGCTGCTGGTCCTCTGTACACCAAGTTACCTAACTCAGTCAGGGAGCCCAATATAGCTGCTTCTAGACTCGTAGCTGCATTCGATCTAGATTGTTCGAACCACCACCTCACCGTGACAAGAATTGCCGCCCAGTAGTAAGTCATAAAGTTAGGAAGCGCCAGCCCTCCACAACGTATAGGGAGTTGGAGTGTAGATCTGGCCAACCTCGGGGACGCTCCCCCCCACAGGAAGGACCCAATGAACCCCTCAAGCTCCTTAAAGAAGGAGCCAGGGAGCCACACCGGGCAATTCCTAAAAATGTAATTGAACCTGGGTAGATATAACATCTTAATGACGCTAATTCGGCCCAGTAAATTTAGTGGAAGGTCCTTCCACTTAGAACAGTGGTCCTTGAGTCTTGTGACAATCGGTTGCAGGTTAAGACGCTGGAAGGCCTGGACGTCTCTGGACACCACAATCCCCAAATATTTAAACTCCTCCACCCACTGCAGGGGAGAGGATATACCTCCTGACCTAGATCGAGGGTCCAAGGGAAACGGCACCGATTTAGCCCAGTTAATGTTAATTCCTGAAAACTTCCCGAACTCATTAAAAATCTCTAGGGCAGACTGCAAGGAAGCCTCAGCGTCCTGCAGGTAAAGCAAGGCGTCATCCGCGTATAGGGAAACTTTCTCCTCCAGAGGGCCAACCCGGAGCCCCCGTATCGCCCCTGACTCTCGAATTCTTGCAGCCAGGGGTTCGAGAGCTAGAGCAAAGAGGCTGGGCGACAGGGGGCAGCCTTGTCTGGTGCCCCTCTGGAGGAGAAAAAACTCTGAGAGGGTGTCGTTGGTACGAATCCTGGCCCTAGGGGATCTATATAACATACCCAACCATGACAGGAACTTAGGGCCAAACCCAAACCTCCCAAGAACCTCCCATAAATATTTCCACTCGACGGAATCAAAGGCCTTTTCCGCGTCAAGGGAGGCGATGACTCTGGTGCCGCTATTGTCATGGGTTATTCCCAAGTTAAGGAAAAGTCTTCTGATGTTGATATCGGTGCCCTTCCCAGGCATGAACCCGGTCTGGTCGTGATGAACCAGATCCTCAATTACTTTGGCCAGCCTAAGGGCCAGAATTTTGGCAACTAATTTAGCATCAGCATTTATCAATGAGATAGGTCTGTAGGACGAACACTCCTCCGGGTCCTTACCAGGTTTAGGCACCAATACCACTACTGCCTCGGTCATAGAGTCCGGGAGTAGGCCGTCTAGGGAAAACTGTGAGAAAAGCGAGACCAGCCTAGGGGCTAGCAGCTCTTGATGGACCGAGTAGAATTCAATAGGGATTCCATCAGGGCCAGGTGATTTGCCTGACTGCATAGCGCCTATTGCTATTTGGACTTCTTCTAGGGTAATGTCCCTATCAAGGGTCTTCTGTTGGTCAGGGGTAAGCCGGGGAAGGTCTACTACGTCAAGAAATGATGACAGGTCCCCGTCGTCGTACGTGACTTTGGAAGTGTACAGGTCTTGGTAGTACTGCATAAATCTACCGCTAATAGCCTCAGGGGTGGTTAAAGTGTTCCCTCCTGCATCCCTCAGCCGTCCTATATGGGTCGTGGTAAGTTGCCCCTTAGCCAACCAAGCTAACAGCCTCCCATTTTTGTCACCAAACTCAAACACCCTCTGGGCACTTGCTAGCATGGCTTTCTTGGTCATGTCAATCCGAAGCAAAGACAGTTCCCTAAGCGTTCCCTGCCAGGGGGAGTAATTTGCCTGAGTAGGGTGACTAATATATTCCCTTTCCAAGGTCGTGGCCCTGTCCTCCAGTTGTTTTAGGGACTGCGTGTATTCTCGTTGCCTGTTCGCTATCTTTTTGATATAAGTGCCTCTGACCCAAGCTTTAAAGGCATCCCAGAGGACCTGTGGGTTAGCTGACTCCCCATTGTGTATCCAATAGGTACATATGTCCTCAGGCATGTCTTCCTGTATCTTGTCTTCCATAATCCAATATTTGGACAATCTCCAAAGTCTTGGGCCTATCCTAGGAGCCACAGTTATCTTGAGTAATAGCGGGAGCGTGATCTGAGATGCCACGGGAGAGGATCTCAGCTGAGGATGTCACCCGCAGCATGTCGGACGACACGAATGCCATGTCTAATCGTGACAGTGTCCTATATGTCGTGGAGAGACACGTGTATTGTTTGTCGGACGGATGGAGGTGTCTCCACACGTCCGTCAAGTGGAAAGCAGAGGCCCAGAGTGATAGTCCAGTGCTGGGGGAGGGGGAGGGGCGAAGCCTGTCTAGTTCTCCAGCCATCACTAGGTTGAAGTCCCCCACCACTAGCACTCTGCTGATATCTAGTTGTACCACCATGTGCATTAAATCATGTAGCACCTTAACATCCGCTGGGGGCGGCAAGTAGACTCCCACTATGATATAGGGAAGGCCCCCAATCAGGGCTTGCAACATGACGTAGCGCCCCTGGGGGTCAAGTTTGACTTGTACCAGATGGAATGCTAGGGATTTGTGGATTAAAATGCTGACCCCCCTTGCGTAGTTGGAATAAGTGGCATGGTAGTGAGCTGCAACCCAAGCTTTCTTCAGACTCAGTATTTTCCCACCTATCAGATGAGTCTCCTGCAGTATGCAAATTTTGGGGCAGTGCTGTCTAAGGAACCCAAAAACAAGGGATCTTTTTATGGCTGAATTGAGCCCCCTGACGTTCCAGGACAAAACAGTAAAGTCAGCCATAAGAATGTTGTGAGCATAACATTAGGATTATACCTGCTGATACAACGTATTTCGTTCCTGGGGGACTGCTGGGCTCCCCCTCCCGTCTCAGATGGACGAGGGAATCCCCTGGTGGAAGAACCCGCGATCCCTCAGGAAGCCACATCGTATGTACCGTTGTTACTGTGCATATGTACCAACCCCAGATAAACAGAACCAACCTGTAAGTAGAAAAAATAAAAAAAAAGAGAAAACAACTATGGGAACAAACCGTACCCATTCCCTTTCTTGGCGGCAACGGCCGACCCCCCCCCCCACCCCCCCCCCACCCCATGCTCCCCCAAACAGCGGGGGGCATCCGAATCCCAAAACCCTGACACCCCTCATAAGAGGTGCACAGACAGATCGGGAGGCGTGGGCCCGATCAGAACTACGCCAGTGAATTTGGGAACAGTTAAATTAAAGTACTTTCCCAGAACACCTTCTGGGTTGAGTTGCTGGATTAGGTGCATTTTCTTGTCAGTGGAAATATACGACACCGAAGTTGTAAAACAAAATGCAAATACTTGAGTCAGTAGAGGCCTGAGAGGGGAGGATACACATCTGCTGGGTAAGGAATAATGGGGCCACGGTTCAAGTCTCATGAAGCACAGGGCTTTTTTGAAAAAAGAAAAAAAAAATGGAGATCACCAAATCAGGGGGTAGATCCAGGCCATGGTAACTAGGCTTATGGACAGTAGCAGAGTCTCTCCAGGGGAAAAGCCTAGGGATCTCGGGAGCTCAGGGGGGCCAAGCAGAGTGACCGGGGGGATCCCCCTCCAATGTCTAGAACACAGGGCCCAACAGGGGAACAGTATGAAGGGGAGCAGTTTGTCAGTCATACCTCTGCGTCAGTCCCGACAGGACCATCTGGGCTGTTATTGTGTCCATGTTCCTCATCCTGGTGGCAGGGTGTCCATCCATACGCTGGCGTCCCTTGGTGAGTTGAAGATACGGATCGTTTCCCCGTCCACAACACGCAGCTTGGCTGGGAACAAGATGCTGTAACGGATGTTCCTGGCTCGGAGGGCTGCTTTCACTGCATCGAAGGACCGGCGCTGCTTCTGCGTCTCGAGAGTGTAGTCTGGGAACAGCATCAATCTGGTGTTCCTGTAGTTAACATCCCCAGCGGTTCTCGCGGCCCGGAGTAGTTCATCCCTGTCCCTGAAGTTCATCAATCGGAGAATCAGTGTGCGCGGGGGGGCTCCCTCGGGCCCAGGCCTCGGTGGAACTTGGTGGGCCCTCTCTACAGTAAAGTGAGGGGAGAGTTGGGCTGCAGGAAGGACCGATCGGAGCAGGTCCTCCGTAAATGCAGTTGGGTTGCGTCCCTCCACACCTTCCGGGAGGCCTACGATGCGGAGGTTGTTCCTCCTGCTCCGGTTCTCGGCGTCCTCAGCCCGATACTCCAGTGCCTTTACCCTGGTCTGCAAGGCCCTGATGGACGCTTCATGGTTGGTGACTGCGTCCTCCGTGTCGCCCACTCGCTGCTCTACCGCCGTTATCCTGGAGCGAATCTTATCTAGGTCTTGTCTCACTAGACCGACATAAAGCTGCACAGCTTCTATTTTGTTCGTCAGTGTCGTCTGGCACATGTTAATAGCTGCCATCACCTCCGGAATTCCCGGCGGCGTCTCCTCCTCGTGGTCGGTCTGCGACGCCATGCTGTTGTTGTATGGAGGAGTAGGCCGCAGTTCCGGGGCCCGAGTCACAGGGGTGTCCTCAGGCGGAGGAAATTTCAGTTTTTTGGCCTTTTTGGGGCCCGTGGAGTACCTAGAAGGCATGCACAGACTGGAAGCCTCAAATAGGGTGGTTATCCGCTGATTTCGGATCAGTTACGGGTTCTACTCCAGCAGAGCTCAGAAAGTGCGACCGCTCAGTTCGGCATCCTGGCCACCCAGCACTCGAGATTTCTCGCCACCTGCCATGGCTGATTTGAGGCTTGCTGCCACTGAATCCCACGCCTTTTTCAAGAGGGCATCCGCCCTTTTGTCCATTGTATTCCTGAGTACCCCCATGTCCTCAAAGGCTAAATCTGTGTGGCGTGAAACCTGTGAAAATGCAGCATCAACCCGAGGCTTTTTGTTCCAAACTTCAGACTCTTTGTCATTGAATGGAAAACGTCTCTTGGTTTTGGAGAGGAAAGGGCCTCTTTCTGGATCCTTCCACTCCCCCTTGACTGTATCTGACAGCACACTATGAACTGGAAATACACTAGATTTGGTGTCATCCAGGCCCTGATACATTTTATCATGGACCGATAACTGGACCTTCTGCTTCTGAATGTCCAAAGTTGTATATAGCTTTCAAAAGGTCCACTTCTTCTAAGGACAGTTTGTATCTAGATCTACAGTTCTCATCCTCTTCTTCCCCCTCATCCTCTGAATCCCTGAGGGAAGGAAGAGTGCTTGTTCCTTCGTCCTCGGGAATCCATGACCTCCACCTGTCTGGAAGTGGACGCCCTAGGACTTAGCGGTGTCTGCTGGCTACTGCTTTGACCTGCTGGACTCTGAGCCAGCAACATCTTGACAGAGCTCAGAGAGCTTGCAATTTCCTTAACTGAGGAAAAAAGATCTCTATATTGCTGAGAGGATTCTTCCTCCACCAACTCCTTGATGCAAGATTTGCACAAGGCTTTTTGCCAAGATTCTCACAACGGATTCTTGCATGAGGGGCATTTCTTCTGGCCTGGAGGGTTTGACCGTTTTGCTTTCCCCAAGATCGTTTCCTAGAAAAAACAGAAAGGATGATGTCTTACTGCTACTGCGGAAGACCACTAACGCTAACAGTGTTCACACCACCACCACCAGGCAGAAGGAAAAACCCTTGGTGAAAAAGACATTGCAACCACTATTATCCCACAGGTCCGAGAGAAGTAAACCTCAGACACTGTAGGGGCAGACTCCCCTTAGGGAGGAAAACATAGTAACAGAAATAAACATGTAGCCCACAGGGATAAGAATAGAGCGCACTGTTGTGCCCCTCTTACCTGGGCCTGACCGGTGCCTGCCTCCACCGATGCTGAAGATCTCTCCTCCATTATGCAGAGAGTGCAGAGGGGACTGAAGCTACACAGCTGATTTTTTACATTTCCCGGGTCTGTCGTCATTACGCTGGCCGGAAGCGGAAGCACCAGTCTACGGACCCGCCCCCTAGCCCCTGCGTTCCAGGCGACCGGAACCACTCGTCGCCCTGCCCGAACAGGAAGCCGCGTCACTGGCCGCCACGTCATCCACCCTCCAGAGGAGACCCGGAAGCCGACTCAGCGCCAGAGCAAGAAAAACAAACTCAGGCTTTCGGGTGTCCAAGACGCCTCGACCTCCTGTCGGCCATTGCTCCCCTGAGCTGGACAAGGCTGGGAGCTCCGGAACACCCTCCGATCGTACCGGGAAGGAGCTGGGATGTTCGTTTGCTGTATGCACAGCACCTCACAGAGGTAAGGCCTTTCTGCTCCCCCTGGAGAGATTGCAGCCCCTATGGTTCCCACAAATGCTTCCACCATGGTGGAGGAAACACAATAACTGAAGCCATGGTGGAAGAGGAGGGATTTAAAGGTCGAAGCAAGTGTTTCCTGAAAAGTGGGCGGAGCTGCGCTCTCTGCAGGGTTGTCCTGAAAGGCAAGTTGAGAAAACTGGGATAGCTGCATATATCTCCACTGATCCAGAAATACTGGTTGGGTTTCCCTACAAAGAGATCTTAATGGTTTAATCTTTGAATCCTCCATCGCATGATGTAGTAGCAGTATAGACTTGTGGAACCATGATTCAAAACCCTTATCCAAGGTTCCTGGCATAAAATATTTATGTCCCAACAGAGGCATTATTGGGGAGTTATATTCCTAGTAGTATCGAGTATGCAAGGAATACCACAATGCCAACATAGATCTAGTCAGTGGAGATGTTGTAGATGCCAGCCCCCTCGTTACTCGAGGTATCCAAGGTACAACCGCAAGATCGATATCTGTCAATGCCGTTTCTAATTTAACCCAAAGTTTAGTCTTTTTAGCACATTTCCAATCTGTCATGCGTGTCATAATTAATTGCTTGATAGTATAGTTTAAAATTTGGTAAGGCCAGTCACCCTTCTTTTAGGATGATATAAAATGGTATGTGATATTCTAGTGCAATGTCCCTTCCAAAAAAAGTGTGCAATAATAGGCTGAAGAGTTGAAAAAAATCCTGCAGGGATTTGGAAGGTATATAAAACTCGAGGGAGGACATCTTTATGACATTGATCTTCCCTAACCACGATTGGCAAAGGGAAGACCATTTACATAGATCTAATTTAATGCTATTAAGCAAGGGGAGATATTTATGTTGAAATAAAACTAGTAAGATAAATACCTAGATACCTAGTTTATAGTGTAGATGATTGCAAAGAAAAGGGAAATATTCAGTATTTTAGATTTAATCTTATTAACTTTAAAATTGGATATAGATTGAGATTCATGTATTAATCTAAGCAAATTTGGCAGAGTAATCCTTGGCTGTTGAACATAAAATAACACGTCATTAGCATATGCACATAATTTATGTTCCTTTAACCTCACTTTTACACCATGTATATTTGGATTCATCCGTACATTCGAAAGAAAGGGTTCTACATAAAATAAAATAAAATTGGTGATAGTGGGCATCCCTGACCCGTACCGTTTTTAAGGGTTATTAAACCATTAACCTTTATACGGACAGTTGGTTGTGCATATAATGATGCAATGAAACATTCTCAGGCCCAATCCCAAAAACATCATAGTTATCATCCGGTATTCCCAGTCCACCCTATCAAATGCTTTTTCGGCTTTGGTTGAAATTAATAGGATGGGCTGGGAATTATGAAAAAAGAAAGAGAAAATACAACCTAGGAGCCTGATAAATTACTAAACATGAGGGTACCTTCATATATAATGGTAGGGTGTGTTCACAAGAAGCATAACATCACAAAAAGAAAAGAAAAAATATTGATGTGAACACCCACGGGTTATCTCATCATTCCAATTTATTAAAAGTAGTAAAACAGCATTACAAACATACATATTTTTCCAAAAATCATCTAACCTCCCCTGTAATGCCCCACTACCCCCCAAGTGAATAAGACACCCCTCCCTCCAAAATGGCCGAGACCCACTATCACAAACCCAACCCCCACCTCCCCCTCAGAAAAGGGGACCACTATTCACCTCCCCTTCAGAGATGGAACAAAGAACTGTATACGCTGCCTATAAAAACAAGATGGTAACCCAGGAACACCTGTATGCACAATACCCAGAGATGTAATCATGCCAGGCAGCTCCCAGTGCCCTGAATAAGAGGCTTCGCAACTTAGAGCCACATTGGGCGAATGCAGTAGCCCAACCTAAACAAGAGGCACTGAAAGACTGTATGACTGCTGGGTGAAGTCCTGTATGAGAGCAGCTATAGTAGTGTGATAGTGCCTAATCCCATTAAGGAATGGTAATGGAAGGGCCAGTGATCCTGTCAGGAGGACTGCATTGAGGGATAGAAGTTGAAGCTGACAGTTCAGGGATAAATTAAGTCTCTTTATGAGATAAAAGTGCACCGTTTGATCATCCCATTGGTTGCCACCCAGGTGGAGAAGATATCAAACTATTCCTGCAAAGGGAGTACAGACAGTCAAAGTCACGTAAGGGATTAAATTGTTACATCCGATACAGCCAGTGCATGAAGGGGTCCCAGTGCTCCGGGTATCCCATGTGAACTGCCGATGCAAATGGTCATGTAACAAGGTGTGTACGCGCTGTTCCGCGTCCTCAGATGGTGCCCTAATATAAATGGGTGATCGTGATCCTTCAACACTCCAGATCCGTGCAGATGGAAAGGTAGGATTGAGTCGGCTGTGTTGTGGGTCATGCAGGTAGTTCAGCACAAATTATTCTCCTCAATGAATCCCGCAAGTATGTCATTCTATTTGGACTCCACAGACAGGCAAAAAGCCGATCCCAATACACACTGCACAACAGCTGCTGTTCAACTAGCCCTCCAGCCAGACAGCGATAATATCATCAATCATGGGTCATCCAATGTCAACTAGTCCCATGCTAGTTACTTCCTTCGGTTCCTGTGATCTAGTCCTAACCACCGTGAGATCAAAGTGAGCAAATCTAGTAGCCAAAACTTACTCCATAGCATTGGATGGCGGAAGCCACATCAAACGTCACTTCCACCCAACGCTCTTAAAGGGGAATTTTTTTTTTTGTAAAAAAAAAATAAAAAAAGACATTTCAATATATATATTTTTGTGCCCAAGGTCCCCAACAGCTCCATTTAATTTCCTCCATCCATCAAATCCTCCATGGGTCGACCCCCTTAAATGAGACTACGCACTCATACATGAGTAAATGGGCCCATTTGTTAGATAAACCTATCACTCTCCAGATGTTCGATAGGATCTGGACCTCCACCTTTAAGTCCTCTAAATGTGTTACACAAAGGGAAACGTCTATAAAGATCCTTATGTTTTGGTACAGAACCCCTGATATCATCCACAAATTTGACCCTTCAGTTTCGCAGCGCTGTTGGCGATGCAGAACTGAAATCGGTTCATTATTTCACATCTTTTGGAAATGCTCCCTGATACGGCCCTTCTGGAGTGAGGTGGGGTTATTGGTACTGAAGGTGGTGGGGGTGTCCCTCCCGGTTGATCCTTTAAACTGTCTGCTGGGTCTCCCTCTCCCAGGCGTAACTAAAAATGCTAATCGACTAATTTCCTATATTTTATTAGCTGCAAGGAGGCTTATACCGTTATGCTGGCTGTCTAATGCCCCCCTTTCATGGCCCAGATTTCTCCAATTGATAGCAGAAATACGGAGAATGGAGTACCTAATGGCCACTGTATATGACTCTGTCTCTCAGTTTGACAAAATATGGGAACCCTGGGATCGGTCGGATCCCCCCCCCCACCTACTAGCCATTAATGGTTTTGCTCCATCCCTATATGGCAGCTGCCTCCCCCCCTCATCCACTTCCCCTCCTTATCCTTGTATGGGCTGCCCTTTGCTCCTCTGGAGAAGTTTATTATTAACCATAAGCCTCCTATAACTGTTTTATCATTCTCTGGCCATGCGGCCTGATGCTTTATGTATACTTGTTTTTCTGAGAACTGTACGTTAATCTCTCTCCTGATAAATTATGCAGTTCACTTCTGTGCTCTGCATTATTGGACGTTTATCTCCAGCTCCTAAATGTTCTTGTTTTTGTTACACTCCTATACATTTGTGGTCAGTGTAAACTGTATTACATGACTAAACTGTTTCTGCTTTGAAAATTTAATAAAAAATACAATTTAAAAAAATAAGAAAAAAATACCGTGCTGGAGGCTTCGGTCGTCGGTTCACTTGAAACCCTTCAATTCCTTATTTATCGAGGCCCTAAAGCCCCGTACCCTTTAACCCCCTCCATGCTTACTACCCTGAGAGCATGGAAGGCAGGACTGGCCATTGAAAATTGAATTTGAAAAATGCAAGCCAACTGAAATCTCCCTGAATACCCCGTTATGTCTGAACCCCAGTTTACCTCATATTTATACGATCCCTGACCCACATGCATGGACTAGACACGGAATCAAGCTTATGTCACATATAGTGTCACAAAGCTCCCTACTACCCTTCTCTAATCTGTCTTCCCTCTATAATTTGCCGAATTACTACCTATTCAGGTTTAATCAATTGTTGCACGCATTCGCTGCCCAATTTCCGAACTCCTCCTGTATAATGGCACAGTCAGAACTAGAGCGAACACTCAGATTCAATTGTGATAGGAAACCTGCCTCTCACCTATATGCACACCTCATCTTCGTGTCACTACCGACTCTTGACAAACTCTGGACTAGCTGGCAGACTGACATTCTAACATTGGACAATGATGATGATTGGGACGATGTTTGGGACCTCCCCTTTAACTCCCTTGTTTCCATCCAAGACCGTCTGGTTCAATTTAAAATTGTTCATAGGGCCTACTACACCCCATACAGGCTCCACAAGATGAACCCTTCTCATTCCCCGGAGTGTTGGCGTTGTGGTGCATCGCCTGGAGATTTCTCCCATATTTTCTGGCGCTGCACTAAGGCCCAACAATACTGGGAAACAGTACTGGAATTGATTGGTAAAGTTACCTCGATCACTGTGCCTTTGGCTATGGAAGTTTGCATACTGGGACTTATTTAACCCATTGTGCCGTCTGCCGCTAAAACGCACAGTGATTAGTATATTGCTGTTTTATGCATGGAAGAATATTGCTATACAGTGGAAAAAGCCTGAACCCCCTTCCATAGTACAGTGGAAACGTCTAGTGAACAGCCTTCCCTTATACAAAGATACTTATCTGCACAGGGGCTGCCCACAAAAATATGACAAGGTCTGGCACAATTGGCTGGCAGAACCGGAAACAGCTTAGGTGGATGTGGTGGGGCTTGTTCCATTGACGGAGCTCTGCTCTGCTCCCCCTCCCCTCCCCTCCCCCTGGGGGATCCCAAACATACCTATTTTCAGTAGGCTCCGGCTTGGGAATCGAGACTTATCGCACCTATCCTTCTGGGGCCACCAGAGATGTACCCTTACAGAGCTATAGTACTGATGTACCATGTTTGCACTGCATATGATTATTACGTCCAATGACCCTTTGTATATACTGTGAGCACTTTTGTTTTATATGTTTGTATGTTGTCAAAACTTTAATAAAAATATTTTGAAAAAAAATAAAGAAAAAAATAAAATAAAAATTAAAAATGCCCCGCCCTACCGAGCTCGCGCGCAGAAGCGAACACATACGCAAGTCACGCCGCATAAGAAAACAGTGTTAAAACCACACGTGAGGTAAAAAAATTTTTTTTAAAAATGGGGCTAACTTTACTGTTGTCTTATTTTTTTAAGTCAAAAAAGTGTATTTTTTCCAAAAAATTGTGCTTTTAAGACTGCTGCGCAAATACGGTGCGACAAAGTATTGCAGTGACCACCATTATATTCTCTAGGGTGTCTGAAAAAAATATATATAATGTTTGGGGGTTCTACGTAATTTTCTAGCAAATAAAAAAAAGATTTTAACTTGTAAGCACCAGGTCTGAAAAATAGGCCCGGTCCTTAAGTGGTTAAAATCTGATTCAAGTAACAATTTAAGCACCTCCCATTTCCATGTAAGGTTTACCAGAGCGGCTCTGTGCAAAGAAAGATTGTGTGCCCTTTCCAGGTCAGCTACCTGTCGTAATAACTCAGTTTTTGTTGATGTTCTTTTTTTTCCTGGACCCCAGTTAGCTTACCCCTCATATACGCTTATGAGCTTCCCATAAGGTAGACTCCAATATTTCAGAGGACTTATTCTCTTCAAAATAACAGACCAGAGTGGTTGAAAGATACATATAATCTGATGTCTTAGAGAAAAGATTCAGCTTCCAATTATATTCTTGTATGGGCTGATCAGAAAACCTTAAACTAATTACCACAGGGGCATGGTCCGAGACAGTACAAGTCCCTAAAGTGGCTGATTTTACCAAAGGAAGTTGATAATAATAAAAAAAAAAATATCTATTCTAGAATAATAATCACAAGTTTTTGAATAATAAGAATAGTCACGTTCTTTGGGATTTAAAACCCTCCAAACATCTACTAGTTGAGTTTTATTGAACTTCTTCTTTACATAAGAAAGGTTCCTACAGGAGATATTAGAACACCCACATGATGTATCCAACAAAGGGCCCATGAGCATATTGATATCTCCTGCTAGAATGGTAACACCCTTAGCCAAATCTTTCAGTTTGGACAATGTGCGAATGAGAAAAATTGATTGTTTAGTATTTGGGCAATATATATTTGCTAAGGTACACTGCGCCTACCACCCAACCATGCCCCTTAGAAATAGAAATCTACCAAAGTCATCTGCCATCATTTGATCTATTATAAAGGGTGTGTTCCGGTGAAAACCAACTCCAACACCTTTTGCCTTATTAGTATCCGATAGACTATAGTACCATAAAGGATATTGCATATAATTTATACGGGTTGATATGCAGTGGGTTAGATGCGTTTCTTGCAAAAACGCAATTGAGCAAGAGATATGTTGCAGTTCTCTTAATATCTGATGTCATCCCCTAACATTATATGAAGTGAAGGTTAGTGTGGTCATTGTATGGCAGGAACACATTCTTTAATGAGTGATCTATATCACAGGAGAGAAAAGAGAGAGGGGAAAAAAAAAAACAGATAACACATTGTAGCCTAGCTACGCAGAAATCTTCAGTGGTGAATCCTATAGGGCAGTGATGGCGAACCTATGGCTTACGTGCCCCAGCTGGCACGCCAAGCCCTCTCTGTGGACACGCCAGGGGAATTCCCCCAGCCAGGCAGTCAGAGGAGCTGGCTCCCTTCCTTGCATCAGTGGCAGTGACATCGGTGGGGGGGGGGGGGGGTGTGGGCAGCCAGCCATCTCATCCCCGGTGCAATGTTTAGGGGGGTGTAAAGTTCTTCGTTCACCACCCTGAGGGTCTGTTCTAGAGCTTATTGCCTCCCCCTGTCCCCTACACCTCCGGTAAGACATTCGGGCATTCCTCTCTGCAGGCACCCTATTCCAGCTCCTAGACTACTTTGGTTAAGTCTGTCCCTCTGGTGCAGCCTGTGAAACAGCGATGGGGGAGGGGCGGTGCTCAGAGCAGATCATTCATGGGAGAGGTGCAGTGGCTGCTAGCTGACCTCCCGTCTGCGGGGATATCAAGGAGTGGCTGGCTGGATGGGACTCCTACAATATTGCCGGGGGAGAGTTGGACGATGAGGCCATGAAGAGATAAGGAGGAGGATGGATCCTCTGATCTACATTGTACTGTGTGTGGGAGGGATGGGAGTAGTGCAGGAAGTATGTGTCAGTTAGGCGAGTGTAATGGTCAGGTAGGTGAGTGTAATGGTCATATAGTGCATGTGTCAGGTAGGTCAGTGTATGTTGTACAGTGCATTCTGGGCACAACGCATTCCTGAACCCTGCATTCTGAGCGAATCTGGCAGAATTGCACGTTTTTGGTCCCTTAGGGCTCATTCAGAGGGATGATCAGTCCCGACCTCTGTACAGAGCCGCTGGTAGGTGCAATTCTGTGTTGGCACACATAAGTTGGTTTTGTGTCACGGTTTTGGGCACTCTGGGCACTCTGGCTCAAAAAGGGTCGCCATCACTGCTATAGGGATTGGAGATGTGGCCCACCCGACCGCAATCAGGCATCTTAGCCCAAATACAGCAGTGCGTTCGAACCCATAATCCACACAGGAATGGGGGATGATCACCAAAAACAAAAAGAGGTGCCCAAAGTGGACTCTGAAAGGGGCCGATGGCCCCCCCTTCAGAAACTGGCCGCAATAAAAGAAAAACATTTTACCAAAGGAAAAAGGAATTATGCAATGTCGCCAAGCACTCATAGCTTCAAGAACAAAACAAAAAAACGTTTTTTTATTCTAAATGTTCCATCAATGGAGTGCTTGCAATCATCTTCTTTCCCTTAAATCCTCTTCCGTGAAGACATTTTCTTCCTCCATGTTGCTTCGGGAAATGCAGGGTCAGTTATAACATCTTCATGCCAATTTGGCAGTTCCAGTGGATCAATATTTAGATCCGCACAAAAAAACTGTAGTTCCTTTTTAAATCTGAGTGTTGAAGAGTGGCCATCTTTAACTACCACCAAGCATGCAGGAAAGCCCCAGTGGTATGCAATGTCTGCAGAACGTAACTTGTCAAGAAGAGGTCTCAGCCTCCTATGGCATTCAGGTGTTTCCTTTGATAAGTCTGGGAAGAGGAATATTGGGGTACCTTCAAAAGTTTGCATTTGCTGATTCTTGCATTTTTATCTTCAAAATAATAATCTACAGATAACATCACGTGGCTGCTCCATCTAAACATTCCGTGGTCAATGGACTCTATGAATTCAGTTGAGACGAATAGTGTTTGACTCAGCTTGCCCCAGTATGGAATTTGAACCGCATTTGGCAGATCATCCTTAATCGTCTCGGGTATCCCCTGCAAGCGGAGATTGTTCCCCTTATTCCTGTTTTCTAAATCTTCTACAACGCTGCTCTGTTGACTGTTGTTACTGTTGCTACTTTTTCTTGAAACTCTTTAATCGCCTCTTCTTGAGTATCTTGTCGCTGTTCGTTATCTTCTACCTGTGAGAGGAGGTGGGAGAGTTTGAACAGAAGACATCTCGCTCTTAATAGATTTTTCTAAGTTTTCAAACATGCCTGCCATTCTTGCTTCAAACTCTGCATAAGCGATGGTATTTCAGAATTCTGCTCCTCTCAGCATTCAGAGCCATATAGAGATGTCGTCGAATGCCAACGAGGAGAGACAGCATGTAAAAATGGTGATCTACTAGCCCTTTGCGATGAGTACGCCCCTTGGGAGCCAGATCCGCTCATTCTCTCTGGTCTCTCTGCTTTTTTTTCATCTGGAGCTCTATCCCCTGTCAGATATTTAATCTATGGCTTGTATGCTGTATCTGTTGTTTCTGCTTCGAAGTCAAGCAGCCTTTTGAAGGTCCTTTTCAGTGTCTATTTGGTCCTGTATGACGCCGAGTGGGCGTACCTGAGAGGTGTCCCGGGCTGGCTGATGCTGTCTGCAGTGCCCGTTTCCCCGGGCAGGAGCTGGGGCATTGTTAGGGGTGTCGGAGCCACACGGGCTGCCGGAGCTGAAGCATCGTGTGTTCGATGTCTGCTGGGCTGTTCTTTTGGGACTGTGCAGCTGAGCATCAACAAGTGCTGCTGACTGTCCCCACGAACCAGCCATTGGTCACGTGGCCGGAGCCAATTAGTGCCGAGGAGTGCTTGCTGTTCTCTTGGGACTGTGCAGCTGAGCATTACCGAAAGCTGTGAACTGTTCCCCAAAACCCGAGGAGCCACCCGTGGCCGGAGCTGAGAAATGCCGGGGAGTACCGATCGTAGAGACCACTCTGCTGACATTGTGCTATTAAACGGTTGAGGGAAAGCCGAGCTTTGCTGATACTGAGGTAAGCCAAGATCAGCCAAGATCAGCCAAAGACCACCGAGGAGTTGTGTGAGTACCAAGGCCAGCTGGGCTGAGCAATGCTGAGACTGTACAACTAATAAATGATGGTCTGATAAAAACGTTGAGAGACTGTGTAATAAATTCATAGATTGCATCAGCTTCAGTATTACCAACTATTCTTTTTTTTTTCAAATATTTTATTTAAACCACAAAAGGTGACTGTGTAATAAATTCATAGATTGCATCAGCTTCAGTATTACCAACTATTCTTTTTTTTTTCAAATATTTTATTTAAACCACAAAAGGTGGGTCCAGGTTTTCATGACAGTCATATATATATACAGTCCCTGACAAAAGTCTTGTCGCTTGTGTACAAATTGACCTGAAGTGCCGCTAAAATATATTTCTAATCAAGATTTTGCTACAAGAAATGGGTCATTTGAATCCCAACAGCTTTTGTAATAATGTTTCAGTGCAAAACGAATATGACAAAAAGTATTATAATATTCACAGCTTGGTAAAGCCCATTGAGTAAATTTTTGCCAAGACATAAGTGTTGTCGCCTTGTTATATGAGCTTCACCTGTGACTAATAATGGATCAATTAGGTCTCAGGTGTGTATAAAAAGAACACCAGTACACTAGTCCTTCTCAACTGCAACTAGACCTCTGCAAACATGCCTAAGATTCACACGGAGACTAAAGTGTTGCTTATCAAGAGGCTGAAGACCAAATCCACTGCTGATGTGGCAGACACCTTCAATGTGTCTCAGCGTCAAATTCAGAGGATAAAAAAAAAGATTTGAAGAGACTGGGGACGTTTTGGACAAGGCCAGGTCAGGCCGACCCCGCAAGACAACTGCTCGAGAGGACCGTTTGTTGGCTCGAAAATCCAAGGCCAGCCCATTTTTCACTGCAGCAGAGCTCCACGAGACCTGGTCACCTGAAGTCCCTGTGTCAACCAGAACAGTTTGTCGGATTCTGTCTCGAAATGGCCTCCATGGTCGAATCAGTGCCCATAAGCCAGCACTAAACAAAAGACAATTGAAAAACCATGTGGCATTTGCCAAGGGCCACAGCCTGCTAAAAGGATGGACTCTGGAAAAGTGGCAGAAGGTGGATTTTTCAGATGAATCTTCTGTTGAATTACACCACAGTCGCCGCAAATATTGCAGGAGACCTACTGGAACCCGCATGGAGCCAAGATTTACCCAGAAAACAGTGAAGTTTGGTGGAGGCAAAATCATGGTCTGGGGTTACATCCAGTATGGGGGTGTGCGAGGGATCTGCAGGGTGGAAGGCAACATCAATAGTCTAAAATACCAAGAAAACTTAGCTACCTCTTATATTCCCAACCATAAAAAAGGACAAATTTTGCAGCAGGATGGTGCTCCATCACATACTTCCATCTCCACATCAAAGTTCCTTAAGGCAAAGAAGATCAAGATGCTCCAGGATTGGCCAGCCCAGTCACTAGACATGAACATCATTGAGCATATGTGGTGTAGGATGAAAGATGAAGCATGGAAGACGAAACCAAAGAATATTGATGAACTCTGGGAGGCATGCAAGACTGCTTTCTTTGCTATTCCTGATGACTTCATCAATAAATTGTATGAATCCTTGCCAAACCGCATGGATGCTGTCCTTCAAGCTCAAAGAAGTCATACAAGATATTACATTTGGATCTCACAGCACCACTACTTAATTTGCTGACATATTTTTTTGATTTTCAGTAAAGTTGTTCAATTTCTGTATAGGCGACAAAACTTTTGTCTTGCCAAAATTTTACCTGTCTGTCTTGATTAAATGATAAATCTTTTTTCAGTGAAACTAATTTATTTCAGTGCATTAAACATCATTTGGGAGGGCTTTAGCTTTTTATATGAGCTATTTCTAACACCAATTGATCAATTAAAAGTCAGGTTAATAGCAGGAGTTTCTACAAAATAGAGAAGCGACAAGACTTTTGTCAGGGACTGTACAGTAACGTAACAAAATGCGTTAGATAAGTGGTATAATGTTCCATATAGTAATCATAACATCTCATATCTAACACCTTCTATGTTCCTCTCAAAGAAAAAAAACGAGAAAACAAAAAAATAAAGAATAATATAACATCCGTATTATAACAATCTAGGAGAGGAAAAATGACCCTCAGTCACTATACCTGGTATCCCTCAATTTTCCATTTTCTAAATAACAAAACACACACCAAAAAAATAAATAAAAATAAATAGGGGAAAAGGAAAAAGCCCCAATAAGTACTGGATACTTAGTTGTAAACTGTCTTTTTATAATGCCTATGCCCAATGATCATGAATTAAGCAGCGTCAAACCTTCTTCAGAGAGGATAAACGTATTCCACGCTCCCCATACCTCAGAATACTCATCTTGTTTGTTTTGTGATGAAAGTGTGAGGTCTTCCATCTTATTAATTTCTTCCACCCTGTGGAGCCAGCATCCAATTGTAGGGGGTAAGGTTTTCTTTCCACCTAAGAGGGATGCATGCTTTTGCTGCGTTCACTAAATGTCTTAAGATAGATTTCTTAACTGAAATAGTCGTAACATGTAGTAAAAAAAAAAGGATGGATCATCAGGTATCCTGTAATCAGAAATTTTTTGTGTAATGTTCCGTACTTCCCTCCAATATGGTATTATCTTTGGACAAGACCAAAAAATATGTAACATCGTACCTCCCTCCTCGTGGCATCTCCAACAACGATCTGGTATTTCAGGGTAGCATTTATGTATCTTCTGTGGGGTATAATACCAATGTGTCAGTATTTTGTAGTTAGTCTCCTGTGTCCTGGTGCAGATCGATGTCTTCAACGAAAGCTCAACTATTTTCTGCCTTTGACTGGTTGTAAACTTACAGTTTCTCTCCTTCCCATCTCTCCATCCAAGATGGATATGGTTGTTCCGAGGGAGTAGTCAATAAACCATACATCTTCGAAAGAGATTGCGTTACAGTCCCTTCCTCTAAACAGTATTTTTCAAAGCTAGATAATTGTCGACTGAACCTCTCTAAGGGTTTTAATGAGTGAAGAAAGTGATGGAGCTGCAAGGCATTCCAAAACGGTAAGCCGAAAGAGCCCGAGGGTTCTATTAATGTCGCTATCGAGGGCCAGCCATCTGATGATAGAAAGTTGAATGCTCGAAAACAGTTAGTCTGTCGCAAAATAGAGAAATTATGGTCTCTCAGACCTGGAGGGAATCTCGGATTCCCCAGAATGGGCATCAAAGGCGAGTCCACTGATGAAAGCAAATTTTTGCCGATCACCTGTGAGCAGATTCTTACTGTAGGGCCTATCAAAGGGTGCGTCTTCAGATAGGTCGGCAGTTTATCATAGCACCATGGTGCTCCTTTCAGTAGGACATCAGTTTGTGCCTGTTCGATCTGGGTCCATAATTTGCCTATTGAGTGACGATTCCAGTCTATAAGTCGCCCTAGATGTACCGCCTGATAATATTTAAATACATCCGGTAATGCAATACCTCCGCTGTGTTTAGGTAGGACTAATTGGCTTCTAGAAATACGTGGTTTCTTATGTGCCCATATAAATTGAATAAACAAGGAATGAACCTGTTTAAAATATTGAGATGGTATCTTTATCGGTAAAGTTTGAAATAAATATAAGTATTTTGGTAAAATACTCATCTTTAAAAGGTTACATCTACCGAACTACGAAAATAATCCCCTATTCCAGGTTTCCAACAACATACGTGTTCTAGTCAAAAGAGGAGGAAAGTTAAGTTCGAAAACCCGGGATAGATCAGACGGGATATATGTTCCCAGATACTTCAGGGCTATGTCTGTCCATTTAAACCTAAAATTTAACTGCAAGTTTTTAAGCGGCACAGAAGGGATACCTATCCCCATAGCCTCCGATTTACTAAAATGAATCCGTAAAATAGAGAGTCCACCATATATCTCAAATTCACGTACCAGATTTGGCAGTGAGACCACGGGGTTAGTAAGAGAAAAAAAAGCAGATCATCCGCGTAAGCTGAAACTGTATGCTGCCGCTCTCCTATTCTGACTCCAGTAATATCTGGGTTCAACCCAATCATACAAAGAAAGGGTTCCAGGGATAGAGCGTAAAGCAGCGGGGATAATGGACACCCCTGTCTAGTCCCATTTGAAATGGGAAAGGGATCTGATAAAATTCCATTTACTTTAACTTGAGCTGATGGCTGCAGATAAATCTTGCCAATCCATTGCAGCATATGTTCCCTCAATCCTATATGACGTAGAACGGCAAACAGAAAGTTCCAGTTGACACTGTCAAATGCCTTTTCAGCATCTGTACCTATTATAACGCTCGGAGTATGTGTCTCCTGTGCTATATGAATAAGGTTTAACACTTTAATTGTGTTGTCGCGGGCTTCTCTGGTTGGAATAAATCCCACTTGATCAAGATGTATCAGCGGCTGTATGTGTTCTGAGATTTGATTAGCTATGATCTTTTTAAATAATTTAAGATCACTGTTCAAGAGTGAAATAGGTCTATAACTGCTACAGGAGGTCGGGTCCTTTCCTTCTTTAGGGATCACTGTAATATGTGCTTTTAAAGTGTCTCTGGGAAAAGCTGTCTCAGAGCTTACTTTGTTAAACAATTCCACCATATAAGGGCCTAATAATGGTAAGATTTTTTTGTAATACTGTAATGAGAACCCATCAGGACCTGGTGTTTTACCTAACTTGGAGACACCCAATGCCTTCTGTAGTTCCTCCAGAGTTATTGGTATCTCTAACTATTCCTGTACCTCTGGGGTCAGCTGGGGGAGTTGGGAGGAAGCTATATAGTCTTCCATTTGTATCTGAGCAGAAGACTGTTCTGGAATGTTATATAGGGAAGAATAGTAATCTCTGAACCCCTGTGTAATTTGCTTAGGAAGCCCCACTTTTTGGCCTTGGGGTGTAATTATTTGAGGAATATATGAAGCTAGTTTTTGTTCTCTAATAGCACGTGCTAGTGTTCTCCCACATTTATCTCCCAATTCATAGCCTATTCTGCGACCTCGCTGTATATCTGCCTTAGCTTTTTTTTTCAAATATAAGTTTTATTGAAATTTTTTCCAAAACAGAAAAGGAAAGACAAAGATAACAAAGTATTGATATATAAAACATGGCACAATGTCCAACATAAGGCTTAATATGTGTAAATACGTACATGACATATTTGAAATAGTCGCATCAATGATTGCGATTTAGCGTCCCAAGTTCGTCATTAGTGTCCCCTGGTGAAGCTTAACTGAAGTAGATGGGGATGAATTACTTTGGGTACCCTTTCTACGTATTACTTCAATTGTGTGTCTGAGTGGACGCAGTGCCTCCTTTGTCCAGATGCCTCTGAGAAATATCTCAGAAACCTAGTAGTTGGGAACATAAAGATTCCACAGAGAGTGGTAAGAGATATCAGATAGAGGAAAGAGATGTGAAAGAGAAGAAGGGGGAGAGGGAAGGGAAGGGATAGGGGGTAGGAAAGAGGGAGGGGGGAGGATAGGGGAGTGATGGATCCCGGTTTACTGTGTGTAAATCCTTCCGTTGTGGTCTATCTTTCAAGTGGCCAACATTGCTAATCCTTCGTCTGAGTATATGAACATAATCCAGGATGTCCATGTCTTAGAGTGTTGTTCCTGTTTATTTTGCGCTGTAGATACTAGATCCTCCAATCTCCTGATCTCTTCCACTCTGCGTAGCCACATCCCTATCGTCGGAGGCGAGCTTTGCTTCCATAATAGTGGAATGCAGGATTTAGCCGCATTCATTAGATGTCGTATTAACGATTTTTTGTATTTCCGTGCTGGGATCGTAGTGGCATGCAGCAGGATGAAAGCTGGATCATCTCTTATTGGGTGATCCGTGAATTTTTGAGTGGTCAATCGGACTGTGGTCCAGAATTGTTGAAGCAGAGGGCAGGACCAGAAGATATGGAGGAGTGTTCCTTCATCTGTCTGGCATCTCCAACACCTATCTGAGGTGGCTGGGAAAAATTTGTGGAGTCTGTTAGGGGTGTAGTACCATCTAGTCAGGATCTTGTAGTTAAGTTCCTGTGTCTTTGTACAAATGGATGATTTCAGTGAAAATCTGATGATCGTTTGTTTTTGGGCCTCAGTGAACTGACACTGTAGGTCAGTTTCCCATTTTTGTATGAATGTCAGGTCGGGTTGTTCTGGGGGGGAGTTGAGCAGGACGTACGTTTTGGATAGCACTTGGGGTAGGACTCCCTCCTCATTGCAATATTCTTCAAAAATAGTCAAGTCTCTGTTAAATTGTGCTGGGTTGGGTATTGAGTGTAGAAAATGGTGTATTTGTATTGCGTCCCAAAATGGCAGTTGGAATCGACCGTTATCGGTGGTAAGGGCTTGTATGGAGGGCCAGGCATTATCTACCAGAAAGTGTGTGGCTCTGTCTCTATCTGATGAGGTAAATGCTTCAAATCTTGTTTGTTTCAGGCCTGGGGGGAATGCAGGGTTTCCTAGAATAGGATATAGGGGGGAGTTGTTTGTAGAGGGGGGGTTTGCTGCTATAAAGGACGCTCCTATCCGAAGAGTGGTGCCGATAATCGGATGTGACCTTAATATGGGTGATAGTTGGTCATAACACCAGACTGCTCCTTTCAGCTTAGCTACTGATTGCGCCTGCTCTAACTGTGTCCAAAGTTTATTTTTGCTATGTCTGTTCCAGTCTATTATTCTGCCCAAGTGTACGGCCGAGTGGTAGTTCTTTAGGTCTGGGAGGGCTAATCCTCTGAGATGTTTGGGTAGGGTCAGATAGCGTCTCTGTAGCCTAGGTTTGGAGTTTGCCCAGATAAAACGAATAAAGAGGGAATGTATTTGCTTAACCACTTGCCGACCGCCCCATGTAGATATACGTCGGCAGAATGGCACGTACAGGCAGAATCACGTACCTGTACGTGACATTCTTCCGGCGGTTGGGGGGTCCGATCGGACCCCCCTCCGCCGGCGGGGACGGTCGGCATCGCTTCAGGAGCGATCCGGGACGAGGGGACGGCCAGTGGTTTCTGGCCACCCCCTCGCGATCGCTCCTGGCGAATGAAAAGCTTCCCCTTCCTGTCTATTGTATAGACAGGAAGGCGGAAGTGATGTCACGCTCGGTGCGCCGGTCTATGTGACCGGAGACGCCGAGCGGCGAACATGTACAGGTTAGTGCACAACACTACACTGACACCAGTACAGTTAGGCACATATTCCACCCCCCTGTCACCCCCTGATCACCCCCCAGATCACCCCCTCCCCCCCCAGTCACAGTGTCACTAATTGCAGTGATCATTTATTTACTGATCACTGCATTTAGTGTCAGTGTGACTGTAATAACTGTCAGGGCAGTTAGTTTTAGGTCCTAGGTAGCCCCCTACCCCCCCCTAATAAAGGTTTAACCCCTTGATTGCCCCTAGTTAACCCCTTCACCCCCTTTTGCCAGTGTCACTAAGCGATCGTTTTTCTGATCGCTGCATTGTGTCGCTAGGTAACCATTTTTTTTTTTATTTTAACCGCCATGTTTTATATAGGTTCATAAATAGTTTTATAGGTCAGGTACCCCCATATTACAACCTAAATAAAGGTTTTAACCCCCTGATTGCCCCTAGAGTTAACCCTTTCACCAGTAATCACCGTATAACTGTCACTGGTGACGCTGGTTAGCCAGTTAGTTATTTCGTTATTTAGGTTCCCCGTCAGGTTTTTATATAGCGTCAGGTACCCCCATATATTACCTAATAAAGGTTTAACCCCCTGATTGCCCCTAGTTAACCCTTTCACCCCCTTTTGCCAGTGTCACTAAGCGATCGTTTTTCTGATCGCTGCATTAGTGTCGCTAGGTAACCAGTTTTTTTTTAGGTTAACCGCCATGTTTATATAGGTTCATAAATAGGTTTATAGGTCAGGTACCCCCATATTACAACCTAAATAAAGGTTTTAACCCCCTGATTGCCCCTAGAGTTAACCCTTTCACCAGTGATCACCGTATAAAATGTCACTGGTGACGCTGGTTAGCCAGTTAGTTATTTCGTTATTTAGGTTCCCCGTCAGGTTTTTATATAGCGTCAGGTACCCCCATATATTACCTAATAAAGGTTTAACCCCCTGATTGCCCCTAGTTAACCTTTTCACCCCCTTTTGCCAGTGTCACTAAGCGATCGTTTTTCTGATCGCTGCATTAGTGTCGCTAGGTAACCAGTTTTTTTTTGTATTACTGTTACGGGTGACGCTGGTTAGTTAGCTTGTTTTTTATACTGTCAGGGCACCCGCCATTTATTACCCAATAACGGTTTAACCCCCTGATCGCCCGGCGGGTGATATCAATTAGGTTTTAGGGTCAAATAAGGTCTGCGTCGCCCCAGGTTAGTGCCAGTACCGCAAACACCCACGCGCAAAGCATACACCTCCCTTAGTGGTATAGTATCTGAACAGATCAATATCTGATCTGATCAGATCTATACTAGCGTCCCAGCAGTTTAGGGTTCCAAAAAAACGCATTGTTAGCGGGATCAGCCCAGATACCTGCTAGCACCTGCGTTTTCCCCCTCCGCCCAGCCCAGCCCAGCCCACCCAAGTGCAGTATCGATCGATCACTGTCACTTACAAAACACTAAGCACACATAACTGCAGTGTTCGCAGAGTCAGGCCTGATCCCTGCGATCGCTAACATTTTTTTTGTGGTAGCGTTTTGATTCAGTCGCTAACAGTCAGGAGCTTTTTTACCTGTGAATCTCAAAAAAATAAAAAAAACAAAAATAGTTGTCGTTTTATTGTTCTCTCTCTCTCTCTATTGTTGCTCTTTTTTTACTCCATTCTATTCTGCAATGTTTTATTATGTTTTATCATGCTTGCTTTTCAGGTATGTAATTTTGTTTACTGTGTTTTAGTGTTAAGCATTTTTTTGTTTTCAGGTGCGCCATTCAGTTGCAGCGCGGATTTATTTATCTTGACAGCAACAGCGTTTGCTCCCACGATACATAAAGCCGCGACTCCAACACTGTAGGAGGTGATTTCACCGCCACAGTTAAAAAAAAGAGCATATGTGCCGAAGCATGGGGGCAGCAGGGGGGGGCGGAGGAGCGATTGGCTCCTAATGCCACGTACATACGGTCGAAATTCCGACCGTGTGTACACGGCATAACTTTTGCGGGAGGATGCCCCCATGCATCGGCATATATAAATGGTGCATGTATGCCCATCATTAGAAGTGGGTGGATGAAGGGAGGTATTCTAATGGTGGGCATACCCACCAATCAATCTCTTTTTTTCGTTCAGCCAAGAGGCTGCATGAAAAAAAAAAAGATTACAATATATGTCCAGTATGTTGCTGGACTTTGAATGGTTATACCAGAATGATGCCTGCAGGTTTAGGTATCATCTTGGTATCATTCTTTTCAGCCAGTGATCGGCTTTCATGTAAAAGCAATTCTAGCGGGTAATTAGCCTCTAGACTGCTTTTACAAGCAGTAGGAGGGAATGTCCCCCCTCCCGGATATAAACCGCGCCATTGGGAAATTGGGAAAGCATTTTATCACACCAATCTTGGTGTGGTCAGATGCTTTGAGGGCAGAGGAAAGATCTAGGGTCTAATAGACCCCAATTTTTTCAAAAAAAGAGTACCTGTCACTGCCTATTGCTATCATATGGGATATTTACATTCCCTGAGATAACAATAAAAATCATAACAAAGAAAAAAAATGGAAGGAACAGTTTAAAAATAGAATAAAAAAGCTAAATAAATAAAAAAAAAACTAAAAAAAAAAAAAAAAAGCACCCCTGCCCCCCCTTCTCTTGCGCAAAGGCGTACACAAGCGTTGGTCTGGCGTCATATGTAAACAGCAATTGCAGCATGCATGTGAGGTATCACCGCGAAGGTCAGATCGAGGGCAGTAATTTTAGCAGTAGACCTCCTCCGTGAATCTAATGTGGTATCATGTAAAGGCTTTTAAAGGCTTTTAAAAATGTATGTAGTTTGTCGCCACTGCGTGTTTGTGCGCAATTTTAAAGCATGTCGTGTTTGGTATCCATGTACTCGGCCTAAGATCATATTTTTTATTTCATCAAAAATTTGAGCAATATAGTGTGTTTTAGTGCATTAAAATAAAAAAAAGTGTATTTTTTCCACAAAAAATGCGTTTGAAAAATCGCTGCGCAAATACTGTGTGGAAAAAAAAAAAATGCAACACCCACCATTTTAATCTGTAGGGCCTTTGCTTTAACAATATATATAGTGTTTGGGGGTTCAACGTAATTTTCTTGCAAAAAAAAAAATATGTTTTCATGTAAACAAAAAGTGTCAGAAAGGGCTTTGTCTTCAAGTGGTTAGAAGAGTGGGTGACGTGTGACATAGGCTTCTAAATGTTGTGCATAAAATGCCAGGACAGTTCAAACCCCCCCCAAATGACCCCATTTTGGAAAGTAGACACCCCAAGCTATTTGCTGAGAGCAATGTTGAGCCCATTAAATATTTTTTTTTTTTTGTCCCAAGAGATTGAATAATGAAAAAAAAAAAAATATATATATATTTTTTTTACAAAAAGTTGTCACTAAATGATATATTGCTCAAACATGTCATGGGCATATGTGGAAATACACCCCAAAATACATTCTGTTGCTTCTCCTGAGTACGGGGATACCACATGTGTGGGACTTTTTGGGAGCCTAGCTGCGTACGGAACCCCAAAAACCAAGCACCGCCTTCAGGCTTTCTAAGGGAGTAATTTTTTTATTTCACTTCTCACTGCCAATCACAGTTTCGGAGGCCATGGAATGCCCAGATGGCATAAAACCCCCCAAAATGACCCCATTTTGGAAAGTAGACACCCCAAGCTATTTGCTGAGAGGTATTGTGAGTATTTTGCAGATGTCGCTTTTTGTCACAAAGTTTTGAAAATTGAAAAAAAAAAAAAAAAAAAAATTTTTTTTCTTTACTTTCTTCATTTTCAAAAACAAATGAGAGCTGTAAAATACTCACCATGCCTCTCAACAAATAGCTTGGGGTGTCTACTTTCCAAAATGGGGTCATTTGGGGGGGTTTTGTGCTATTTTGGCATTTTATGGCCTTCGAAACTGTGATAGGTAGTGAGGAGTGAAATCAAAAATTTGCACCCTTAGAAATCCTGAAGGCGGTGCTTGGGTTTCGGGGCCCCGTACGCGGCTAGGCTCCCAAAAAGTCCCACACATGTGGTATCCCCATACTCAGGAGAAGCAGCAAAATGTATTTTGGGGTGCAATTCCACATATAACTATGGCATGTGTGAGCAATATATCATTTAGTGACAACTTTTTGAAGAAAAAAAAATTCTTTTTTATTTTTGTCTTTATTCAATCACTTGGGACTAAAAAAAAAAATATTCAATGGGCTCAACATGCCTCTCAGCAAATAGCTTGGGGTGTCTACTTTCCAAAATGGGGTCATTTGGGGGGGGTTTTGTACTTCTCTGCCATTTTAGCACCTCAAGAAATGAAATAGGCAGTCATAAATTAAAAGCGGTGTAAATTCCAGAAAATGTACTCTAGTTTGTAGACGCTATAACTTTTGCGCAAACCAATAAATATACGCTTATTGGCATTTTTTTTACTAAAGACATGTGGCTGAATACATTTTGGCCCAAATGTTTGACTAAAATTGAGTTTATTAGATTTTTCTTATAACAAAAAGTAGAAAATCTCTTTTTTTTTCAAAATTTTCGCTCTTTTTCCGTTTATATCGCAAAAAATAAAAATCACAGAGGCAATCAAATACCATCAAAAGAAAGCTCTATTTGTGGGAAGAAAAGGACGCAAATTTCGTTTCGTTACAAAATTGCATGACCGCACAATTACCAGTTAAAGTAGTGCAGTGCGAAATTGAAAAAAGACCTCTGGTCCTTAAGCTGACAATTGGTCCGGGGCTGAAGTGGTTAAAGTATTGTTGTGGGATTTTGATCGGAAGTGCCTGAAACATGTAAAGAAATCTCGGGAGTATGGACCTTTTAAGCAGATTGCACCTGCCAAACCAGGAGTGTAGTCCTTTATTCCAATCTTCTAGCAAAGATCTGGTTGTGGTCAATAGGGGTGGAAAATTGAGTTCAAATGTGCGTTTTAGATTGTTCGGTATTAAGGTTCCCAGGTATTTGAGGGAGCTGTCTGACCATTTGAATTTATATTGTGATTTGAGAGAACTCAGTATACCAGTAGGCACATTGACCCCCATAGCAGCAGATTTATCAAAATTAATTTTTAGATTGGCGAGGCTTCCGTATTTATCGAATTCTTTAAGGAGGTTGGGCAGTGACACCATCGGATTGGTTAGAGAGAACATGAGGTCATCCGCGTATGCAGAGATTTTGTATTGCTTTCCCTCCACTGTCACTCCTGATATGTCAGGATTTAAACGCACCGTGCATAAAAAGGGTTCTAGGGTCAGGGCAAAGAGGAGGGGTGATAGTGGGCACCCCTGCCTAGTGCCATTTGTTATTGGGAAGGAGTCTGATAGAATCCCGTTAGCTTTGACTTGGGCTGTGGGTATGGAGTATATGCTAGCGATCCACTGTAGCATGTTGTGCCCTAAACCTACCCGTTTGAGGACTGCTGTCATAAAGCTCCAGTTAACACGGTCAAACGCCTTCTCAGCATCCGTGCTGAGAAAGACGCACTGGGCCTTATTTTGGGTGGTTACGTGTACGAGGTTGAGTACTTTCGTGGTGTTGTCCCTCGCCTCTCGGGCAGGGACAAACCCCACTTGATCTAAGTGGATAAGATCTGGCATGAACTGGGTTAGTCTATTGGCCAATATTTTTGTGAATAATTTAAGATCTATATTTAGGAGGGAAATTGGTCGATAGCTGCCACATGCCGCCGGGTCCTTGCCTTCTTTTGGTATGAGAGATATATGCGCCCTCAAAGTATCTCTAGGAAAAGGGGTTCCTCTACTTAGGCTATTAAACATCCCCACCATACGGGGACCTAGGAGTGGCAGGAGAGTCTGGTAGTACTGTAGAGTGAGGCCATCTGGTCCCGGGGCTTTCCCTGGTTTCATCCCTCCCATTGCTCGTTTTAGTTCTTCTAAGGTGATGTGGTCTTCTAGTTCCGCACTGACTTCTGTTGGTAATTGGGGGATCTGGGATGCTGTCAGATATTCTTGTATTGTTGTTTCATTTGGCGGTCTGGTCGGGAGATTATAGAGGGCTGTATAGTATTCCCTGAATTCTTTCGCTATTTGGGTTGGTGTGGCCTTCTTTTGTCCTGATGGGATTATAATTTGGGAGATGTATGTGTTCAGTCTGTGTTGTCTGGTTGCTTTGGCCAGAAGTTTCCCACATTTATTTCCCGATTCATATGAAAGTTTGCGGCAAATTTGTAATGCTGCTTTGGCTCTGTATTGTAGTAAGTCTACTGTCTGTTTTCTAAGGGATATTAATTCTGTTTCTAGGGCAATGGTCGGTGTATTTTTGTGTTTTGCTTCCCTGTCTTGTATTTTTTGAAGGAGTTCGAGAAGTAATCGTTCTCTCTCCCTTTTGATACGCGCGCCATGTTTAATGAACACTCCCCTTATTACAGTCTTGTGTGCTTCCCATAAGATGCCCGGGTCACAGTCGTCAGTGTCGTTTGTTTGGAAGTAGTGTTGAATTTCGTTTCTGATGTCTGCCATGACCTCAGGTGTCTGTAAAAGACTTTCGTTTAGTCTCCAAAATCTAGTCCTGGTAATCCTGGCGGAGGATAAGCAATAGCGCATGGTAATTGGAGCATGGTCCAACCATGTTATACTGCCTATCTCTACATTGCTGACCGCTTCTAATTGGCTATGGGGGATGAAGAAGTAATCAATTCTTGAGTGTAGTTTGTGGGGAGCTGAAAAGAAAGTGTAGTCTCGTTCTCCAGCGTGGAGAAGTCTCCAGACATCTATCAGTTGGGAGTCGTGTAAATCTCGTATTATGCGTTTATGCGTGCCTGTGCGGACCGAGGACGTGCTTGAAGAGGTGTCAACCGATGGGGCAAGAGGTATATTAATATCCCCCCCTAGTACTAGTTGTCCTTCTTTGAAGTCTAGAAGAAGATTCAAAGTACGGTGGAGGAAGGTGTCTTGTCGCTCGTTAGGGGGCATACACCGTGGCTAATGTCATTTTCGTGCCTCTCAATGATCCCTTAATGAACACGTATCGTCCCTCCGGGTCCACCAGAGTGTCGCTACATGTCCATGGCACTGCTCCTGAAATCAGTATAGAGACGCCCTTGGATTTAGTGGTTGGGTTGGTAGCGTGGTATGAGTGAGGGAAGAATCGGTTCTTGAGATATGTAGGTTTGTCAGACCTAAAGTGCGTCTCCTGGAGAAATGCTACGTCTATGTGGGCTCTTTTAAGGTCGTTTAATAGCATGCGGCGTTTTTCGGGTATGTTAAGGCCCCTCACGTTGAGTGAATATATGTTGATGGAATCCATTGTCTCCCAGATCCAAGGGGTCGGTGGGAGAAGTGGGATTGGTTGAGTAGGTATAGGTAAAAGTGTAGAAACGAGAAAGGAGAGAGAGAAAAGTATAGATACCGTCCAAAAGAAAAAGACGGTTCACGGATAGTAGAAGCCTACTTTCCGTCCGTTAAGTACAGTTAAATCACTGTGCATTAAAGCACTGCCCAGTTCTCACTAGGCGCTTTGCTTCGTCCTATTGGGGGCGAGGTAAGAGACAGCCGGGGTAGGCTCTCCCCGCCCGTTCCCGCCCCCCCAGCCTGATAGCGTTATCTAGGTGTCCACCCTAATTATACCCATGCATACCAATAGGTAGAACAAGGTGTAGTTAAAAAAAAAATAAAATAAAAAAAAAAGGAGGTGGTATCCCATCTGAGTGTCACTTATTTAGATCCGTGTACTCCCCTATTTATGCTGTTCCTATTCACTGAGGCCTGTGAGGGTATTTTCAATGTTTTGTTCCCCTGAGTGCTGTATATGAGGGTTGAGTATGGAAGTTGCGCAAGGGATTCCAGTCTGGCATCCCATGCGCATAATTCCGCTGATTTAATTTCCCTACTGTGCCATTTGGTACCGAGTTCAGCCAGCTTTTGATGGTGTCGGAGCTGGGTATCCGTTCCCCTCCGCTATCCCCTCGGCTACTTCCCTCCCCCTCTCTATGATCAGTGTCTCCCCATCAAAAGGGGGTTTAACATGCCAGGGTCCCTTGTATGTAGTGTGAGTTCCAGAGCATGACATCCCATGGGGTTAAAATATATACATATCCAAACATGTCAACGTGTTAAACTGGTCCTACATATAGATACAACAATCACGGAGCCAAAAAAAAAGAAGGACATTTAACTGTGGGATATATTGTTCGTATATATATATATATATATATATATATATATATATATATATATATATATATATATATATATATATATATATATATAGACCTGTTCCTGGGAATTCCCCCGCCTCGGCCAGACGCCTAGCTGTTATCAGTTCAGTGGGTCTCTCCGTTGGTCGTGAAGGCGTCTGTTCTTCCGCTACCGAGGTCCTTTCGTGTCGCTCTATAGGAGATACTTGGAAGAATGGGGGTATAAAACCAGCACAACAAACATATGGAAGAGCGCGACGTGGCACAAGGAGTAATGTGGGATGAGGGTGACCCGTGGAATTCGCCTTAGATCATCCCTCCTCCAACCTGTGTAGGCAGGTGTCACCCCTCCTTCCTTTTCCCACCCCCACCCTCCCCTTATGTAAGCCTTGTCTTCTGACAACTGGCAAAGCATCATGTTCGACCCAGGGATAAGTGCCCATATCTCTGTTCCTGGACTGTGTTTCTTGGCCCCATGTGAGGCAATTTGTGTCCTGGGTATCCTTGCTTACAGAGTGTTCGGGTTGGGGGGTTTGCTTGGCTGGTGCCGCTCCGTCTTTTATGTGGGTCAGCCCGGGGGGGGGGGGGGGGTGTTTCCTTGTGGGAGTACTCTGGCTCATGGTTCCCAAAAGTAGCATGGGGGAGTCATAGATTGTGGGGGAGCAAATGTTGCAGGCATTGCAAAAAAAAAAAAAAAAGGGAGGGGGAGAACAAAAAACTAAAGCAAAACAAGAGGGAGATAATGTCGGAGGGGGATTTAACCACCTCTATCTTACCCCACTGGCGAGAATGTTCAGTCTTCTCTTGGGGCCTCTGCTGGGACGTAAGGGTATCTGCGACGATTCCTCTGCGGTCTCGGTGATTGGGTTCTCCTCGGGTTGAATGATCCAGACCGGGGGTTGGGTCGTTGTAGCATCTGTAGCCAGTCCGGTACTTCGATCGGGTCTACTTCCATGAATGTAAACAGGGCTGGTAGATCCGAGGGGGACCGGAGAGTAAAAGATTGCTGGGCTTTCTTGAAAGTCACTGAAATTGGATAGCCCCATCTATATGTAATTCCAGTCTGTCTGGCGGCTACCAACACTGGCTTTAAAAGGGCTCTCCTCTGGAGTGTCGCTCTGGATAGGTCTGGCATAATCCGGAGGGCTGCTCCGTCAAACTCCACATCTCCCCTCTCCCACGCGGCTCGCAGCAGTAGCTCTTTATGACTGTATTGGTGGATTCGGCAGATAACGTCCCTCGGTCTGTCTGGGTCTGTCGATCGGGGTCCTAGGGCTCTATGGATCCGATCGAATGATAAGCTTTGTGGGTATTGTTCCCCCATCAGATCTCTGAAGATCCCCACGGTGGTCGCCGCCAGGTCCTCCGTCCCTGTGGCTTCTGGAAGTCCTCTCAGGCGCAGATTATTGCGCCTGCTGCGGTCTTCTGCCTCTTCTAATTGGAGCTGCTGGGTTAGGATCATATTTGCCTGTGTAGTATGTGATGCCTCTATCGCTGACATCCGTCTCTCAAGTGCAGACACAGATGATTCCCCTGAGTCCATGCGGTCTGCAAGCCCTTGCACCTCCTGCCGTACCCCTGCAATTTCCTGCCTGTGGTGCGCCTCCACTCTGCTCACTATGGCTTCTATGTCTGCCCTGGTGGGGAGGGATTGTATGAGCGCTCTTAGCTCAGCGTCTGCCCTCAGGGTGATCGGTGCCTGGGAGGATCGTGAGGGTCCTTGTGGTTCTGACCGGAACATTTCTGGGATAGTGTAATCCGCAATAGGGGTAGAGGGGGTCAGCGGTACCTGTATAGAGGAGGCTTGCTGCTGGGGTCTGCTGTGTGTCTCTGGCCTCGTGGCGTCCGCCATCTTGGAGTTCGGGGGAGACCCGCGCTGGCTGGTAAGGAGATTCTGAATGTCCTGGGTTCTGTGAGGCTTCGGGGACACCCGCTGACGTAATTTTCCCCTCCGCTTTCCAGCGGAGTACATGCCGGGTATAACAGGTGGTTATCTGCTGATTTAGGCTGGTAAGAGACGGGTCGGGCCGGGAGCTCCTCAGACACACGTCCTCACTCGGCCATGTCCTGACCATGCCCCCCCTGCCTTAGCTTTATATCTTAACAAATTCGTTACCTGTTTACGAAGCGAAAAAAGACTTTGTTCAAGTATAAGGCTTGGTGCATGTTTATGTTGGGTTTCAACTTTTTGAATGTCCTGTAGAAGGGATGTAAGCTTTTCAAGCCTTTGGCGCTTAAGTCTTGCTCCATGCTTGATAAGAACACCTCTTATAACTGCCTTGTGGGCTTCCCATAGGATCCCTATATCACAATCAGGTTGTTTGTTAATTTGAAAATACTGACCCAGCTCGCGCTGTACGTCCTCCACTATCTCAGGAGTCTGCAATAGACTTTCATTCAGTCTCCAGATTCTAGTCCTGGAGGTTGAGAACTCAGAGAATATTAGAATGATGCTAGACTATCTTGACATAACCATGGTAATCGACTAGACACTAGTATTGATACCCCTTTGGTCTTAGTTAAATTATTAGTAGAATGATAGACAACTGGATAATACCTGTTTTTAAGAATAGGAAGTTTATCATCTCTGAAGTGCGTTTCTTGAATAAACGCCATATCTACCTGTAAACGCTTCAGATCATCCAATAATATACGTCTCTTTTCAGGGGTATTTAATCCTTTGGCATTCAGTGAGAATATCTTCAAAGTATCCATATTATAATAGGGCAAAAGAGAAAAAAAAAAAGAAACAAAAAAAAAAAGCCAAGAAAAAAAAAAAAACAAAGTTCAAGAACCTTTGGGGTTTATTTTACTATAGCCACTGGGGGGGGGGGGGGGACTGAAGGTCTAGTGGAAAACTGGGGAGCCAAAGATATTTCAGGATGGTCTCCCTGGAGCTTGACTAAGTCTCCCAGTGTCACGGCTTTTTTCCAGTGAAATCAAAGAGCCTGCAACACGTAACAAGTACTGTGTCCTGGCAGGATCTCCAGATAAAGTTTGCAACAGATTCACAAAAATGATTTGCCTAAAGCTGAATTCCAGCTATAGGTTTGTTTTTTGTTATTTTATGCAGAGGTAAATTGGTCCAACTTGGCCCAATGTAAGTATGTATATTCCATACCTAGCAGATCCCTGTGGAAGCAGAGATACACTATAGTAGCTACTGCAGTGATCCTCACCGTCTTCCTGATCCTGTGCTGAGCAGCTACCCTGCTGCACAGTAACCATAGAGGGTCGCCCATTTGGCACGGCTACCATTTAAAGAATGCTTTGCATTTTCTCAGTGAATGTAAAGTATTCTTTGATTGGATGAGGTGGGGCAGTGATGTCATGAATCTTTAATTCGTAAAATTAAAGAATGACTTTAATGAGAATGAGAAAACTACAATGCGTTCTTCTAAATGGCATCAGTTTCAAACGAGCGACCCACTGTGGTCACTATGCAAGAAGGCAGCCCTTCAGGACCTGGAAGACCACTACAGCTACTACAGTGATTCTCTGCTTCCACAGGAACCAGCCAGATATGGAATATGCATACTTACATTGGTCCAAGCTGGACCAATGTAACTATACAGAAAAAACATATCTGGACTTCAGCTTTACAAAACCTTTATGTGCTGAGCCATATTCCAAACATACTGAAAGATACATTATCAGTTTCTAAAAACTTTTCGGTTAACATTGTGATGATTCATCTACAGTGACGTTTTGCTGTAGGGGGGAGGCAGGAAAGAGCAGGCTATCTGAGCTCACGGGAAATCCCAAAGAAGTCACTGTGATTTCCCTGAAAGACACAATTTAGAAGAAAACTGGGAAAATGAATTCCGGCATGACATTTTAAAATTACATCTGGGATTTATGTAAATATGCACTTTTGAATTTGTAAAGCGAATCCACCCCCCCCCCCCCCCCACCAAAAAATAAAATAAAAAATTGTCAGCTTTCTTCTGGGTACTTTGGATTTCCATAAGGTGTATTTTAGAAGGTAAACATTTAAAGCAATGTGAACCCTAACAACTGATCAGCATTAGTCTTTACTTATCCGAAAGGAATTCTGCTTGCTTATGTTATGGTTTGTACAATCAATTCATCATCCATACTTAAAAAAAATAAAAAAATACAAATAAAAGATGCAGATGACTTAAAGCATTTTGATGCGTCCGATACAATTGCATTTTGGGTACCCAGCTGTCAGTTTTGAAAAATTAACATACCAAAAGTACATATGTGAATCCATACAAGTGTTTACGCCTGACTTTGTGATAACAGAACAGATTATACGATTCCAGCATCAAGTGGCCATCTGGAAGGTTTTGTCCTAGGGGTAGCAAATTATTTTTATGCCTATACACCCTATTGCACAATTCAGTTTGTAATAAATCCAGAAGGTGTAATTGTTACAGCAAATGCTAAGTAGGCAGTACTGTACTTCGGGTAATAGACTACAAGCTGATCTTTTTCATTTGAAACCATAAAATTACTTAACATGTCAATTCTTTATACAGTCCAAATACAGCCATTTTTTTATAGGTTTTTTTTTTGGATAGAGTGATATGACTGCTGCAGGTCCCTGCTAGAGAGATTCCCCCACACGTTCTACCCCTTTCACATTAGGAGGACAGAAAGCAGGGAAACATCTTTTTAATGGTGCCAGTAAAGAAACAAACATACATTTCTAACTCTTACTCTACCCAAGCAAGCTTATCAAGATTCAGCAATGCTTGACCCAGCTAAAAGCTTGTTTAAAGCTACAGCCAACTTCAGTAAAAAAAGCTACAGCCAACAAGTTTTACTGCAACAGGGCGGCACCTGTGCACCGGATCACGTTTATAAAATACTAGTAATACTCCTTATTCCCAATCGCACACGTCCCTGGATAAAGCTCAGAAGGATTTGGGTGCTGCAGCAAATGACCAGCTGGAAACTGGCTCAAAAAGTTACAATGCAGATATTTGCCAGCACACCGTGCATCGACAAGATAGCCTCCAAACAGATTTTTTATTGCATGATCGCATCCACATGCTTGATGAAGGGGCCCTGCGCAGCTCCGTAACTACTTTGTGATGTGATCATACGATAAAAAAAAAATCAGTTTGGACGCCATCTTGTCAATCCAAGAGTGTGCTGGCAAATATCTGCATTGCATCACGTATATACATACGTGATCTGGCTCTTCCGGGTAGGGAGTGCGCATGCGTGCGGCTCATTTCCCATTGAGATTACATACAGCAGGAGCCCAGAGGTGGGTACCACAGACTATGTCCACCGTCACTCACTGATCGTTCGGTACAAAAGGCATGTAAACAATGCAGATTGTTAGTAGGGAAGGCATGGATCCTGTGTTCCTGCAAAGCAAGAACATGGATCCATGCCTTCCCCTAAAGTAAACACTGGCTAGGCAGTTAACCCTTTGATTGCCCTGGTGGAATAAATATATCCCATAGTTTGTAGATACGATTACTTTTGCGCAAATCAATATACGCTTATTGGGATTATCCTAACCCAGTTACATTCCTCTTAAATACCCAGTTTTGTTTAATTTAATGATCGTGCTACATACTTTATTTTACACATTATCTTGTTGATCATTTACATCCATTTGGAATAATTGTTTAAAGTGTATGCAAACTCTAACAATACATTTTTCATTTTATATCCAGATGAAGCCACGGAAGTTGGTGGCGTAATGCGTAAAGGTTGAGCCTGGCGGCGGGAGTATTCACAGGATCACGCAAGATGCTGGGTGTCATTACTTGCTTGTTTTTAGCAAAAAAATGTGAGTGTATTTTCTGAAGCGGGGTCTGTGCGGTTTGTTGAATGTAGTAACCCAGGTACTGCACTATTGGAGGCTGTTCTTTTCTATTTTGTTGCCTATGACCTGCGTGGAACCATCTTGGAGAGGGACCGCTTTTGCTCTTAAAGGAACCTCAGCACCAGGATCTTATCCTTTAGATTGATCTGCTTACATGTTTAGTTGACCCTTTGGGGTCTAAAATGCAGGTGAGCTTGCACTTCACCTGGTGAAAGGAGCCCAAGGTGGAAATTGGCAAAACACTGTGTAGTTTTTTGTAATGCACTTTATTGAATAGAGACTTTCCCAATTGAACAATTAAGAAAATTATTCATACTCATTTTTTAAGTGGGCTTTTTTGAACAATTTTTCTTATATGCATGCTCACTGATATATAGTTTGCACTGGCACTTTAGCCATTTGAAATGTTGATATTTTTAGTTATGTATTGTCACTTTGCAGTTGTTACCATATTTGGTTATTGAGGCAGTGCAATTACATATTTTTATATTTATTGAGAAATAGATGTGCACAGCCTGAACTAAATCCAGAAAATAAGGTAAATTTCATTTTGGTGAACAACAGCTTGATAAAAGACCAGGGAAACAATGTCCTGGTTGAGATGAAAAGCAGAAACTACCTTAGGCATGAAAGAAGTCCTGGGCCTCAATACCACCTTGTCCCAATGTAAAACAAAGATTTTTAGCAAGACAACACATGCATTCACCTATATCTAATATATATATATGTATATATATATATATATATATATATATATATATATATATATATATATATATATATTATATATATACAATTGCTACAAGGAAAAGTATCTTGTGGGTGAGTAATGGGTTAAAATAGTGGTTTCTGAAGCAAAGAGAACCAGACTCGGGTCCTATGGAGTCACGTTGGTAGGGGATCAAATACTTAAATTTACTCACTGAACTGCAACTCAGTTTATAACAATTGTATTATGTGTTTTTCTGGATTTTGGGTTTATATTCTGTCTCTATCATTTAAATTACACCTATGATAAAAATGATAGACCCTTCATTTATTTGTAAGTGGGCAAACTTACAAAATATGCAGGGGATCAAATAATTATGTGTCCCTGTTTAACTCACTGGCCACCCTGGTCCAAGGTGGGGCTTGTCGCAACTAACCCAGTGCATAGCTAAAGGTCTGCATGCATGCGTGCGGTGGCCAGACTTGAATGACCCATTGCATCTAGATTATCCAGACCATCGTCCAGCACGGCTGTTGATTGAAGCTCTCCGCAGGAAAGAAATTAAATAATAATAAAAAAATAAAAAAAAAACACTATGGAACCACAGGGCCCAGAAGGAAAGTAGATTCTTACTCCTGAAACACTAGGCAGAAATAACTGCCTTACCTATAGCAGATAGGGTGTTTATACCATTTAGGACTGCCCAGAGGCGTTGCTGTATTATGTTTCTGCCTAGTGTCCTTCTCCTATAGGTGGGGCTATAAACTCTACGGTCAAAAATAGCAGAGCTGTGTCCATCAATGAACATAAGAGAAAAAAACTTATTTAACAAATAATTGAAAACAATATTCACTTACATAACCCCAGATGTATGGCTATAGACTAGCCATTAACAGCCTGGTAAACGCCAGTAGAATCCTTCCTCTGCACTGTTAACCAGAAAGCTTGCAAGACCAAACACTCCAGCTCCAGGCGTCTTAATCCCTTCCTGGTCTCTGAGGAAACATATACCGACGTCCCTTTGTTAGACTGAATCATATCTTGCTCCCACATGTCACATAGAGGGTTGCAATGATGACATGTTTTAGCGGCTTAACCCCCCCTTTCTCAGTTGTACTAGCGCCCATAAGGGTTATAAGTGACTGCCTAAAGCACAGAGACATCCAAAAAAAGCATGGAGAGTGAAGTTTTTTTTTCATTTGTATGGCCAGCTCAGTAAGCCTAACATCGTCTGTATTTCCTTCTGATATAAGCTCATGGTCACTTCAGCAACCATGAACTTAAAACAGAAAGGTTAAAGAGGAGGGCCCACGAAAACAAAAAAATGTAAAAGTCAGCAGCTACAAATACTGCAGCTGCTGACTTTTAATAAATCGGACACTTACCTGTCCCGGGGTCCAGTGATGCGGGGGAACGAGACCCCCCCTCGTTCCCCGCTCAGCCGTGCGCCTCGATTCGACGCTCACTCATCTGGGACACATGACAGGTCCCAGATGACTGTGCGGCGCCTAGGGGAAGTGATGTCATTGCCCGGGCACTGAAGATGGCAGACTACGAGGGAGCCCCTAGCAACAGGCATTTAGAGGTGAGTAAAAAATGTTTTTTTTTCTAATTTATTTTTTTTTCTTTTTTTTATGATTTTTAAGCCAAATTTTTTTTGTCTGGTGGCAACACCACTTTAAAGGACTTCTTGTGTACCTTAATGAATGAGAAAAAAACTTTTTTTATTGTTTTAAAACCTGATCTCTTTAAAATGTTTTTAAAAACTCCTGTAGTAAGGTGTGCCTGAAATTCTTCTTGAACTCGTAAGTATTCCAATTACATCCTTTTTCTTGTGACCCATCTAAACATAGAAATCTTCTGTCCTTATACAGATACAGACAGTAAAAAAATAACACAAGCCAGACTGTTTCCTAAAACCTAGGTTTAATAAATTAATAGGTGCATGCCTGATGAAAAACACATTTAAAAAAATAAAATGCAACAGCAGCTGCTGTCACCATGCCAAAGTGTCAGTAAACATTATAAAAACTCACGTTCTTGATTTCAGAAAAAAATGCAAATTATGCAACAAAAAATGGACAACACTAACAAAAAAGTTCAAAGGAAAAATAAAGTGTGCAATACAAATGTTATGAGGGATAAGAACCGTTTCACAAAATCATTATCCTAATCGGATTATGCAGAACATAAAAGGCAGAATCACAATAATCTCACTCCAGGAGGAAAAACATGCCGATTTACAGTCACGACCCGTTTAGCTAGAAGAAATCTCCGACAAAAACGGAGACATACATGCAGTCATTTACAAGTCTGGTTACACTGTAAACACTCAGCAGTAATGGCACAGAATGGACATCACTGCTTTTACAATATAATTGATTGCCACAGTTAAAACAATATAAAAACTTATTCTGGTCTGTGTACACAAAAAGCAATGGTAAAATGATACCCTTAGCTTCAGCACAGTGGAGGCAGTCATTTTGTTGGCTGGATTAATTTGCGCATGACAAAGATTTACACTACTACTTAGGCAGGCCGTAGACCATACAATTTTTTTTCCTTCAATTGCTCCATTCCTCACAGTCAGTGTCAGCGGGAATCCCTCCCGCAGTGCTATTGTGTTCTGCGGCGGGATGCCTTCCATTCCCCCTGCAAATATCGCATGAAAAAAAAAAAAGACTGGCTGGTTGTACTGAAGTCTATCGATGGATTGACTTCAGTGCAACCAGCCTGCCCATAGATGGATAGAATATCGGCTGAACCGGCAGAGGTTTGATCCATATATGGCCAGCTTAAGGCTTGTGTACATGGGCTACATAGAGGTAAAAGCAACACATTGGGATGTACAAGAGTAAATGCATTTATGAATACACTGCATTGCAAGCAAGCCCAAAGAGACATTTAACTTGCTAAAATTATGCTTCTTTTCATTTTACATCCAAGCAGCCCAGGGGTCCCAAACCCTGGTGTTCTCTGGTAAGGAGACTTACACCAGTTATGGTTGATAGCTAGGCCTTAGCCCTTTGTCTCACTATTGATTATCAAGGCTGTCTATCACATTGATGGGCTGATAGAAAGGTGAAGGAGTCAAGGCCACACTGTCAACCAGTAGAGCTGGTCTATAAAAGCATACCAGAGCACCCTGAGATTTGGGGCTCCAATGGTGCTCACTTGTAAAATTTTAAAGTGGTTCTAAAGGCTCAAATCCCAGCCATTGAGCCAATGAGGAGAAAGAGAAGGCGGGGCTGAGCCACAGCTGTATGTGTAAATGGACACACAGAGCCGCGGCTCGGGAGCGAGCCTGTTTGGGTGCCTCTGCTTGTTCTAGGGGCACTTGGCAGAAGGGAGGGGTTAAGAGTGCTGGCGAAGGACCTGAGGAGGATCAGGGCTGCTCTTTGACACATTCGTTATTTAAAAAAAAAAAAAGAAGAGCCTTTAATAATACTTTATGTACTATGTAGGGTAAAACTAAAGTGAAGTGCAGGGCTGTTGGAGGTGTCTGTTGGCAAACAGCAATGGTTTGGCAGGTTGCACTTGATCATCAGTTGTTACCTAAAACTAAAGTTTAACTTTAACAACAACATTTTGATAGCAGCACCTCAACTGAAACACCAACCTAAACTACCTGGTTTAATTCAATTCACATTTCAACCCCTGTGCTCAAGACTCTGTTAAAATGCTTTCTAAATTCAGATCCTTAATACCCATGTGCACAAACCTTTACCCTGATGGAAGCTGTCCGAGAGAGGAAAACATTTTTTTTTTAAAGATTAGGAGTATGTAAAGTGCCCAAGTTCTGAGGTCTTGCTACTTGAAAGTGGCTTGGTGTTTTTCCTGTACGACAGTACCATGGATCTTACAACCTCAATACAGGGCACAGATTTTCTTCGACATGCTCTGTTGCAGCACTTGCCCAACAAGCATGGATAGTATTATTTTGGAAACTGTAAGAGCAAGTGTTACGTTTTAATGTCATGCTTTGTCGGTTATGTCAGTGCCTGACATTGACCATAATGGAGGCATTTTGTACCTCATCCATGAATTGGTCATACTGTATCAATAATAGAAAGGGCTCACTTACACAAGCAGCAAACTATACCAGAGTGCTGCACCTTACTAGATATGCACGTTCAAAAACCTTTGTTCATCTCTGTGATGAAGCGTGTGTTTTTTCACATGCACCACAACTGAATTGCAACCGTATACAAGAAGAATGGACAGAAGTACATCTTTGACCCACCAAAATTCTAATCAGAATCAAATTGTGCATATCTGACTGCACCAATTATTAGGAAAATTAATGTAGACTGCCAACTATGCTGGCAGACATCAGAATCCTGGGTGATATACAGGTCTCCTGTCCCATGTCAGTGAGCCCCTTTTTTACCAATCCCACTTTTATTGGGGAAACATTGTCATGGCTATGGATCAGCAGTTTTTCTAGATAGGCAAATGTAACATTGAATACCCTCTTCCACCAACAAGCAAGAATACCCAGACACAGAGAGGTTTTCCATAGCAATCAATAATTTGCTTTTCCATGTAATACATTTTTAAAGGGAACCTAACTGTTCTACTGTTTTATGAAAATCCCAAACACAGGCTTCTTTATAAAACCAAGTATGATAACTAACTTTGCTGATCAAATCAGACTCCAAAAGTACAGGAACGCTATTTTAGGGAGCTGAAACGCATGCTGAGCACAGATTAGAAAGTGAAAGAGAAGCTGATTGGCTGCCATAGGCGAAGCAGACTTTCATTCTTTGCTTCCAGTTACAAGGGGCAGTGCGTGTCAAACTATCTCTCCGTCTCAAACATTGAATCAGTCACAAAATGGTTGCCCCTTCAACAGCTAGGCACATTTCAAATAAGGGAGTTGACCAGAAAAGTTTGCTCATCTTTGCAGCAAAACAATCCTTCATATTCCGGAATACAGTTCATGTTTTTTTTCTTATTCAAAATAAAATGTCCTCATTTTTGATTAACATTTCCACCACCAGTCTCTGATAACGAATGTCATTTAGTGCTGCCATGGCATCTAGCTCTGGTGCCCGCATGAGAGTTGGTCCAAACACTATGCCAAGGTTTTCTGCGTTCATTAAATTGTCCTTCTCATGAAGAGTTACCCTGCAGGGAATACAAAATTACATCTCATTATACTTGCTGTGCATCTAAATGAAGGGTTATCTGTAGGACATTGCAAGCAAACCGGAACATGCAAATAACCCCCCTTGTGCCCCCCAAAGCAGTGTGTACTTTTCAGTTTAAGTTTATCGCAGGCTGTGACATTATTCAATGGGAAGGTCCTATTATGTGTTGCTAGGACACTGCCTCATTTTTGTCTAAGTTATGGCCAAAGGACTTGTGAGCACAGGAAGCAGAGGCTGCCTGACAGCAAGAGACAGAGAGCTCATTTTGTATGACGAGTTTGTGTTAATTAGATGTGTCATGCTGAAATGCAAGTTGCCGCTACTACTTAGAGTCTAGATTTTGTAACAAATAATTGTCGGCCTTGAATGCAATAGTTACCAATGTGCTATTGCTGTAGCTTTCAACAACTACTTCTCTGGAGACAGAATGCAAGTGTGAGTCTAAAGAAATGATTTGGGGCGAGTTTTTTTTTTTTTTTTTTTTTTCCCCCCTCTAAATTTAGATAAACAAATTCATCCACAGGTTGAATAAAGCCGACCATAAGTCAAAAAACAAACAAGGTCTGCTCCCATGGGCTGGCCCACAACATAGTCAAAATACAACAGCTTTGCAAACAAAATCTTGCATTGTGAAGATAAATATAAAATAAGCTCCCAAGCTATGTTAGATGACAAATGATCTGGGTCATAATTTTTATTAAGAGATTTTCAGCTGAATGTGATCTTTTACCTACTCTGTGTTTTTAGAACTTGCTCATTGAAATTACGTAAAGCATCAAGCAGACACTAATGAATGCCAGTAATTCAGAATGATACAGGATTTCCTGTAAGGTACAGGTCTCTTGATCTGTGAATTTGAGCATGCACCAACTAAAACATTTCTAGCAAGTTAAAATGCTGAATTGCAGCAGTTTTCAAAACTCAGCGTTAATCCTGTAGGCAAACAGTATAACTGAATTATACCGTATAACTGAATGAACAGTGAAAAGCAGCCATATATCATGAAATTCCTAGACATAGGCAAAAATAGAAACTGTACAATATTGTGTGAAAGAAATAAAACACGATAGTGATGTCCTATGGTCTTCCTTTTATACTATAAAATTTGTATATTTTATAACCTTCAAAAAAACAGTGTAACAAACATGTAACCAGTTACAATTGAAATGAAGCTGTATGTAACTGTAGGGTCTCTTGCACACGGGAGTAAAAAAATGCAGAGTATTTACTGATCTGAAATTGGAGGAATTGTTGTCTATGGGACATTGCACACAGCTGAGTAAAGATCAGTAATACAGTGTTGAGTACAGAGTAGTAAAACAAAAATGGAAAATTCTTCATTTGAGTGCAGTAATTTACGCGCATACACGTGTTTACTCATCTATAAGCATGTTTAAATGAGTATATTACAAAACTGGTAATGAAGAATTTTACTCGTCTATAGGCTTACGCACCTTTACTCGCCTATACTCAACATTACTCAGGTCTTTACACACAGTTTACGGTGCCACATGGATGTCACAACTTCCTGAGTAAACATTATTGAATTATGAGGCCCATGTGCAAAGTGGCTTGGTAGATTTGGGGATAGAACCCTTTGTGCCTACATTTCCAACATGAATAGTATTTACAACTAGGATTGCTGGTGTGACATGGTCCTGATGCTGGCAACATGCCAGCATTCGGATCACTGAGAGGTCACTCACCTACTCCCATGGCATTGCTCCCGCTTTAGCCAAACAAGCATGGTGCCTCTCTGAACCTGGTCCCACTTTGGGAAGCAAATTCTCCAGTGCTTTAGCAAACGAGTGAGCCACAGAAGCAGGGTAATGGCCCTTGTTGCAACCTAAAAAATGTATCACAACCAAGTTCCTAACTAATCCTTGACCCGAACATAAACCCTTAACCTCAACCTAATCCCCAACAATAACCCAAAACCTCTAGGGGCTTTTAAATTGATAATGTTGTTATAATACAAATATCAATAAAAGAAAAAATGAAATGCTATAAAAAAAAAAAAAAAAAAAACACCCAGTAATAAAGTGCCAAATTATCAGTGCCCAAAACCTACATCAAATTAACATTTGTGTATTTTTAGTTGTTAAGAGTTTACAAACTTGGTATCCCTTATTACAACAAAGTGCATAACAGTGGAGTTTATTCATGCCAGAAAAGATTTTTGGCTGGGATGTACATAGACTGAAGTAAATTTCTTTATTTGCTAATCATCAAAACACTTTCAGTCCTGGGAATTGAACCACCAAGGTACGCTGGGCTTGTGTAAGAACTGTATTTGTAGATGTGTAGTGTAAAATAGGTAATTTTATTTCAATAATTGCATTGGCTAATTCTGTTATCTTGTCTGTAGCACATCCTCTGGAGTGGGTCTGCTATAAACGATAAAGAAAAGGGATTACGGTGGATGTATCATGTAGCACAGTGTGACCAATTGGCATCTAATGTTTGAAGAGACTGGGGAAGCCTGGCAATGAGAAAACCAGCTTCACTGCCAGTGGGCATGGCATTATCTCTTACTGCTGTGGAAGAAGAACTGAAAAGAGCTCAACAATAGCATTTCTTTTAAAGTAGAATGTCAAATAGGCTGCAGAATTCAAAGCTTTCTGAGAGATTTACCTTTTCAGATGGCCCATGAGATATCGCAGTGTTTCACAGTGTGCAGGAGGTAGCAGCTTCAAAGCTTCGTGAAGAACTTCTAACTGCGTGTCAGAGTCCACGGCCTCTAGAAGAATGAAGAAAGACTTTCATTAACTCTTTCAGAACCTGGAGGAAAATCTTTTTGATGGGGACACAGAAGAGTAAAATCTTAACAAGAGCTTTTGATTCTTCCACAAGCCATCCAGGAGTTCAGTTTTTTCATTTTCCCCATCAAAAGATAAACTTGAAGGAGCCTGTCAGAAAACTCATCAAATGCAGCAATGGTAGACTGGCTGCTACTGCAGCAATGATATTAAAACCACCAGGACCCTGTAAGCATGCAATTTATATATTTTCCCCAGATTTTGGTGGTTTGCCTCGGAAAGCTCTGGTCCCACTCGACATTTGAAAAATCATGCAGGTATATGAACCGCTTCACATCATCACTTAAAGCGGGAGTCCCGCAAATCTTTTTTTTTTTTTTTTTAAAGTCAGCAGCTACAAATACTGCAGCTGCTGACTCTTAAAATAAAAATACTCACCTGTCCCAGGGTCCAGCGATGTCGGCACCCGAGGCCGAACCGTCCCTCGGATGCTGCCATCTTTGGTAAGGGCCATCTTCACTTCTCGGTTCCCTACTGCGCATGCGCGAGTCTGGCAGCGCAATCCGAATGGTCCCTGCTGTCTCTGGGAACCGTGTGTGTCCCAGCAGACAGCGCGGGAGAACGGGAATAGGCGTAGACTCCTGTGGGAGTCTATGCCCCGAAGTGGGTGCAAATACCTGGTAGACAGGTATCTGCACCTCCCTCCCCCCTGAAAGGTGCCAAATGTGACACCGGAGGTTCAATTTTTGTGTGAACCTCCGCTTTAAAATGTCATGGACTTTAAGTGGAAAAAACAGGCTGCAGTGATGAGATTGGTGTCTTTTTTCAGCTGGCAAACAGCAGTTCAGTAAAAGTTATCCGAATAGCTCTACAGCTACTCAAGCACTTTTACAGTAACCAGCAAAGGGTTTTTAAAGCATCAATGAACTACCTAGAGCACTCAACAGTCACAAAGAATGTTGGGTACTTGTAGTTCTCCCCTCTGAATGAATGAATGACTCAACCAGGTGGGCAGAGTCCAGCATTCATACAGATTATTGTAATTTTGTCACCATTTGTCAATAAATCACAGGAGTGGTTGCATTTCACATTTATTACCACTTGTTTAATGTAATATATATACATTTTTAGAGAGTCTGAAGCTTGCCATACATTATACAATTCTCTTATTTAATTTCCTTTAGATTTGCCCTAAACTATTTAGTGCAAGGGCCTGTCTGATTGCATACAAAAATTGTACAAGAGAATTGAATAATGTATGGCCAGCCTTATACTATTGAGATACTGTATTTCTGAGTGCAGCATTCAACGTACTGTATTAGAAGGAAATGTCTGTGACAGACCTACAGTTTCTCTAGAAATTGCAATAAATAGGTAAAAAATTAGGCCACTGTTGAATGCAGTGCTTTTACTTACTTGCTGACTCGAGGAACTTGGGATATGCGTCATATGTAATCAATGGGATTGGAAGTTCCCTGAAGTACAGTTTCAGTGCACCAGTTATAATGTTAATGTCTTCATAGGCATTTACAGATATGTCAGCTTTCTCACCATCTAAAACAGAAAAGCAGTTATCATATACTATTGCGAGACCACCTTAAATCAAGTTTAACGCTGTGCAAGTAATTCAACAGAAGAGATAACGTGACCTTTTTGCAACAGTAGATTCATTTACAGACACCCAGTAAAAGGTGATGTTTACCCCTTTCCTTGCCAGGGCGTACGTCGTATGTACCTGACAGTGGGGAGTTTTACAGACACTCCCGGTGGCTGCAGCTGAGTGAGAGTGTGTGTGTGTGTGTGTGTGTGTGTGTGTGTGTGTGTGTGTGTGTGTGTGTGTGTGTGTGTGTGTGTGTGTGTGTGTGTATATATATCTGACAAACCGACTGCTGGCTGTCAGATGGAAGCGAGTGGTTAGCTATGCAGCTGCCCAATTGCTTCCAACTTTTGGTCCCCAATGTGATAAAAAAAAATTAGCAAAAAAAAAAAAAATTGTAAAAGTATTAAAAAGTTACACCACCAAGCACATAAAATCCCACCCAAAAAAATGTTGAGGCCCCCCCCCACACATACCATGTAAATGCACTTGTAGGGCGCCTATGCACAAAAACGTTGATTGCAATACAGATGTTACATGTTGTCGCATACGTTGAAGTGTGAGAAATAATTTTAGCACCAGAGCTCCTGAGTAACACTAAACTGATGACCTGTAAGGGTTTTAAATGGTCGCCTATGGAAAATATGGGGTACTGAAGTTTGTCACCATTACACAGACACACGCAATTTAACGGTTTGACATGCTGGGTATCTATTTACTCGGCACAACCTCAGATACTTTATTGTATGTGTGGGCCCTAAAATTACCTTTGTGCATTTTTACTGAAATTTTGCATTTACGAAACCTTTGCGTTAATATCGTGCAACATAAAAGATTGGAACCACCGTATATTTTATTCTCTGTGGTGTCTGTTTTCAGAAATGATATAGTATTTTGGGGGGAGTTATTCAATATTCAGGTTCCTGGATACTGTGGTTCCTCCAGCTGCTGCATCACTACAGGACAAAGTAGTGATAGAGACTGGCAGGAGAAACCAAAGTATGCAGCAAAGGACAAGGTATCTGACACCCCCAGAAGTTTTGGATACCCAAGGCACTTAAACATCTACAAGAGAGTGCAGATTGACTCACCACCTGCTGGAAATGAAAGTACTTCCTTCTTTTACAGGGTATCTGTGATTTATTTTATTTTTTTTACTACTATAATGACAGAGTTGCTTTAGAGCTGTTCTGTCAAATATCATAAGTGCAATTAATGCAATTATGTATTAAATTAGCATAGTTTGTGATATTGGTTCCCCATTGCTAAATTGCTATAAGTAGATAGAATAATCTGCACCAGGGTAAACAAAGCTGAACTGGAACTAAAATGCAGCTACAGCATATAAAGTATACAAAGGTAACTACCCTGTTTCCCCGAAAATAAGACCTAGTGTGATTGTCGGTGATGGCTGCAATATAAGTCCTACCCTGTTTCCCCGAAATTAAGCCCTATCCTGAAAATAAGACCTACAAGGACTTTAACTAGGGCTTATTTGGGGGGTAGGGCTTATATTGCAGCCATCACCGACAATCACGCTAGGTCTTATTTTCGGGGAAACAGGGTAACAGAACAATCTCTACCTGAGGAGACTCATTAAGCTACCATTAACATGCATTGGCACCACTACAGCTCAGAACGGTCTGTGGCCCATGTGCAGGTTGCAGAATAACTTTAGACTGGTTTGACTGCAGCTGATCATCCCTCAGGAGGAGATCAACCCAGGCCAACAATACAAGCAGAACAGTCCTTCTGCAATCAACAGAACTGATACCAGTATGGACAAAAATTCACAATGAACATGACATGACTACACGGACACATAGATTTTTAAAAATGTAATTTATAATCTACCTCGGTCGAAGGCCATTTTGGCATCTTCAATGAGATCAGTGAAACCTGATATTCTATACAGTCCTTCTGAATTCAAGCCTGTCAAAGAAAATAAAGATACAGAAATCCATAGTTTGAAAAGCAAGAAATAAAACATTTTTTTGTTTTAATGTTTGTGCAAAGTACAGATTTGTACTAAATGTATTCTAAACATTCTTCAGTGGCTTTTAAATAAGACATTAAAAATCTAAATGTGTACTGTATTGTAGATCTAAAAGGCAAAAAGTCAGGGCACCTGGAAGGAATGATAACCCAGGGCCTGGTCACTCTACGCTACCCCACAGACATAGAATTCCATAAGATCTCACCTCTGGACTCTATCTCTCGAATACACATGTCCACCACCATCGGCCTCTTCGTGTTGTGTGCTTTAACTAACGTGGTGAGGTCACAGCTGTAAACTTTCTTGACATGTTTCAAGTCCGGCTTGCAGTCGTTAGGAACCATCTTAGAACACTGTTTGTGAACATTTAAACCACAATCTAGAACGCAAATACAAATATACTGTAAGGAAAAAAATTTTGAACCATAAAAACATTAAAAGATAAAAACATTTACTTTATTTTTTACAAGTTCATGGAAAGCAAGTTTTATTAGTCCATTTGTACATCACGTAATAAAAAAATAAATATATTAAGATATATTTGATCTTACCTACCTGATCTAATGAGCAATTTAAAAAGAAAATTCCTAATACCAGATGGCAGCTTAGATAAAATGTATTGGTAGTAAGAACTGTGGTACTAGTGAAAGTAATCTTTACAATTGTTCTTAACCACTTCAATACAGGGCTTTTAAACACCCTTCCTTACCAGAGCACTTTTTGCGATTCGGCACTGCGTCGCTTTAACTAACAATTGCGCGGTCGTGCGACGTTACACCCAAACAAAATTGACGTCCTTTTTTTCCCACAAATAGAGCTTTCTTTTGGTGGTATTTGATCGCCCCTGCGGTTTTTATTTTTTGCGCTATAAACAAAAGAAGAGCGACGATTTTGAAAAAAAACACAATATTTTTTACTTTTTGCTATAATAAATATCCCATTTTTTAAAAAAAAAACTATTTTTTTCCTCAGTTTAGGCCGATACGTATTCTTCTACATATTTTTGGTAAAAAAAATCGCAATAAGCGTATATTGATCGGTTTGCGCAAAAGTTATAGCGTCTACAAAATAGGGGATAGATTTATTGAATTTTTTTTTTTTTTTTTACTAGTAATGGCGGCGATCTGCGATTTTTTTTTCGTGACTGCGACATTGCGGCGGACACTTCGGACACTTTTGACACATTTTTGGAACCATTCACATTTACACAGCGATCGTTGATATAAAATTGCATTGATTACTGTGTAAATGTGACTGTCAGGGAAGGGGTTAACACTAGAGGGCGCTGGAGGGGTTAATGTGTGTCCCTAATAGGAGTGATTCTAACTGTAGGGGGAGGGGACTTAAGGGGAGGAGACCGATCATGTGATCCTCTGTACTGGGATCACATGATCGGTCTCCTCCCCGCTGACAGGACGTGGAGCTGTGTGTTTACACACACAGCTTCACGGTCCCGCCCGGTCCCGTTGTTTTAACGGGCAATCGCGGGTGCCCGGCGGACATTGCGGCCGCCGGGCACTCGCACCGGGTCCCGAGCGATGCCGCGGGCGCGCGCGCGCCCCCCAGGCGGCCGGGAATCCGAGGACGTCATATGACGCCCACCCAGGATGGTAGATCCACCTTGTGGGCGTCATATGACTATGGCCGGGTATTGAAGCGGTTAAAGAGAAACTGCAGTCTGCTAACATAATTTGTAATAAAATATCTTTGCCATTCTGAAGCGTCCCTCCAACCACTTTGCATATTATTTTATATATACTGCGATTCTGTGCTCGTCAAATATGCTGCAGAATTCTCCCTCCACGGAGTCTGGCTGCATCCATTTTAACTGTGGGCAGCTGAAGCTGCTGCCTGTTCACTTCCTGGATTTACACAGACACACACCTCCAGCTCTGCAGTTCTCATTGGCCCTTATAGGACTCCTCCCCCCTCCCTTCCTGGCAAACTCACGAGAGTGAGAAAGAGAACTGTGAATGATGTCATAAGCCTAGGCTTCTTACCAGACAAGAAACAGGAAGTGGGTTATAAGGTCTTTACTGGCAGAAAAATAAAAAAACGTTTTGCTATCCAAAGTTAAAACAAGAAGGGCAGAATATTTAATACATGGAAAAATGAAAAAAAAATGACTGAAGGTCCGCTTTAATGTCAGTCTGTCAACAGGACCGATATCTAGGAGAACTACAATGCATTAAGCAGTATGTACCGTGTGAAGGACTAAATACAAAAATTATGCTTTACACGTCACAGCTCCCTAATGGGTTGAAGCTACCAGTCTTACAAATCTCATATATGCTGCTGGGTAGTGAACGAGTTCTTCAACATCCTGAGCCAGGTGCCTGTCCTGGAGTTTTCATTTAGCCTGGAAGTGTGACCATGACCATTTCAAAGGCTTCTCACTAAGTTATTTTACACTCCAGTTGGGACAAACATTGTCATTAGAATTCTACACAATTAAAGTGGAACTTTACTCTCCCAATCAACATTATTTCAAATCCTTATGCTGTTAGCATTAGTAAAGAGATAAAAAAGTAGATCATAATAACTTGTTTTAAACTTTTTTTTTTTTTACATTTCTTCAGTTACTTCCTGGTTTCTTGCCTATGCAAATTATGTCATACATCCCAGGATTCTTCAGGAGGGGTTTTCTCAGTTAAGCACACGCTCCTGCATGCATGCCTGAGCTAAGGGCAGGTGGATTACATGAAGTAAATGCTACATAAATCATGTGCCCTTACTCAAAATGGTCACGACCAAAAATGCTAGGGGGTTGTTTTTCAAAGTGATTTTTTTCAACAAAATACAGCATGGAGACATGGATGGATGGGTGGGGGGGGGGGGGGGGGGGCAGTTTTCTTTGAATATTTAAAAATTAAGTAGTGCGTTTGGTTTGTAAAGCACAGATTCAGTGAAGATCCGCTTTTAGGAATGTGCCTTGTAAGTATCATTTATTTATTTTTCTTATGTTGAGTTACAGAATTAAATGGAAAAGTCCATCTACCTGATTAAAGTATATTAAATGTGATGACTAAAGTTGTGTGCCCAACAAGTGCACATTGAAAAGGTAGGTGTACCGTGTACAGAGAGGTTTTTATTGCCGGTATACAGCTAACCTTTTAAGGAACAATTCTTTTCCTGCCAAACAGCTTGCTTAAAAATGAAAGGCAATCACAGCTATTCACGCTGAAAGTTTGCAATACAAAATGTGCATTTAGTCTGAACTTAACAATGCCAAAGTGTACAAAATGACAGCTTTAGAACATTCAGGTACAATGGCAATTTGGAGGCTTCAAGTGATTTGGATTCTGGTCGTGAGCCATATTCTGACGTGGCACGCCCTAGTCAGGAGGAACATAGAGCCAAACATAGAAGGTTGTCACAGTGCTAAGAACTGAAGGATGACAACACGCAATCATGAACACTTAACATTTCATACAAGACTAAACTAGATACACTGCCTGAACACACTACATTTTCCATGCCATAAGTGACGAGAGGACCTGCATTACTAGGAATGTCAAAATACTCTGTCTGCAGTTTTTGTTTTGGAAAACCAATTATTTTTGGGGGGGAAAAAAATTAAAAAGTTTCCAATGTTACTAAATAACTTTCAGTCCTGACCTCCAAAATGCAGGAAAAAATAAAATAGAGCAACTGGGAGCTCATTTCTATTGCAACTTCCATTCTCTAAATAATTGAAATATTTTTTGTAAATAGTTATTATGGGTAACAACTGCACTTTGATTCAGCGGTTTATAAATTAGTCCAAACCATCCCATGTTGATGCAAATTTAGCATGGACATTTCATGAAAGAAAGCTATCACCATATACACATTGGCGCTCATTTAAACAGTCATTAGAATGGAATGGTCAAATTATAAGAAACCTCACACATATATTAGGAGGTAATGTGCAAATTCAATATTCAACAAAATACATATGTATTAAATGCCATACAACGCAAAAGCTGCCAAGCTTTGCAACAAAGTTTAACCCAAAATGGTTACACAGCGGTAGGAAAAAAAAAAAATGACCACCAGGAACTAGCAATTTGCAATTAATTTGACTGCATCTCATCATATATTGATGGGGAAGCTCAAGACAAGCACATGGGTTCTGGGCACCTAGCTTAAGGGCTCCAGCACATGGGGATAATAATGAGATGTTATGCAGGATCTTGCTGGCAGGCAAGTTTCTGCATAAAGTGTGCCAAAAATGGTCCGTACTGCTAAACGTTTACCCACCTATGTCCGTATGCACCGCTGCTGCTGTCTACACTTTGTTTAGGTTTACATCTCCTCAGGCTCTGAATAAGCCATTCACTAGGCAGTGCAGAATGACCTCAGCCTTTAGTCATTCTGGTTAAATGAACGCTAAATGAAGGCCAAGGTAATTTGGAACCTGCACCGATGCCTAGTGAATGGCTCGTTCAGGGCCAGCAGAGAGGTTTAAACAAATTGTAGGCAGTCGCATAGAATGACTTACGCCTTTAACCATTCAGAATGACTGAATACATAAGCACTAGGCAGTGGACTTTAAGCCGTTACCCCCGTTTACATGCCTACTGCGCAAATCAGACCGCAAAGGCATCATTTCTTACTTTAGGTTTATGCAGCTCAATGCTACATGGTAATACTGACCACAAAGGGCCCATAGTCTACATGTGCATGAACCCCTAAAAGGTAAGGTACCGCAAGGTGAATGCATAATGCTCAAATTTACTTAAATGAGTTGCCTATCTAATAGTAAGTTACAAAAAGCAATGAACTGCAGTTAACCTTGGCAATCAAAAGAGAAGTATGGCTAGAGTTTTTTTTTTGTCCATATTTCTTTTGTGGGTCCCAGAAATACATGTACTTTTGTACTCCTTTGACCTAGAGCCAGCTTATAGCTGATGAGGCAAAGCCATGTCAGGCTCAGGAAGGATCCTAAGTATATGGTCAGGATCAGTGATGTAAGTAACTGAGTTAAAATAAACAGAGTTACTTAACGCAGTTACTTTAGAGGGTAACGAGTAATCTAACTGATTACTTTTCCCCTCATGGTAACGCAGTTCCCATTACTTGGGCAGAGTTACCTCAATTACATCTACTGCCACTAGATGGCAGTAGTGTAATTCCAGTGTCCTGCCAAAAAAGGTCCCCTGCCGGATAAGGACCCCCTGTACTGCGCAGGTGCAGCGCTTGCGCAGTACGAAGGACTACGGAGCTTACGAAAATTGCCAAACCTAAACAGCTCTGAGTGAACTCTACACCGCTAAGGCGCAGTTAACATGTAAATTGTACGAGGCGATGCCGTAACTAAGGGGCAGGTCTAGTATTACTGTAACCAAGGGGCGCATTTATTATTTTTGTTATAAATCGAGCTCTGCCCATTAATTTAACATTCGCCCCCTTTTCTGTAGCCATCCGCCCCTTACACGATGTAATAATAATAATAGACCCGCCCCTTGCTTACACGCTATAACAGATCTGCCCCTTGGTTAGAGTAATAATAGAGCAGCCCCTTGGTTACACGATATATAACAATAATAATAAATGCGCCCCTTGCTTACAGTAATACTAGCCCCGCCCCTTAGTTACACGTATAGAATATTTAAAAAAAAAAAGTCAGTTACTTTGCTGCGTAACTAATTACTTTTCCAATGTAGTAACTGAGTTACTAACGCAACTACTTTTTGGGAGAAGTAATTTGTAACTTAACTAATTACTTTTTTAAAGTAAGATGACCAACACTGGTCAGGATCCACCCCTCTGCCTGAATATCAGCTAGCTACACCTTTCAATGCGCGGCTGAGAGCCCTACCCAGCCACACCACCTCCTCCCTAGCCCGCCACTCCAGTGAGTGCTAGAGGAGCAGAGCAGAGAGCTGTGACTGACACTCACAGCTCTCCACTTGAAGCAAACTGAGAACTGAGCAATCAGCGATCATGTGATCGTTCAGTGTTAGAGCCAGCATGGGACAAATGCTACAGCATGGAGGAGAGTATGGATGCTTGTTTTTTCAAAAGCTACTTCTTTCAACAGATTTCTGCTCTCATAACTCCTGGATATTCAGAACACAAAATTACCATGGATTGCTTGCTACACTTCTCATGTCCAAATGTTAAACAAACCCTTGAACAGCAAGAAGCAGTTACAATGCCGTGTAAAAGGATTTGCATCTTGTCCACTGGAGGCTATTCGGGTATATAGAGTATTCCAATATGCAGCTGGCAAAAAGGCAATCATGTTTAAAGGTGTGTAAGCAATTTATATGCAACATTGAAAATTTGACCTACAATGGCATGGACTGAATAAAATGTGAACACATTTTTGTTACATACATGAGTAAACTTAGGAATTCATGATTTCACCTGACATTACTACTGAACCGTTAATGGCAGATGGCTCATTCCCTATAAGAACTATAAAAACGATCAACATTGATATGCTGGAATAGGATCTAAACATCCAGGTTGCCTCAAGGTCCACAAAGCTGACAGATTTGATGGGAATGCTTCATTAGGCACAGGTTAGCATAGTGTATGGCGTCTTAATTAAAGAGAGTGTGCGCCTAAATGCATTGTTGGGCACAACTGTTCACTGTATTAATTTTTTTTTATTCCTTTTTAACACTTCAACTGATGTTTTATTATTTTTAGATTTGTATACTATTTTTAACTATTTATACACAAGCTTACATTTTACATATGAGCATTTAACATAAGATGCATGCTTGACACAGGATTTGCAGAACATGTGGGTTTTTGAAAAGCACAGAATGGATTTCAAATTTGCTCATCTCTAGAAATCTGTACAGATCCAGGAGGAGGAATACCGTATATACGCGAGTATAAGCCGAGGCACCTAATTTTACCACAAAAATAAAAAAAAAAAAAAAACTGTGACAACGTATTGACTCGAGTATAAGCCTAGGGTGAGAAATGCGCAGCTACTGGAAGTGGAAAAGAGCCCATTTGCAGCCATAGGTCCCCTGAACTTCAAACTTGGTAGTTAAGGGATCCTAGATGCCCCCTAGCTGCAGCCAAAATGTGGGGTTTCTGGACCCCAAAAAGTCCCAAAATGACATTGCTGCAGATGGACACAGTTGACCGACTTTGGGGCCCTGTATCTCGGGGCCACTTGGTGCTAGGAACTTTGGATATGTTGTAGTGTTGGTTCCACTGGGTTTACACACCAAATTTGGGGTTCCTAGCACCAAGTGGCCCCGAGATACGGGGCCACAAATTCGGGTCGGAAAATGTAATTTTTTGCTGCAGAAAAGTGCTTGACTCCAGTATAAACCGAGGGGGGCACTTTCAGCACAAAAAAATGTGCTGAAAAACTCGGCTTATACTCGAGTATATACGGTAGTCACTCCTCTGACTTGTCAATGTGTGTCTATTGCAAGTTTAAAGTTTAACTAAAATGCTTTTATTGCAGAGTCTTCATTATGGAGGTTCACCCCATCCATTTGTCATGTTTACCGTTATCCCTGAAAAAGGAAAAAAAATCCCCAAATTTTGGGTTGTCCCCAGAACAGTAACAGAGGAAATCTTCCGGAGACCCTAGTTCTGGTAACAACCAGTAATTCCCTCATCTTTGAGGGATTTCCTCTCACTTTCTGTTTTGGCTATGGGACAGGAAGTGAATGGGAACAGATGGAAAAACTTGACATGAGTTATAACCCTTTCTTACTCAATCCAAAATGAAAAAAAAAACTTCAGCCTAAAAGAGTTGAAACTGAAGGCAGATCATGTCAGCTGAATTTTTTACCTATATCACAAATGTTTTGGACCAGGCTGGTGCTGTGGACATAGCATATCTTGATTTCAGCACAGCATTTGATACAGTTTCACATTATGATCTAATAAAAAAGTTGTACAATCTAGGGCTTAACCCTTGGGTGGTTCAGTGGATAATCAGTGTAGTTGTATATGGGGTACATTAGGAACAGAGACCAGTCACTAGTGGTGTACCACAAGGCTCTGTACTAGGTTCTATTCAATTTTTAAGTGATATCATTAACAACTTCAGCCCTGGAAGGATTTACCCCCTTCCTGACCAGGCCCTTTTTTGCAATACGGCACTGTGTTGCTTTAACTGACAATTGCGTGGTCGTGCAACGTTGTACCCAAACTTTTTTTCCCACTAATAGAGCTTTCTTTTGGTGGTATTTGATCCTCTGCGGTTTTTATTTTTTGTGCTATAAACAAAAAAATAGCGACAATTTTGAAAAAAAAAAAAAGCTATATTTTTTACTTTTTGCTATAATAAATATCCCCAAAAAATATATAAAAAAACGAATTTCTTCCACAGTTTAGGCCAATAGGTATTCTTCCACCAATTGTTGGTTAAAATTTATTAGTAATGGTGACGATCTGCGATTTTTATCGTGACTGAAATTGCAGCGGACAGATCGGACAATTGACACCATTTTGGGACCATTGGAATTTATACAGGGATCAGTGCTATAAAAATGCACTGATTACTATGTAAATGTCACTGGCAGCGAAGGGGTTAAACACTAGGGGGCAATCAAGGGGTTAACTGTTTTCTCCACATGTTCTAACTGTAGGGGGAATGGGCTCACTAGAACATGACAGAGATCACTGCTGCCGATCCCTGTCATGTTGCTAGGCAGAACAGGGCAATGCCTTTGTTTATCTCCATGTTCTGCCTCTCCATGCCTCGATCGCAGGCCACCGGCAGACAGAGTCTGCGGAAACTGCTGTTCAATATTTCTAAATGTAAAAATGAAATATAATCCCTTGACAGAATACATTGGGGGTACACTACCAGAGAAAAAAAAGATATGGGGGTACTTATTTCAGATGATTGCAAAAATGAGCAAAGTGTGACCAGGCAGTGGCAAGAGTAAATTGGATGTTTTACTAGAGGGGTCACCAGCAGGAGGGAGGGGGTCCTGAATCCCCCATATAGATCTTTAGATTTCATTGTATCCAATGCTGGGGACCTCACTTACAAGAAGATATTAATAAGACCAAACAAGTCCAGAGATGGGCAACAAAAATGGTGAAAGGTCTGGGGAGTAAAACATATCAGAATAGACTTTAATAACTTAAAGATAGGTGCAGCTTTTTGAACATGTTACACCCATATTTAGGGTGTAACTTGTAACATGTCCAGCATCTGCTTGCCTCCAACCCCCCCCCCCCCTCCCTGTGACAGCGGGCAGGGGATCTTCTACCTGCACTGGCTATCACAAAAAAAACAGCACAGCCGCATGGGCTCCACTCACACAGCCACTTCATTTAGAGTTCTGTGAATGAATGAACTACAAGTATCATCCACCATGGCTGACGGCTTGTAACTCTGAATGAACTGCAAGGGCACGGATAAGCGCTAGTTCATCGATAGTTCATCGATTCTTCCTACAATTCAATAGCTGCCTGCCCATATCAGAGGCATAGGCAGTGTACTGAGAGTCTGAAGGATCCTAGCATTGCACCAATGATCTGCTGACCGCGGGTGCAATTCTTTACAGGCTCCAGTGTAAATAATTAATAAATGCACATTTTTTACCTGCAAAAAGATATGCATTAATTATTATTCATTTTTATTTATTTATTTTTATAAAAAGGTGAACTTTTCCATTAACGTGTATTAAAAAAACAAAAACAAATTTCCACTGCTCTTAGCCTCCTTCAAATATTTTAACAAATTAATTTGTTTTTGCTGCTGTGGTTCTGTTAGAAGGTAGTTATGTTCATTCTCTATGGTCCCAGGGCCAGTTCACACCATAGAAACGCAGTCCGGATGTTGGTCTGTCTGACAGAAGCTGGCCGTTTGGCAGGTTTCTGTTGCAAGAGCATGCTGGAAAACCAGCAGCCGACAGACTCCCAATAAGCACTGTCAGAGCACAACAGCTAAGCAGGAGAGATTGCTGAACTAATGTCAGATGGTTAGTACAGCGGCTCCTGCAACCCAAACTGTATTGTGTACCAGGCTTAAGGGTTACAACAAAAAAAAAAATTGTACCCGAGTGGTAGATGATAAAAGGTGAGATCTATGATGTTTAACCCCTACTGGCCATATTAGTCTGGCTTAAAATTTTTTTTTACAAAAAAAATAAAAATGTATTGTGTACCACACATGCACTGCTCATTCCAAACAAATGGAAGATAACAAGGTTAGGAGCGCATGGAGGACATTGCAATGTGGCAGTAGCACACAGTAAAAAACGATGGCTTGGATTAAAGGGGTGTGGTGCATTTGAAGAGCATTCCCTGCATTTGCGATGTGGAAAAATGCAGCATGCGCTACTGTTTTTTCTGGTTGCGCAGAACTGCAAGGCAATGATGTTACCTATGCCCATAGGATTACCTTGATTTTTAGCTGTCTATGCAGTTGGGGTGCAGTTCAAAATGCATCCAACTGCATTCGGTGTGAAAGACGTCCAAACTTTTCTGTAAAAAAATTCTCTGCCCTGTACAGGATTCTCTAAAATGCAATTATACTGTTCCAAGATCCACAGAGTACATTACATGAAACCGATCCTTGTGTTACACCATGTGGAATCTAAATATAAATAATGCCCTGAATGTTTTTTTATGAATGCGTTTATTTTCAGTCAAACGTGGAACATGTAAGACTGTTCCAGGGTAACGTACATGTGTTGTATAGCTGAACACAAACACAGATGGTGCACTGACATAAAACTGATTAACATTATCCCTTAATCTGCAGCACATGGCAATATGCTCTTTTGTTCTCATAGTACCACATATATACAGCTACCGCTAGAACTTTCAAGATTACTTTTTTGTTTTACTATCTTACTTAAACAAGGTGCCCATACGTCAATGCACCTCTTATTTACTATATTGGCATAATTTAAGGAGCTGTATGAACAAAAGCTTTTTTGGCTGTTCTTCTCCCGTGGGTCATAGAAGTGCAGTCAGTTCTGCATTCCTGTGATCCGTTTTCAGCCGACTGTGGGCTAAAGCCTGTGGTCAGCTGACATCACAGAGCCGGTATACGCTCTGAAAAGATTCGGACCATATGGTCGGGATCCACCCAGAAGCCTGGACCAACAGCTGGCTCAGCCTCTCAGTGAGTCGCTCCAAGCCCAGCACTCCAGTGAGTGCTGGAGGGGCAGAGCAGAGAGCCGGTGAATGAGTCCCTGGCTCTCTGCAGGCTGAGGACCAAGAGCTGAGCGATTAGCGATGTTCGATTGCTCAGTTCTTGGTCTTCGAGGCGGTGCAGCTGGGAACAGTGCTACAGCCATCTAGAGTAGTACAACGTTTTTTGTTTTTTCGATTCCCATACTCTTTTATGCGTGAAAATCAATTTGTTTCAAAGCACTTGTCTCTTTTTCTAAATTTCCTGAAGTTCTGCAATTGTAAATGAAAAGTCATGTTTCACTCGGTTAGTCATTAGACGGACATTGGTTTTATACAAAAATGTCAGCTCTTATGGTTAGTGGTCCTGCTTTCATGTTACCGTTTCCATAACTTGAAAGACTGGCCAGAAAATAAATAATGCTACAAATGTCACCTGTCCTGATAAATATCACTTAACTTTTAAGCCGGTTTAACTAAAAGTCCAGGATTTGTTGTGCAATACATTTACATACATATACTAAAACTGGAGAAAATCCTATCCATAGCCATACACTAGCATTAGCTAGTCAGCAATAGGACTCAATAAAACAAGTCCATGCTAAAGTCTTCATATTAGAACACCATATATATTGGGGCTTTAAAATGTGCAGAGCAGCTGGCTGAAGATAGTAAATGGAAAAAACTGTTTTACTTTAAAAAGGGATGGATTCTGGATTCTACCATGTTGTTTTCAACAACACAAACACCCTTTTCCACCCATTTTAGGTAGAGTTTTGCTTGAAATTCCACTTGAACTAAGTGGCAATATGATGATACGTTGAACAAACGCCAAGAACCTACTTCTATTGTTATAAATTCCCTTGGATCTATCCATTTCAATTCCACATGGCCTACTCAGGCAGCATATTCTGGAGTCACTCTAATGACTCAAACTGACCTATTTTATGACCATCAAGAAAATCAAAACATGAATAGATACATCTAGGAGGTAAAGTAGAAAGCCTCTTAAGAGTTTGGCAGTTTTTTTAGCTATCATCTGGAAAAACAAAAAAATAACTTTCAAATGGTGAATGCACTACCATGTGGGGCCATAAGGCAAATGTTACCTGTCCTACACTGCAGTTAAGTGTGAAGTCTTTAGTAAATACTGTTTATTTGTGCCATGATAAGCCAGACTAATATGGCCAGTAGGGGTTAAACTTATAGATACAGGGGGTCCCCGACTTACGAACGCCCGACCTACAAACATCCCCTACTTACGAACGGGGCGCTGCGGGGACCCTCCGCCATTTTTCGCCGTCCTCCGGCGGTTCTGCGCATGCGCGGCCATACGGAGCCTCGGAGAATGCCGGCAAACTTCGGAAATGTCCGTAATTTGCCGCGCATGCGCAGAACGGCATTAGACGGTACATCGGAAATGTCAGTTTTTGTCGGTCTGCGCATGCGCGGCTGACTTACGAACATTTCCGACTTCCGAACAGGCGGGCAGTCCCTAACGAGTTCGTAACTCGGGGACCCCCTGTATCACCTTTTATCATCTAGCACTTAGGTATAATTTGTTTTATTTTTTTTATCCCCCTTAAGCCTGGTACACACTAGTTTGGGTTGCATGAAAAAAAAAAAAAAAACTGACAGTTCCGGTCAGGAGCCGCAACGTTTAGCCCAGTGATCTCCCCCCGCTGAGCTGTTGTGTTCTGACAAGGGGGATGCCCTCTCCCCCCCAAACACTCTGATCAGCATTCTCTGCCATTGAAGTCGGTCGGCTGCTGGTTTTCCAGCATGCGCGTCCGACAGACCGACATACACATTGGCAGAATGTCGGACAGTATTTTTTGACAAAGTATTTTTTATATTTTGCAAGTACATTCTCCCCGTACACACGGGACTTTAGTTCTCTTTGAGGATATGGCTTCAAAGGAGTTAATGGGATTGCACTTGTGGAAAAACACTCCATTGTAATCTTCGAGTAAAGATCCTTGATTGAAACAAATCACAGAAGAAAATGGTTGAAAAGGTGTTTAAACAGAGAAATGGATAACGCATACCTGCACATTTTACTCCCTGAGCGATCAGTCCCCACATGAAGTTGGCACAGTATTCACACCAGTGAGGACCTCTGAAGGTGTGCACCTAAAAACAGACACACAAGGGACCATTAGACAGAATAGACAATTGTTGACCACACAAAGCTAGACTTTTAGTTGTTCAGTTTATCAAGCATACATTTTTTTCTGCAGTTCCCTTTTGCTACATATTCCTGTTAGTCAATGAAGCGTTTGGGTGCTACACTACACAAGGCTTATCAACACTGACAATATATTCATAGGTACAAATAGGCAAATGTTAGTCCAATTATTTCCTTCAATGTGCTGCCCCCCATTTTAATGTTCAGTCGCAAGCTGCGGTGGGTGCTAGATATGCATATTTCTCAACTGTATTGTAGCCCACAGAGGGGTCTCAGCCAGTAAAGGATCCCACTGTGCTGTCAGGTAGGTGTATCTGGATCACAAGTGTGGTGGAATAAAAATATCTTTCAGCATGTAAAACAGTTTATATTTATGTAAACCAACTGCATATTTAGTTTTTTTTCTGGGTTTCAGACTCCAATGGTGTCCGTAAACGACGTCAAATTCAAATGATCAATGAGCCGGCTCATGCACTGTAATTCTTAGCTCTCTGGAATATACTGACAAGGGTGTGAGCAGTGCTCTTCAAAGTCAGTCTGACATGTCTATGCTGCTGTCAGTAACATGTATTTGAAACATCTTTTCACAAAGAGGAAGAAGTTTATCTGAACAGAAGTCTGAAGAGTTCCTACCACAGCAATCTCCAGTAGCTTCACTTTATGTATGTATGAGGATATAATGGAAATCAAGGCATTACTCAAAAACACAGGGAAGCACAAAACACTATTATATAGATGATATCTAATGCAGTGTGTCAACAATCAGCATATTTTCAATCTTCTTACTGCCGGAGGGAAAGGAAGTGCATTTATATTCATTTCCCCATGAAGCCCTCTGGCTGTCAGATCCATAAAAATGACAAAGAACTTTAGCCTATAACAGGACACACTTTTCATTAAAAGATGCAATACAGGTCGGTGTAAGGAAGAGAGAAGGAAAAACAACCAGCCCAGGAACAAATAGATTAATCCATCATCTAGAAAGTACATTTTCAATACAGATTTTAAAAATATCCTACTTTTTAATCAGGAGTGTTTTAAAACAATAAAATGCTGGCCCAGAAATTTAGGGGAACAGTCCAGCAAGCATGCAGCCTCCTGGGACAGTGTTCCTGGGCTCCTGTGTAGGGTAATAGAAGAGGGAAAGGGAGCCATGCGCAGACAAGCCCAATGCTGGGGAAAACAAAACTCATTATTTAATATTATTTTAACTCCCAAGATCCCCGTTTCATGATTCCCAGTAGGTGCCATCATGCAATGCCCCAAAGAAGGGGTTGTTGGGCCTAATTGGGAGAATGCAATTTAACATCTATGGGCAAAGGCAGCTCAACATAGAGTAGATATTAAAAATTACTAAATGAAACCAACACCTTCACCTATGAAGTAAGGAGTCAGGACCGTCCATAGGTTGACTCCTTTTTCCCACATGTGCCTGATTGTTGGAGATAGGGGAATCTTAACAGTTTTTTCCCCAGGAGTGGTAGCTCTGTACCTGCAGTGGGATTGTTTTATAAGGCCAATTTAGATGATGCGTCTGGCAAAATTCTTATTTGTATTCTAATTTTATAACTCCATACAGTGATGAGAATAGTTGAATTTGCCTTAGAATAGCTGTGCCAATGTGTATTAAACTCCAGGGAGACCTTCATATTTCACAAACTGGCAGCTGTCTCCTTTGGCATTAGCCATTATCATTACATGGAAGAGGCTGACATATGAAGCATGTAGGCACAGCATGGAAATGTGCCACAGAGATTCAGAGTAGGTGCAGGAAAATTTGGATTAGAATTCATCCTAGTGATCCTGAGAAACGTCACCTAAATAATACTGAAGGGAGGATCTGCCAGATTCATTGTGTTTAACAGACACTTGTTAGCTAGTGGGGCCACTTCATTAATCCTACAGTAAAGCCAGACAAGAGCACAGGGCCATCTGGCTGATCTGCATAGCAAAGCATATGTTTATTCAGAATTGCGTATTAAGAAAAAAAAAAAAAAAAAAAAAGCCACAAACTGCCTGGAAGCATCTTTTTTTTATTGAGTGGTCAGTAGAAAATATAGTCACTCTTGAAGTTTGTGGTGCAGAACAAAAGCATTTATTGATTAAAACATTTACGAGGGGGGATAAATATTCCATGAAGGTCTCATGGGAATCAATATCTGGCTCAAGGAACATCTACATTTAGTGGGACGACTCTTCCAAAGAGTGAAGTGGGGGAAGCAAGGATGGAAGAATACCAGCTTGCTTGAGGTAGGATGAGCTTCCCATTTAAACTTGTATGGAAAGCATAAAGCCCAAAAAAATGCTTAGGATTAGGACATGGGGTATGTTTTGCATAATGTGGGCACGTAAAATTGGTCAACTGAAAGTTATACAGTTCTTGGTTCAGAACAGTAAGCTTCTGGCATTTATCTTGGTGCCTGACAAAATAAGCATGGTTCTGAACCAGTAGGTAAAGGTTAGGATTTAGAGAATCAAATGTTAGGTTTTAAAGTGTTCCTTTAAGAGTCCGGGTAGAAGTGAAGTATTAATTGGGAGATTGGTGTTAATTGAGGGATTTTGTTAAATTTGGGGGCTCAGGTGAGGAGAGTATCAAGTGCCAATTTCAGCTCTGGCACTTAATAGGATAGACCTTTCATGTTCTTTTGCCATCTGCCTTTTTGGGGGAGATTTCCCCTCTATTTCTCTTCTGGTGAAGATTTAGGATTTACCCTTTCAGTCCTAATGACAGTGGTAATCAGGACAAATAGAGTTTATCTTCCTAGCGGGTACATAAGTAGCAAAAACACCTAACGGGTTCTAACCCTTCACCATTCTTATCCAAAACTAAAAACACCTTCACCTCTTTATGAATATGGCCCTTGAAGTTTAGGTTAAGGGTCAGGATATGTGGAGGGTACCCCAACTTTCTATAGTTAACAGTACATTACTCTGGAGAAAACATTATAACAACTAACAAAGTTTGAATTTTGCACTGCTCTGTCATATCTTTAAACATCAACTTTGTAAGACAGGGAAGCAGTTAAAAGAACACATGCAGTTTATTGCTCTCTAGGTGTAAGTGCCAGCATGCCACACTAGCCAGTGGCTGGGCAATCATGTTGGCACCTGAAGTTCCTCATAAATCTGAGACATTCAAGTTCCCATGTCTGATATAAAAAGAAAATAGAAACTTCTATCAGACTTTAAAAATGTTGTGTTTTAAAACACAATTATCTCTGATCACCCACATTTGATTAAAGGGCACTTTAACTTGTAAATAACTTTTATAAATTTTATATTGCCCCCGTCTTAAACATTACAGCAGAAAATACACTGCCAGGTGTATCTTCAGATATAACAAAAGACCCAACATCTGCCTACTGTTGCTGTGGCCGCTCATTCAAACCCCCAGCCAGAATGTTGCAGGTCAGGTTGGCTGTTTTACTAAACAGATTGCAGAGAGAACTCGATACATGCCAATATTGAAGCCAGAACTTCCACAGTGAGTGTAGGGAAAACTGACAATCATGTATCTCTATTTGCCAAAGATAATATACCATATAACACAACCTGATAAAACAGCAGAAGAACATAAACCAATGCATTTTGATAAACAATCTCAGTTTTTTTCTTTCATAGAAAAAGTATAATAGGAAGAAACTCGGTAAGCATGCAGAAAAGTCTTACCTTAAAATTGTGGACTTTTTCGTACTTGGGAACCTGTTCATTTTCCTTTAATGTTGCTCTTCTCACGAGTGATGTTAACTGTGAATAAGCAAAGAGTTTCAGTGGTTGCCAGAAGGTTGCAGTAGTCTTTTGAGAGTTTAGTTTTTTCCCCAGAGCTGTAGCCAACAGATCCGGCTGCTGACTTTCGTGCTTTCTGGGATGAGAGGCAGTTTTGACATATCTTAGCTGCGATTCTCTTGAAGGCATTTTCAAACAAAAAATAAAAAGTTTTCTTCAACTATAAAAAAAATCTAAATAAATACAGTAAAAAAGGACCAGAACTCCAGTGTAACGACAAAAAAAAAAAAAAAAATTTACAATGCAGAGACGAACATCCTGGAAATTAATATACTGTGATTTAAATCAGTGCTGGCCATTGGATTGCCTATTGAAAACCAGTTGGTTATGATGACTGGAGTACTTGGAGTGTACATTTGGAAGCAGATTTTTCTTTCCTTCCATTTAAAAAAATATCTGTAAAAAGATCAGGACCCAGCGTCCAGATGGTTTAAAGCCCAGCCAGGGAGTGAGAATTGTTGCTCAGAAGGATGCTCTAAGTCTGAGGTATCGGCTTAGTGAGTGAAGAGATGGGGAGGGGGGACTGAGTGGGCTTTGCAGTCACGCTGTTTTAGACTGGCCACAATAAGCGCATATCTAACCAATGAAACAGAGCAGCAGCCTTTATGTATTCATCAACTCAGTCTCCCTCCCCCGTATCCCCCTACGCACGACTTTCTTGATTACTTAACCAGCACAGGACTGCATCACATTGAGAATGGAGAAAAAATATGGACTGCAGGAAGTGCCAGACACAAATGGGTTAAAGTAGAGAAAATAGACATGTACTACATGTCAGGCAGAAGATAAAGAGCCATGAATGACTAATACCTTCTTATAATATACATTCAATGAAAACACTGTTCACTCACAATCAACTCTCTTCACAGCCATCCTGGAAAATTCCAGAAAATGACTTAACTATGGCAAAACAACTGACCAAGAGATAACCCATGGGTTTTTTTTTTGCGTGCTAATATTACATTGTCGTACAAGTCCTATAAATATATCATAGTAAAGATAAGGGGGTAACTGAGAATTCCTGTGCTTTCAGCAATGATGTGGTGTAATTCACAGTAATTAAAACATTTTAAAAGATCACTGGTAAAAGAAGATGATGCAACACTCAAAATCAGTGTCCTTTGCAGGCTTGTAATAAAATCCACAATGGGTGCTGCGCAACATTGTTATTTGCACTTTTGATGACAAGGAGTCAGTTTAATCAAAACGGATATTTTTGAGAAATTGTCAATAGGAGTGAGGTTCCCCCCCCCCTTGCTTCATGTCTGTTGGGAAGTTTGGCTGTAAGGCTCTTGCACGAAGTTCCAGGTTCCCCCATCTAGCTGAACCACAAGGAAGGAGACTCAAGCCCCCTGAAAATTGTTGTAATTGGTTTACATTACAGTTAATGGAATGGGAATATTTTCATCCTGCTGGGCAGTGTCAGTTATTTTTGCATAAGCAATACATATGCTCAGCTGTCCTCACATCATACTACTGACAATCAGAGACACGTATAATAAAGGGCCTGTGCACGCTACCCTGAGCCTAAGTGCCATCTGGACAGATCATCATTGCCACTACCCTGGGCTGCCAACGCAGTTTTGTTGTGGTACTGTGGGAACTGTGCATCTACAGCTATTTAATACTTTTTTTAACCATAGGTGTTTGTTTTCTATTTAATACCTCTTATAAAACCTTTTAGCGTCAAGATTGGCAAACTTGACAACACTAAGGCTGCATTCACACCTGAGCATAGCGTTTTCAGGCAGAAAATCGTGCGAATTGCGGCGTTTTTTGCTGCGTTTTTTACCACGATTCGCTGCGTTTTTTTATCGCAATTTTGCAAAAGGTCACCAATGTAAAAAGAAGAAAAACACCCAAATCTGCCCGATTCAAACGACAAAAAAGGGTCCGGAACTTGTTTGAGCTTCAGGCGTAGGGCTTCAGGCGTTTTGGAGTAGAGATGTGAACCATCTCCATAGAGAATAATGTATTTTTTCCCCTCTAGCGTTTTGTAGCTTCAGGCTTCAGGTGACAAAACGCTCAGGTGTGAATGCAGCCTAACATTCACATGCATGCCGTATACATTCATTCCCTCTCTCACTCCTCCCGAAGCACCTTTGTCTTGTCCAGAGCCCACCACACATCTATAGTAAGTTTATGAGAATTCTGAGCCACCAGGGTGGGGTGTTTGCATGCAAGACCGTTTGGGCAGGAGCACAGAAAGTTAAAAGTCCCATTAACACTTCCAAATGAGGCTGTCTGAGATTAACGGCAGGAGACGCAGAGGGGTTCCCAGCGATTAGCTGCAGGTGGGGGAACAACTGAAAGCTCCCACAACTGTTTGTGGCCAAATGCATGTAATTGTTGATGTAACGATTAAATGTGAATAATCGGCCCTGGATGCAAACTGTCTAAATTCAGGGGTGACCATCCGCAGATAATTGCTGTATGAGCGATTACATGTGATTGGCTGTGAATTGCTTCAGGAGCCGTCAACCTCCCAGTGCTTTGAATATGGCTTCCCATCTTCTGCAGCTAATCACAGGGACGCCCCCCCGGGTATCCTGCAGCTAGCTGCAAATGGCCCCTGTTAAGAGTGTGAATGGGGCCTAAATCCAAATCCGCTACCGGCATTAGGTGTTACCTTTTTTTTCCCCTTTAATGGGAGCTGCAGTGAACTGACTGGCATTGAAATGTCATGTTAAACATATTTCCCTGCTGGATGAACGATCACATCAGCAAATGTTAATACTGGAACATGTTTTGCGACCTTAAAAAGTTGAAGTTTAAATCACCTTAATATTTTGTCTTTCCTAGTTCCTTCCCACCTATCAATATGCTAATGAAACTATTAACTAAAAATGATTTTTATTACATACTTTTTGTCTCAGAGTAGTCCACACTAGGTCCCAGTACAAATCGTGTTTGGTGGGAAAGGCCAGCCGGGTGCTGAACATCATCACCTGGAACATCACATAACCTTGCCTCAGTATTCTTCAGCCCTGGTGCAAGCAGTGAGCTGGCCCTTGGGAGGAGCTATGCAACTGTGTAGGTGCTCCTAGGCAGGCTTCATTAGCATGTAGATTTAATTGACAGAACTGAAATTCAATAAATGAATGGGGAGGGCCAGGAACAGTCAGGCTGGGGCGATAATGGCTAGATTATCGCCCCAGTATAGGAATGAGGTGGGCTCTGTCTGACTTGCTGCAACTTCTAATGCACATTGTGAGAAATTCAGTGTGCAATGAAATCTTTAATCAATTTCAGTATTGGAGAGGGAAGGCTGGGGTTCAGCTTCAGATCACCTCTTAGATCTTGCTCTGATACTCAAAAGGTGTGCTTTGAGTGATTCTGGGTTACAGTGGCCTTGTAGCAGGATTCAGACTTGAACATAGAAAATCAAAAAAGGGGTTGTAAAGCTTTGTTTTTTATTTTCTAAATGGGTTCCTTTAAGCTAGTGCATTGTTGGTTCACTTACCTTTTCCTTCGATTTCCCTTCTAAATGTTTTTTTTCTTTGTCCGAATTTCTCACTTCCCGTTTCTCCTCAGTAAACTTCACACCATCATCCGAGCGGTGTTTAGTCAGCCAGAACAGCTTACTGAGGAGGAACAGGAAGTGAGAAATTCAGACAAAAGAAAAAAAAACATTTAGAAGGGAAATCGAAGGAAAAGGTAAGTGAACCAACAATGCACTAGCTTAACCACTTTACGACCGGCGCACACAGATGCACGTCGGCAGAATGGCACGAACAGGCAAATGGGCGTACAGGTACATCCCTTTGAATTTGCCGCCGTGCCATTCTGGTGCGTGCCGCCGGTGGCGTGCACGCGTGCCCCGCAAGTCGGGTCCCGCGGACGCGATCGCCACGGGATACCCACGATTGTCTCACGGAGAGTCAGAATGAGGAGTTGCTGATGTAAACAAGCATCTCCCCGTTCTGCCTAATGACACGTCACTGATCAGCTCTCCCTGTAATCGGGAGAGCTGATCAGTGTAGTGTAACACACAGCCCCTCCCCCTGACAGTTAGAACACGCCCCTAGGACACTCAACCCCTCCCTGCCTCCTAGTGGTTAACCCATTCACTGTCAGTGTAATTTTTACAGTAATCAGTGCAATTTAAAATCGCACCAATCGCTGTAAAAATGACAATGGTCCCAAAAAGGTGTCAAAATTGTCCGATGTGTCCACCGTAATGTCACAGTCACAATAAAAATCACCGATCGCCACAATTACTAGTAAAAAAAAAAAAATAAAAATGCCATAAAACTATCCCCTATTTTGTAAATGCTATAACTTTTGCGCAAACCAATCAATAATCCATTAATGCGATTTATTTTACCAAAAATATGTAGAAGAATAGGTCTCGGCCTAAACTAAGGAAAAAAAATGTTTTATTATATATTTTTGGGGGAAATGTATTGCATGCACTGCTTTTTTGCAGCTGCTGTGTGTTGCATTAACTACCAGTGATTACAATGTAGAAGGTTATGTTGCAAGCTTACAATGTGTAACTCTAGGCTGTTGCAGTCCCAGAAAAATAAATCACTGATAGCCACCATTACCAGTAAAAATAATGAAAAAAAAATTAAAAGTCCCTAAATCCCTATTTTGTAGATGCTTAAACTTTTGCACAAACCAATCAATATACGCTTATTGGGATTTTGTTTTGCCAAAAATGAGGAGAATACATATTGGCCTAAACTGATGAAGAAATTCGTTTTTTTACACTTTTTTTTGGATATGTATTATAGCAAAAAGTAAAAAAAATTGTTTTCAAAAAATGGCATGATCATTAAGAGGGTAAAACCTTCTGGTCCTTAAGTGGTTAAGATTAGGGCTGCAACTAACTTAACTAGGGTCAAATTGATGTTAGTTTTCAACCACAGTGACAGGAAAATTTCGAAATAATAGAACACTTGTTGATCAAAGGAATTTTCATACAGACAGTGTATGTGTTTTATGTTCAGAAATGCCATTCATTTTAAAAGTGTTAAAAGCAAATGAAAATTTCAAACAATATTCTTACATTCAGTGAATGTACAAAGAGTTTTCCTATGAATATTCTCGTCTAAAAATTGATCCGTGGCAATCATAAATGCCCCGTAAACACGGTCAGACATTCTGATGGAAAAAGTCAGATCGGACTATGTTGTCGAAAAATCCGATCGTTTGTGGGCTTTTTCCGTCGGAAAAAATTTGAGAGCAGGATTTAACATTTTCCGACAACAAAATCCGATCAGACTTTTTCCGATCGTGTGTATAGAATTCCGACGCACAAAGTGCCACGCATGATCAGAAGAAATTTGGAGACGAAAGTCATTGGCTACTGGCCTCTACGTAGTCCCGTCGTAGGTTTTGTACGTCACCTCGTTCGGAACGATCAGATTTTCCGACAACTTTGTCCGTCCGTGTGTGTGCAACACAAGTTTCGGACAAAATCGGACGAATTTTGTGGTTGGAATGTCCGACCGTGTATACGGGGCATAAGGCTCGGTGCAGTTTGCTTTTGATCTGTTTCTGCAGTGCTTTTTGCTGTGCATTTTGATTTTTGCGCATGTAATTTTCCTGCGATTTGAGTTTTTGCATTTTTTTTGGCCAATTTGATAGAACACAAATTGCTGCAAAAACACACTACACGCTTTTCTGCAGCTTCTCCATGAAGTATATTGAGTATATTTGTGTTGCAGTTAAAGCGACGCAGTGCCGTATCGCAAAGGGCTTGGTCAGGAAGGGGGTAAACCCTTCCGGGGCTGAAGTGGTTAAAGTTTTTTTTTTTGTTAAAAACAAATATGCTATACTTACCTTCTCTGTGTAATGGTTTTGCACAAAGCAGCCTGGATCCTCCTCTTCTGGGGTTCCCCACTGACACTTCTGGCTCCTCCTGCCTTCAGCGTGCCCCGATAGCAAGCTGCAAAGTATAGTATAGAGTGTCCCAATAGCAAGGGCTCCCTTCCTGCCCAGGACTACATTTCCCATGAGGCAATGCTCCTCACACAATCACAAGTTCTCAGGCACTGTTATACCCGATATGTAAACAAATAATGCATTCTGGCCGATTAATCGATGAAAATAGTAATCGATTAATTTCATAATCAAAATAGGAGTGCTCCCTAAAAAATTTTTTTTAAAAGTCAGCAGCTACAAATACTGCAGCTGCTGACTTAATAGTCGGACACTTACCTGTCCCAGGGTCCAGCGATGCGGGGGAACGAAGCCCACTCCCTTGCTCCCCCCTCCGCTTGCGGCGCCGGCATTCTTATTGTGGGCACCCTGCCGTGGCTTCACAGCCGGGCACCCACTGTGCATGCGCGAGAGGCGCGGTGCGCCGTGATACGACGCTCAGTCATCTGGAACACGCGACAGGTCCCAGATGACTGTGCGGCGCCGAGGGGAAGTGATGTCGGTGGCAGACTAAGAGGGACCCCCTACAACAGGCATTTAGAGGTGAGTAAAACTTTTTTTTTTCCCCAATAAATTTTTTTATGATTTTTTAGCAAATTTTTTTTTTTGGTGGCAACACCACTTTAATTAGTTGTTTTTCGGCCCTAGTTAAGACTGTTAAAAACCTGTCAGTTCAGTGGGAATAAACTTACTTGAATTTCACCTGTCCCGCAAATACTAACAAAAACACACCTAACAACCTACCTAATTAAACACTTTGAGCAGTTGAGACCATCTGATGGTATTCTATTTTACTTAAACCGGTTTGAGAAATGCAGTACCAAATGTCCTGGAAGCAGGAAGAATGTGTACTATGTGCAAATTAATATCTAGTGCTTCTAATGCGTTATTTATTCAGAATAATAGGTTAGTACAATGAAGGGACCAGTTGCATCTGTCTGGATGTTGACACAAACATTCAATGCACAGCTAACCAGATTACAAAAAGCTTCAGATGAACCCAAGAGAACTCTTGGGGATTTGCCTTTACAGAAAAAAAAGGTTTGTTTTCATTCCATGGACAGAATTAGTCATACTTCCTAACCTGTTCTTTATCCATGCTAAGCATCTTTGGGAAATGATTGAGAGAACACAGACCACCAAAAATAGCAAACTTCTTTTTCCCCGACCTGAATTCTTTTATACACCGACTTTATGTCTGGTACAACTTTCCAAAACACATGACACATCATTTTCTTGTTGGGCGGGACAATTCTGAAACAATGGTAAGTGTAAATTATAGTAACTTGGAACCGGAAATATGAATAAACAGATTCTGAAGTCTATATTTTACCAGACACAGTACTGTGCCTCATTACTTTGAAAACCACGACACTGTAAGGGTACTTGTGACACTACCTGTCTTCATAATGAATGAAATTAACGGACACGTTCAATGAACCATATCTGAAGCATTGCCGACAATCAAACAAACCTGTAGTATTACATGCAAAGGATCATTAAAACAGCCAAGTAGCATTTTTATAAAGTCATCTGTGGCAGTCCACGTATTGTTTCAGTAATGATATCATTTTCAGTGTCATATGGACCTACAAGGGAATGACTATTTAACACCCCCAGATCTTTTTTCCATAAGGTTTAATAACTGGCAATGCAGTCTTTGGTAAATTCCGTTTAGTCTGCAGTTAACTAAACCCAATTTTGCTAGAAAACATGCACACAAAATATGCTACTCATAGGGCCAAGATTTGCTTGTCTGCTATGATGAATACATGTGCCAATTCTCATTGACACTATGCTGACATCTGCACCGCACCTCCAGCTGAATATTGAATGCTTTATTTTAGGTGCTTCCATCAATAAAATACATGTCAGGGAGTACTTATATCCATGTCCACCACAGGAAATCAGAATCTCCATGTTGGATATTTTATACATTATACCCAAGTATTACACATGGGGCGCAGCAGGACCAGCATTAGTTAGTTTGTATCTGTATAAACTACACTTTCTAAAGTAATGAGAACAACTGAATGTGGAACGAAAGTCCGATATAAAAACAAAAATGCATGTCGCTTCTGCAATAAATAGATAAACCTACCTGCCTGTTTACAGTCTTCTGTAGAAAGTACACTGAGCGCAGTGCCAGAAAGACTGCACTCCTGTGCATGCATGAGAGTGACGTCATCCCTCACCAGCCAATCAAGATGGCCAAAGTCGAGAAGAAGCTGGCTTTGACAAGGGACTTTGTGGGCACCAGTTGATGCAAATGTATAGTTGAAATTAGTTAGTTTCCCTTTAAGGCCTCTTTCACACTTGTGCGACTTCAAAGGCACGCAATTTTACCGTGATTTTGCCGCGATTTCAAGGAATGCATGTGTAAGTGCCATCAAAATTGTACCAAAGTAGTGCAGGGACTACTTTGAAGTCGGAACGACTTGAAGTCGTACTATTATGTATATTACACTTAGGCCCCTTTCACACTGGGGCAGTGGGGGCGTCGGCGGTAAAGCAGCGCTATATTTAGGGTTGCTTTACCGTCGTTTTAGCCGCGGTACTCGGCAGCTGGTGGGATGGTTTTAACCCTTTTTAGAGGCCGCAAAAGGGTTAAAACCACTTTGCCGGCGGTATTGCAGCGGTGTCCCATTGATTTTAATGGGTAGGAGCGGAGAATACACAGCTCCTTCACTGCTCCAAAGATGCTGCTAGCAGGACTTTTTTTTACCATCCTGCTAGCGCACTGCTCCAGTGTGAAAGCCCTCCGGCTTTCACACTGGAGTTAAAGGACCTGCTTTTTTTAAGGCACTATTTTTAGCGCTGTAGCGCCTGAAAAATGCTTCAGTGTAGAAGGATCATTAGTGGGGGATTTACTAAAACTGGTGCACACAGAAATTGGTGCAGCTGTGCATAACAACCAGTTTCTAGATTTTATTGTCAAAAGCTTAATTAAACAAGCTGAATTTAGAAGCTGATTGGTTACTATGCACAGCTGCACCAGATTCTATGTGCCCCAAGTTTACTAAATCTCCCACCTAGTACTCTGGATTGAGAAAAGTACTCACTATAGAAGGATACGCTTTGTTCATATTTCATATCTAAAGTTTAAAACAACTTTAAATATATTGCATGCCGGGACCACTATTTAAGGCATTTATTTACGTCAGTGAATTAATGTTTTACACAGTATTTACTGTGCGTGTTTTTGCTTTTTGAGGTAAATACCGCAAAAACGGATAGTGAATTGACATTGTATTAAAAGTACTTAGCACACCCAACCATTATATTTTTCTGAAAGCAGAGGTCTTGCAGAATCTTTTTATGTTGCTTGATATTTGCCTGGCCATTTATCAAATCCAAATGTTCAGGAAAAATACACTTAAATGCATATTAATACACACAAATAATAGAATACCCAATTTTATTTTTGTAAAATATAAAAGATGATGTTGCGTCAAATAAATAGACTCCAAACATAGACCTGATCAGATGGGAGAGCCCAGGAATGGTGATAGGAGAAGGGGAAGGGGCATTTTTTTGTGACCTGTAAAAGTGATTGGGTGGCTGTAGAGCTGCTCAATCACTTTTACCTGAAAGCAATCTCCAGATGAAACATTTGATACCAGGATCATGGCTACAGCTGCAGCCATGATCCTGGTATAACCACTTCTCGTCCAGAATATACATACTTACCTTTTCTTATCAGCAGTATGTAGCAGCCTTGTGACTGCTATCAGTGTCTAGTTAAAGCTTGGAGTTAAAGCATTCTCCTCTGGACTGTCCTATGAGGCTGCAGGACCCCTGATCCTCTGTCTGGACAGTGCTGATTGGCCATGTGCTGATTACAGGCACCCTCCCAAGAAAAAAATAAAAATAAAAACTCTAGCAGTACACACCAAACTGAGCATGTGCAGTGTGACTCCAAAGTCTGTTTATCTGGAGATAGATTGGGGACAGTGAAAGAAGGGGAGGATAAGAGAAGACCGGATTAAACAGTCTTTTTACAGAATGTGGAGGGTTAACCCCTTAGGTCCCACAGTGAGTTTGACAAGCATGCTTTACTGCATGTACAGACTGATAATACAGTTGTAGGTTTAGTAACACTTTACGGAAACAGGGTCTCTAACAAAAAATAAAAAATAAGTTCCCCTCCAAATGACTAGATGTCTGGTGCAATATCTGACACAAACAACAATTCCCAGCTCTTCGCTTCAGGCTTTTAATAAGTTATATAGCTCCAGTAGCTAAAGATTATTTTAATGTGACTAGATAGTTCCCATTACTAGTTACCATGGAGACATTTTTCAGAGCACATTTACCTAAAATAACTTTCCAAAATACTGCTATATATGACACATGGCTGCTGTGAAATGTTCATTATTAATGCTTACGCATTGTATTCATTTATTTAAGTGCTGACAAATTATGCTGCTTTTCACAAATTACCATTTGCATCCATACCTGCCACCGAACCGAAAGAGCTGACAGTCCATTTTCCTTAGTGCAGGCATACACAAATGTACAATATAGGTTGAAAGTTGCTAAGTGGGCTAAAGGGAAACTGAATTTACGCAGCGTTTCACATATGCAGATGCACTTACAATTAAGTACTGCAGCATACACTGTATACATGTTTTAATGAGTGGCCATAGCTAAACTTTTTTTTTTTTTTTTAACGTAAAGTTTATTTATTTTAGAAAAACAAACAATAAAACAACCAGTACAGTGGTACATCTTCAATGTTATACATAGCATTCGGAGATGGTATTACAATCAGCTTAGCTATATTCCTTGAGTAACCCTTCTAGTACAAGTCAAACCATCACGTACATCTTATCGCAGTTGGTAACCTAAGGTCAATTCATCGAGCAATCAGGAACATTGTGTAGCGTGAAAGGAGGCATCTATCACTAATGAAGGACCATAAAAAGGGGGGGTGGCATTCCCTTCCCGTCAACACCCTGAACATAACGTATCCCATGGCTATGGTGCGGGGGGTGCAAATTTAATCTAGATTCAGGTTCCTCTGCTCCACCCAGGCCCCCCAGATCTTATCAAACTTTTGGGGACAATTACGTCCCGCGTACGTGAGCTTGTACAGGGGGAGGGCCCCATCTACTAAGGACCTCCATTGCTGAACAGTGGGGGGGGGGGGGGAGGATCCTTCCACTTCAGCAATATTGCTTTCCTAGCATAGAAAGCCAAGTAGAATACCAACAGTTTCTTGGACTGCTTTGCTGCCAAAGTATCGACAATACCTAGGAGTAATGGAATTGGGTCTCGTGGGACATGTAGCTTACCAATCCTATTGATGTCGTTCAGGACTTCCCCCCAAAAGGCCTGGATGAGGTGGCAGGACCACGGAACATGTAGAAAGGAGCCTATCTCAGTGGTACACTTGGGGCAGAGCGGGCTATAGGAGGGGTATATTCTGGCCAGCCTTTCCGGGGTGTAGTACACCCTGTGGATGAATTTAAGTTGGATGAACCTGTCCCTCGCCGAGACCATGAGAGGAAGGTATTGTTGGATCCCCTCCTCCCAGTCGTCATCCGCCAGGGAGGGCACATCCTTCTGCCATTTATCGAACAACTGAGATACCTTAGCGGTATCTATCCCAGCTAGTTCAAAATAGAGCGTTGACAACGTTTTTTTGTCCTCCCCTCTAAGTAGTATTTTTTCTATCCCATTGGTCACTAGTGCAATTGGGTGTGTAAATTGCGATCGATAGGCGTGGCGAAGTTGCAAGTATCGAAAAAACATGTAGTTGGGTACCGCCTTATCCCTTTTTAAATCATCAAATGTACAGATCCCTGTTGGAGAGGTAATGTCAGCTAATGTCGTGATGTCGTGTCCAGTCCACAGTTGCGGGTCCGGAATGGATCTAAAGTGCGGGAGTCTGGGGTTGTCCCATAAAGGAGTGTGTGGGGACCAGCTATTTAGTTGCTCAACCTTAGCCCTGACCGTCTCCCAGACCCGAAGCGTGGTACACATCGACCCAGTAGTACAAGAGTTAGATTTAGGTCCTCGGTAGATCAATTGTCTGAGTTTCAGATGGGAGCCCAGCAATGCCGCTTCCGTCGCGGCCGCAGGGTTCACTGGCTCTTTGGCAAGCCACCACTTAGCTGTCACTAGTACCGACGCCCAGTAATATTTTATGAAACAAGGCATTGCCAGCCCACCCAGGGACAGTGGCAGCTGTAACGTAGCTTTATCGATTCTCGGGGTGCCTCCGTTCCATACGAAGGAGACGAGTAGACTATCCAATTTGACAAAAAATGAGTGAGGGATCGGGACCGGTGTTTGTCTGAAGAGATAGACAAATTTAGGGAGCACTGCCATTTTAATTAAGTTAACTCTTCCCATGGTGTAAAAGGGAGGGATTTCCAAACCGCTCATCTCTGGGTTAGGTGGGCCATCACCGGGGCAAGATTAAGAGGGGTGAATTGAGCAATGTCCCTGTGAATAATCACCCCCAGATATTTAAATTGGGAGAGGGGTGTCCACAGGTAAGTCATTTTCCGAGGGGTGCAGGGCAAACAGGACAGATTTCCCCCAGTTAATTTTAATCCCCGAGTATGAGCCAAAAACGTTGATGAGTCGGAGGGCCTCTTTCAATGAGTTAGTGGTGTCGCTGAGATACAAAAGGGTGTCGTCCGCGGATAGTGAGAGTTTCTCCCTCATTGGGCCAATGGGGATACCCCTCACTGCAGGTGCAGACCGTAGAAGCATCGCCATCGGCTCAATTGCAAGGGCAAAAAGGGCCGGGGATAACGGACACCCCTGTCTGGTGCCCCTGTACAAGTTAAACGTAGATGACAGGACCAATCCGGTACGTATCCGCGCCCTCTGGGCCTGGTATAGAGTCTGCACCCATGAGATGAATCTGGGGCCAATACCGAACCGACGCAGGACCTCCCAGAGATATCCCCATTCAACGGAGTCAAATGCTTTTTCAGCATCCAGGGAGGCCACTGCGTCGGAGCGGCGCAGACAAGCCCCCGCTCCCAAGACCGTATAAAGCCGTCGCAAGTTAATATCTGTGCCTTTACCAGGCATAAACCCCGTTTGGTCCTCGCGCACCACTGACTGTATAACCAGGTTAAGGCGGTTGGCCAGGATTTTTGTAAGGACCTTAGCGTCTGCATTAAGCAGGGAAATTGGCCTATAGGAGGCACACATCTCGGGGTCCTTGCCCGGTTTGGGTATAACTACAATTACTGTGTCCGCCATAGATGAGGGCAGTTTCTGTTCCTTCAGAGATTTGGTCAGGGTTTCGTGTAGCTTGGGTGTCAACAGGTCGCTATACTGTTTGTAGAACTCCAGGGGGATACCGTCCACCCCTGGGGTCTTCCCCACCTGCATTTCTCCCACCGCTTGTTGGACTTCTTCTAGGGTTATAGTGCTGTCCAGTTGCTCACGGGCATTGTCAGTGAGTGCGGGGAAGTCAAGGGTGTCAAGGAAGGAGACCAACTCCTCGGTTGAGTAGCTGGCTCTCGAGGAGTATAACTCCCGATAATATGTAGCAAATCGGGTATTGATGGCAGTAGGGTCTGTGATTACTGTCCCGTCCACGTCTCGTATCCGTGCAATGGAGGTAATAGGTTGTTGTTCTTTAGCTAACCAGGCCAGCAATCTCCCAGTCTTTTCCCCCTGCTCGAAAATACGCTGAGTTTGTGCCAACTGGCATTTTTTTGCCTTCGCTACCCTGAGAAGCATTACCTCCCTGTAGGCAGATTGCATATCTAGGTAAGTGATTGGGTTGCGGGTACTAACAGTCGGTTTCTAGTTCTAATGCCCTAGATTCGGCCTTCTCTATGGTAATGGCAGGGTCCCTTCGTGCACGGGAAATAGAGGTCTGGTAGCATCCTCGGACATAAGCCTTGAAGGCATCCCAGGTAATGTCTAGCGGGGCAGTGCCCACGTTAGTCTGCCAGAATTCCATCATATGTATAGGGATCTCCGCCTCGATAAGTGGATCCGCTATCCAGTATCGAGATAACCTCCAGAGTCTATCAGAGGGGGGGGGGGGTCTGGGTTTTGAAGCTACATGTAACGGGCGCATGATCCGATATACCTCGAGGTAGAATCCCAACCGATTGCACTCTCGGCAGCAACCCTCCACTAACGTATATCAGATCGATGCGTGACATAGCTCTATAGGATGTGGAGTGGCAAGTGTATGTTCTGTCCACAGGGTGTCTCCACCTCCAGACGTCAGTTAGGCCATATAGGGATGCCCATTGTGAAAGGGGGGATTCCGTGCTAGTCCCATGAGACAGTCTGTCCTTAGAGGGGTCAGGGACCATGTTAAAGTCGCCTGCTATTACTACATTGTCGGTGGGGTACGTAGAGAGGAGGGGGGTCAGGTGTCTCAAGAGGGCCACCGTGGCTGGTGGCGGTATGTAGATTCCTAAGATTACCATTTCAACCGCATCGATAACAACATGCAATAGAACATACCTCCCTTCCGGGTCTATCTTTACCTCTAGCAGCTCATATGTAAGAGATTTGTGTATTAAAACACTCACCCCCCTGGCATAGCACGAATGTGTGGCATGATAGGAGTATCCCACCCATGGCTTCTTCAAGCCCAACACTTTACTACCCACCAAGTGGGTCTCCTGTAGTATGCAAATGTGGGGTGAGTGTTTTTTAATATATGCATTTACTAGAGAGCGCTTAATCTTGTCGTTGAGTCCCCGGACGTTCCAGGACATTAGTTTAACCTGCGCCATGAAGGGTAATCAATCGCATGAGCGTTGGGGGAGCCAACCACGGTGAACATAGCAGACCCGGAGGCAGATCTGAACTTTCCCAGAAGCATAGCAAACCTGACCTGCAAGGAAAGGTCACATAATCACATGTAGGTATAGCAGGTATGAGCCATTGGAGAATGTCACTGTACATAACCATAAAACAATAAAAGATCAAAAAACAAAAACCACGCAGCCCACAACCTTCAGCTGCTTGAAAAAAAACCCCCTCCCCTCCCCCACCCCGCACCACCGTTGGGGAACTTGGAGTGCCCATTTCCCAGAACCAAAACAAGGAAAAACCCACAAGGATTGTCTCCTATGGGGACTAGGAGAAAACACTAGCGACCTGGGGACGCTGCTACTGAGTAATGCAGTCTTTTCTGACCCAGTGCAGCCGCTCCCAACCTGAGTATTGTAAAGGAGGAAAGAGACATCCAGGATGTCAAGGGTAGTATGCTTACATACATAGTTCACTTGGGGTGACCAAGGGCACAAGCTTAAATATATTGGAACGTTACAAACCATTATGCATTTAACACAGACCCACTCAAACACATGTCCCCCCTCCAGCCACACAAAATTGGGGGCACCCAATATACCCTCTCGTCCCGGTAGTCAGCAGGAGTATTCAGACGGACTTAGGCAGCCGTCTCCGTGCGGTCAGATATATTAACTCTATCCGGGTGGGCTGCAGGCAGATCAGGATCGAATGTTCCCGAGGCAGTTCGATAGTCCTGTGACAGATCCACATAGGGGTAAGATAGACCGCGTTGACTCCACAGCGCAAGTCCGCAAGGGGCACCGTCAGGTGCATATCCTCAGCGCATCACTCCCACATATCAACAGCATTGTACCGCCATAGAGCGGGTCAGCTCAACCCTCCCCCCCCCCCCCCTGCGGTGTTCGTGGCGGCGGGAAGACAGATAAGCCCCCCCCCTGCGTCCAGCATATTCTCCCCCTGCAGGGTGGCATGACACCGGGGACAAAATAGAACAGGGGAGGAGGGGGGAGAGGGCAAAGCAGAAGCTCCCATATCCCAGCGGCCATCGCCGCCTAGCAGTGGCGGATCCATAGTGAGCAGATCAATCCGGGACAGATGAGACGTCAGTAGAGTGGGGGGGAGGCTGATGAGGTTCAGGTGAAAACAGGGGCGACTCGCATCACGGTGCAGGGGTAGAGAGGGGTGCAGAACATGTAGATCAGTCACGAGAGAGGGAACGGAGCATGTGGAGTGTCACACAGTGAGAATGGGAGCAATTAAGAAGAAAAAGCAGAACAGGGTTGCAGTACTTTACCGATCCCTGGGGAGAGTGTCCAACCAGTGTGAGGCATCATCCGGCGAGGTGAAGTAGCGGGTTGTTTCCCCATCTACCACCCAGAGGCGGGCGGGAAACAGCATGCTGTATTTTAACCCCTTGTTGCGGAGTTGGGCCTTGACGCCATCAAAGGTCCTCCGGAGCCTCTGGGTATCCAGAGTAGTCGGGGAACAACATGATTTTGACGTTTTCAAATCTCAGCTCTGCTACCTTTCTTGCTTCACGGAGTACCAAATCCCGGTCTCTAAAATTCAGCAGTCTGAAGATAAAGGTGCGGGGGGGGGGGGGGGGCACCAGGTTGTCCACGCACAGGAGGCATCCTGTGCGCCCGTTCTACCGCAAAGTGAGGGGAGAAAGCAGCCCCAGGCAGAAGGTTCCTCAGTAGCTGTTCAGTAAACACCGCCGTGTCCTGTCCCTCAGCCCCTTCAGGCAGTCCCACCATCCGGAGATTGTTTCTCCTGCTCCGGTTCTCACTATCTTCCGCACGGGATTCTAGGGCTTTCACACGTACCTGGAGGGTATGGAGTGTAGCACGATGGTCCCTTATGCAGTCCTCCGTGTCTCCCACCCGCCGCTCCGCTTCCCCTATTCTGTCACGGATTTTATCCATGTCTCGCCTCAGGAGTCCGAAATCTGTTTGTAACACGTCAATTTTTTCCGTCAGGGCCGTTTTACAGCCCGCGATGGCTTGCATCAGGGCTTGGAAGCGGTCTTCCTCCACCGCCGCCGGATCCATTGGCGGGGTTTGAGTCGCCATGTGCTCTCCGGGGGTTGCGGCCTAGCCTCTGTGGCGCCGCCGTGGGGGCCTTGGAAGCGGTGGTATTCTTCCGTCCCGGTCTCCCTTTTTTCATGCCCAGTGGCCACCCAGGATCTGTTGCCTTTCGTTGTGTATGTTTCTCGCCGTCAGCATGTAGTATTTGTCGGATTAAAGGCTCAGGCGGGAGCGGAGCTCCTAGCACACACGTCTGCTCAGGCCGCCAGCTTGACCACGCCCCCCATAGCTAAACTTTAAAGTTGAAATCCATGCAGATATAAAAAAGGCAAAAATGAATGCAGCGTTGTAATCATTGATGCACCATTAAATGAAAACAGTACAAGCATCCAAATTTGACTTGGTATCCTTGTTATTAGCCTTTTGCAGTCCCTGTATAGCAAAGCTCAGAGAGGGGGAGGGAGAAGCAGCATAAGAAGCCAATCACTTGCTCTGCAGTGAAAGGAGAATGCTGATAGGGGAAGAGTGACGGATTAACTGTCTACTCACAAGAAGGGGACCTGTACATCTAAGGCCCCTTTCACAGCGTTTTTCATGCGGTGCAGCGCTAAAAATAGCGCCTGTCACCGCATGAAAAAATCCAGCCCCTTTAACTCCAGTGTGAAAGCCGGCGGGCTTTGACACTGGAGCGGTGCGCTAGCAGGATGACAAAAAAAGTCCTGCTAGCAGCATCTTAGGAGCGGTATAGGAGCGGTGTGTTCACCGCTCCTATACCGCTCCTTCCCATTGATTAGAATGGGACACCGCGGTAAAACCGCGGCAATACTGCCGCAAAGTGCCGCTACGGCGGCGCTCTGCGGGGGTGTTTAACCCTTTTTCGGACCCTCGCGGGGGTAAAACCGCACCGCGAGCGGCCGAATACCGTGGTTAAAACGACGGTAAAGCAGCGCTAAATATAGCGCTGCTTTACTGTCACCGCGGCTCCCCGCCCTAGTGTGAAAGGGGCCTAAGTGAAACAGCAGCAAAAGATAAAACGCTTACACCTGTTACAGAGAACTGTGCAGTAGAGCAAAACTATATGAATCTTAGGACTGGATGGACAAACATTTTAAGTAAAACAGCTTCTATACAGTGGATATAAAAAGTCTACACACCCCTTAAAATGTCAGGTTTCTGTGATGTAAAAAAAGAGAACGATAAATCATTTTAGAACCTTTTCCACCTTTAACGTGACATAAACTGTACAACTCTGTTGAAAAGCAAACTGAAATCTTTTAGAGGGGGGGGGGGGGGGGAGTAAAAAATCACATTCAAACTCATGTTAAATAGGAATCGGTACACACCTGCCATCATTTAAAGTGCCTCTGATTAACCCCAAATAAAGTTCAGCTGTTATAGTAGGTCTTTCCTGACATTTTCTTAGTCGCATCCTACAGCAAAAGCCATGGTCCGCGGAGAGCTTCCAAAGCATCAGGGGGATCTCATTGTTAAAAGGTATCAGTCAGGAGAAGGGTACAAAAGTATTTCCAAGGCATTAGATACCATGGAACACAGTGAAGACGGTTATCATCAAGTGGAGGAAATATGGCACAACAGTGACATCACCAAGAACTGGACGTCTCTCAAAAATTAATGAAAAGACGATCAGGGAGGCTGCCAAGAGGCTTACAGCAAGATTAACCCTTTCACTGCCAGGTCCGTACATCGTACGAACCTACAAAAGTGCCTGCAGGTGGCCAGGTCCGTATGGTGTACGGACCTCATTTCTCCCTCTCCTATAAGCTCATGGTCACTTCAATGACCATAAACTGAAAGTAAAATTGTTCAGCAAACTCTGAACAATTCTATAACTCTGATCAGCGGATTACAACCAACTGATCAAAGTTATTAACCCCAAATGTGACAGCCCCCCTTCAGGTGCTGCATGGAGCTTAGGGGGATCCAGATGCGTCTCCCCCACCAGTCAGATAGTCCCCCCATACCTTTCCCACACCCCCCCATCTATGCCTGCTCCGAGCGGCATCCATCCTTCCCTCCCTCCTGCAGCTTCTGCCCAGCACTGAGCTCCGGCGAGCTCAGTGGGGGTGAAGTTGGGGCTTGGTAAACATGTTTTTACCAAGCTCCCCCTGTAGTACAGTGGACATAGGCAGCGATCGCACCTATATCCACTGACAGCTGATACATAGTAAACCACAAGTGTTACTATGTATCAGAATTCCTTAGTCATACAAGTAAAGTGCTGCAGAGAAAAGGGATTATCTTCAGTCCCTTTCTCACTCTCAAATAAAATAAAAAATTAAATATATGGGTATCTATTTAAACCTTTGATAAAACCTCTGATATCTCGCCAAAGACCCCCCACCCAAAAAAAAAATAACTGTAAAAAAATAAAAAAATCTCACCCCTCCACAGCTTCCTCAGCTGAAAAGGAAGACAATAGCAAATATTAATTTGCTATTGTCACAAGTGGGTGGGTTCGGGGTGCAATGCTCTGCACCCCAAGCCCAACCCTTTTCAAGCCAATTAGAGCCTCAGGCTCTAATCATGTGGCATAAAAAAAAAACTCATACAAAACGTACGAGTCCCAGCACCCCTAATGGACCGGCCGCTCCTGGCAAGACCCCTTTTCACATAGAGTGGACTCTGTCAAGCAGATCCGCCTGCTCAGTGGGGGATCTGTCTGCTGATCCCGTGACCGGGATCTCCCTCTGACGTCAGCCAGGGAGATCACGTGGTCGCTCGTCTCCTCCCGCAGAAGCCACGCCTCAGCTGTAAATTGACTGCGAGTCACGTGACCGGCCTGAAGACAGCTGTAAATAGCCATTTACACTGCTTGTTTTAAGAAAGGATTTACAGTGTTGTATGCCAGCCTCTAATAGAGAGGCTAGCAGTGACAATTTTAGTTTTTTTATTTTAAATAATAGCTGCGGGCGGAGCGGAGACAGAGAGGGCACTGACAGGCAGGAAGGAGGGGGGTGAGAGGAGAGCAGGGCAGCGTATGACAAAGGGATGCACTTTGACCACAGTGATCAGGGCTGAGTAGCCCTAGTTATTGTGGTCAGTTTAGAGAGGGCAATACAGGAAGTGGCAGATTCAGGGAGGTTTTTTTATACTGTTTAGAGGGGGCAGATTACATAGCACAAGCACGGTGCTGTTTAATCTGCTTTAAAGGACCAGGATCTGCAGTTTTTTTTTTTTTTTGGGGGGTTAACACTTTAATTTGCAGGGATTTTCTCTCACTTCCTGTTTTGGCTATATGACATTAAGTGAAAAGAAATCTCCCCAAATGGGAAACAGATGGCAAAAAATAAACTGACAGGTGTTATGACCCTCCTATACTTTATACAAAATGGGAAAAAATAAAATAGAATTTTTTTTTTTATAATTTTGCCTATAGTTCTACTTTAAGCAGACAAAACCTCACCTCTACATAATGCCACTTTCTTTGTTTAATCATTGTTAGTGCAAAAAGCTGAATATTACCAGCATATAGGGGGGGGATGAATTGACTGTCCTTTGTGTAGAATTGGAGGTCATAGGTATATCACAATGGAGCTAAAAATTCTATAGCAGTGGAGATGGACGATCCAGAAAAGGTTTGCATAGAAGAGGCCTATTTACAGACAGGCAGTTATTACAGCTGCTTGGAAAGTGTTTTTAATGGAGTTTCTCTTTAAGAAGAGAACAGTGCTGGAAATTATCAACTATTCTCATGGCTGCAAGATCTGTTTCCTGCTGTAATTGTCTTCAATTACCAGAAAATGTGAAACACTAAGGATTAAAGCTGAAAAAACCCAGGCACCGTATTTATTGCCACAAAGTGACTGAGTGCAATAACATTTCACAATGGATTTTCACAGAGCTGACGACATCAATATCTGGATATGATACTGCTGACACCCTTTCTCAACAACAGAGCTTTATTTATATGAAAACTAGATTGTATATAAGGTATACTTAAAGTACATCTAAATGCCTATAGTGAAATTCAGTTTGCTAAGGCACTGTGCGCCAAACAATTGATATTAGTTTCAAGTGATACTAAACATAAATTTTTTTTTTTAACAAACATGTTATAATTACCTGCTCTGTGCAATGTTTTTGCACAGAGCAGCCCCAATCCTTTTCTCCTAAGGGTTAGGAGCCGTTTCCTGCCATTGCGTTTGTTTGCATAGTGCCTGGATATCTTAAGGCCGCCTATACTGCACAGAACGCTGGTTTTACCTGTACTAATGTAAGTGCAATACTTTACAACCCCTTTTAATATAAAAGGAGATTTTTTCTTTTTTTTAAAATAACAAACATGTTATACTTACCTCCACTGTGCAGCTCGTTTTGCACAGAGTGGCCCCGAACCTTGTCTTCTGGGGTCCCTCGGTGGTTGTCTCAGCTCCCCCCTGCAAGTACTGCTCACCTTAATGTGAGCTCTCTCGCATGGTGTGGAGTACTTGCAGGCGCGCTCCCGTGATACAGCCAGCGGCTAAATCCGCTCGCTGTATCACTCGGCCCCGCCCCCGACACGCCGGGTCATTGGATGTGATTGACAGCAGCGCGAGCCAATAGCTGCGCTGCTTTCAATCCATCTACTCTAGCCAATCAACGGCCAGGTTGAGCAGCAAAGAGGATGTCTGGGGCGAGCGCGGGGCTTTAGAGGGGTCAGGTAAGTAAAATGGGGCGCTGGGGGCGGTATTGTCAGATGTTTTTTCACCTTATTGCATAGAATGCATTAAGGTGAAAAAACGTTTACCTTTTCAACCCCTTTAAACAAACCTTTTGGGATTTTACACTATCTGGCATTTCATCTTATTAATCTGATCGTGGGGTGGATGGAGCTTGGTTTGAATGTTCTGCTTATGCCCTGATTGATTAACCACTTCAGCCCCGGACCATTTGGCAGCCAAAGGACCAGAGGTATTTTTTCAATTTCGCACTGCACTGCTTTAACTGGTAATTGCGCGGTCATGCAATGTTGTACCCAAACGAAATTGGCGTCCTTTTTTCTTCCCACAAATAGAGCTTTATTTTGATGGTATTTGATTGCCTCTGTGATTTTTATTTTTTGAGCTATAAACGGAAAAAAAAAAAAGACTGCAAATTTTGAAAAAAAAAAGATATTTTCTACTTTTTGTTATAAAAAAAATCCAATAAACTCAATTTTAATCAAACATTTGGGCCAAAATGTATTTAGCCACATGTCTTTAGTAAAAAAAATACCAATAAGCGTATATTTATTGGTTTGCGCAAAAGTTATAGCGTCTACAAACTAGAGTACATTTTCTGGAATTTACACCGCTTTTAATTTATGACTGCCTATCTCATTTCTTGAGGTGCTAAAATGGCAGGGAAGTACAAAACCCCCCCAAATGACCCCATTTTGGAAAGTAGACACCCCAAGCTATTTGCTGAGAGGCATGTTGAGCCCATTGAATATTTTTTTTTTTTAGTCCCAAGTTATTTAATAAAGACAAAAAAAAAAAAAAAAAAAAAATGTTTTCAAAAAGTTGTCACTAAATGATATATTGCTCACACATGCCATGGTTATATGTGGAATTGCACCCCAAAATACATTTAGCTGCTTCTCCTGAGTATGGGGATACCACATGTGTGGGACTTTTTGGGAGCCTAGCCGCGTACGGGGCCCCGAAACCCAAGCACCGCCTTCAGGATTTCTAAGGGTGCAAATTTTTGATTTCACCCCTCACTACCTATCACAGTTTCGAAGGCCATAAAATGCCAAAATAGCACAAAACCCCCCCAAATGACCCCATTTTGGAAAGTAGACACCCCAAGCTATTTGCTGAGAGGCATGTTGAGCCCATTGAATATTTTTTTTTTTTTAGTCCCAAGTGATTGAATAAAGACAAAAAAAAAAAAAAAAAAAAAAAAAAAAAAAAAAAAAAGTTGTCACTAAATGATATATTGCTCACACATGCCATAGTTATATGTGGAATTGCACCCCAAAATACATTTTGCTGCTTCTCCTGAGTATGGGGATACCACATATGTGGGACTTTTTGGGAGCCTAGCCGCGTACGGGGCCCCGAAACCCAAGCACCGCCTTCAGGATTTCTAAGGGTGCAAATTTTTGATTTCACTCCTCACTACCTATCACAGTTTCGAAGGCCATAAAATGCCAAAATAGCACAAAACCCCCCCAAATGACCCCATTTTGGAAAGTAGACACCCCAAGCTATTTGCTGAGAGGCATGGTGAGTATTTTACAGCTCTCATTTGTTTTTGAAAATGAAGAAAGTAAAAAAAAAAATTTTTTTTTTTTTTCTTTTTTTCAATTTTCAAAACTTTGTGACAAAAAGCGAGATCTGCAAAATACTCACAATACCTCTCAGCAAATAGCTTGGGGTGTCTACTTTCCAAAATGGGGTCATTTTGGGGGGTTTTAAGCCATCTGGGCATTCCATGGCCTCCGAAACTGTGATTGGCAGTGAGAAGTGAAATAAAAAAATTACACCCTTAGAAAGCCTGAAGGCGGTGCTTGGTTTTTGGGGTGACGTACACGGCTAGGCTCCCAAAAAGTCCCACACATGTGGTATCCCCGTACTCAGGAGAAGCAACAGAATGTATTTTGGGGTGTATTTCCACATATGCCCATGGCATGTTTGAGCAATATATCATTTAGTGACAACTTTTTGTAAAAAAAAATATATATATTTTTTTTTTTTTTCATTATTCAATCTCTTGGGACAAAAAAAAATAAAAATTTAATGGGCTCAACATTGCTCTCAGCAAATAGCTTGGGGTGTCTACTTTCCAAAATGGGGTCATTTGGGGGGGGTTTGAACTGTCCTGGCATTTTATGCACAACATTTAGAAGCCTATGTCACACGTCACCCACTCTTCTAACCACTTGTAGACAAAGCCTTTTCTGACACTTTTTGTTTACATGAAAACATATTTTTTTTTTGCAAGAAAATTACGTTGAACCCCCAAACACTATATATATTGTTAAAGCAAAGGCCCTACAGATTAAAATGGTGGGTGTTGCATTTTTTTTTTTTCCACACAGTATTTGCGCAGCGATTTTTCAAACGCATTTTTTGTGGAAAAAATACACTTTTTTTTATTTTAATGCACTAAAACACACTACATTGCTCAAATTTTTGATGAAATAAAAAATATGATCTTAGGCCGAGTATATGGATACCAAACAGGACATGCTTTGAAATTGCGCACAAACACGCAGTGGCGACAAACTACATACATTTTTAAAAGCCTTTAAAAGCCTTTACATGATACCACATTAGATTCACGGAGGAGGTCTACTGCTAAAATTACTGCCCTCGATCTGACCTTCGCGGTGATACCTCACATGCATGGTGCAATTGCTGTTTACGTATGACGCCAGACCAACGCTTGTGTTCGCCTTTGCGCAAGAGAAGGGGGGGCAGGGGTGCTTTTTTTTTTTTTTTTTTTTTTTTTTTTTTTTTTTTATTTATTTAGCTTTTTTATTTTATTTTAAAACTGTTCCCTCCATTTTTTTCTTTTGTTATCATTTTTATTGTTATCTCACGGAATGTAAATATCCCCTATGATAGCAATAGGCAGTGACAGGTACTCTTTTTTTGAAAAAATTGGGGTCTGTTAGACCCTAGATCTTTCCTCTGCCCTCAAAGCATCTGACCACACCAAGATCGGTGTGATAAAACGCTTTCCCAATTTCCCAATGGCGCGGTTTATATCCGGGAGGGGGGACATTCCCTCCCACTGCTTGTAAAAGCAGTCTAGAGGCTAATTACCCGCTAGAATTGCTTTTACATGAAAGCCGATCACTGGCTGAAAAGAATGATACCAAGATGATACCTAAACCTGCAGGCATCATTCTGGTATAACCATTCAAAGTCCAGCAACATACTGGACATATATTGTAATCTTTATTTTTCATGCAGCCTCTTGGCTGAACGAAAAAAAGAGATTGATTGGTGGGTATGCCCACCATTAGAATACCACCCTTCATCCACCCACTTCTAATGATGGGCATACATGCACCATTTATATATGCCGAAGCATGGGGGCATCCTCCCACAAAAGTTATGCCATGTACACACGGTTGCACTTTTCCACGGGGCAAGGCTCCGTCGGAATTTCGACCGTATGTACGCAGCATTAGGAGCCAATCGCTCCCCCCCCCGGCGGCCCCCCGGCGTCGGCATATATGCTCTTTTTTTTTTTTTAACTGTGGTGGTGAAATCACCTCCTACAGTGTTGGAGTCGCGTCTTTATGTATCGTGGGAGCAAACACTGTTGCTGTCAAGATAAATAAATCCGCGCTGCAACTGAATGGCGCACCTGAAAACAAAAAAATGGTTAACACTAAAACACAGTAAACAAAATTACATACCTGAAAAGCAAGCATGATAAAACATAATAAAACATTGCAGAATAGAATGGAGTAAAAAAAGAACAAGAGAGAGAGAACAATAAAACGACAACTATTTTTTTATTTTTTTGAGATTTACAGGTAAAAAAAGCTCCTGACTGTTAGCGACTGAATCAAAACGCTACAACACAAAAAAACTGTTAGCGATCGCAGGGATCGGGCCTGACTCTGCGAACGCTGCAGTTATGTGTGCTTAGTGTTTTGTAAGTGACAGTGATCGATCGATACTGCACTTGGGTGGGCTGGGCTGGGCTGGGCGGAGGGGGAAAACGCAGGTGCTAGCAGGTATCTGGGCTGATGCCGCTAACAATGTGTTTTTTTGGAACCCTAAACTGCTGGGACGCTAGTATAGATCTGATCAGATCAGATATTGATCTGTTCAGATACTGTACCACTAAGGGAGGTGTATGCTTTGTGCGTGGGTGTTTGCGGTGCTGGCACTAACCTGGGGCGACGCAGACCTTATTTGACCCTAAAACCTAATTGATATCACCCGCCGGGCGATCAGGGGGTTAAACCGTTATTGGGTAATAAATGGCGGGTGCCCTGACAGTATAAAAAACAAACTATCTAACCAGCGTCACCGTAACAGTTATACGGTGATCACTGGTGAAAGGGTTAACTAGGGGCAATCAGGGGGTTAAAACCTTTATTAGGTATTATATGGGGGTACCTGACGCTATATAAAAACCTGACGGGGAACCTAAATAACTAACTGGCTAACCAGCGTCACCAGTGACAGTTATACTGTGATCACTGGTGAAAGAGTTAACTCTAGGGGCAATCAGGGGGTTAAAACCTTTATTTAGGTTGTAATATGGGGGTACCTGGCCTATAAACCTATTTATGAACCTATATAAACCTGGCGGTTACCTAAAAAAAAAAACTGGCTACCTAGCGGCACCAGTGACACTAATGCAGCGATTAGAAAAACGATCGCTTAGTGACACTGGCAAAAGGGGGTGAAAGGGTTAACTAGGGGCATTCAGGGGGTTAAAACCTTTATTTAGGTTGTAATATGGGGGTACCTGACCTATAAACCTATTTATGAACCTATATAAAACATGGCGGTTAACCTAAAAAAAAAAAAAAACTGGTTACCTAGCGACACTAATGCAGCGATCAGAAAAACGATCGCTTAGTGACACTGGCAAAAGGGGGTGAAAGGGTTAACTAGGGGCAATCAGGGGGTTAAAACCTTTATTAGGTAATATATGGGGGTACCTGACACTATATAAAAACCTGACGGGGAACCTAAATAACGAAATAACTAACTGGCTAACCAGCGTCACCAGTGACAGTTATACTGTGATCACTGGTGAAAGGGTTAACTCTAGGGGCAATCAGGGGGTTAAAACCTTTATTTAGGTTGTAATATGGGGGTACCTGACCTATAAACCTATTTATGAACCTATATAAACATGGCGGTTACCTAAAAAAAAAAAAATGGTTACCTAGCGACACCAGTGACACTAATACAGCGATCAGAAAAACGATCGCTTAGTGACACTGGCAAAAGGGGGTGAAAGGGTTACCTGGGGGGCAATCAAGGGGTTAAACCTTTATGGGGGGGGGGGGGGGGGGGCTACCTTGGACCTAAAACTAACTGCACTGACAGTTATTACAGTCACACTGACACTAAATGCAGTGATCAGTAAATAAATGATCACTGCAATTAGTGACACTGTGACTGGGGGGGGGGGGGGGGGGGTGATCTGGGGGGTGATCTGGGGGTGACAGGGGGGGGAATATGTGCCTATGTGTACTGGTGTCAGTGTACTGTTGGTGCACTAACCTTTACATGTTGTCTCCTCGGCGTTCCGGTCACATAGACCGGCGCACCGAGTGTGACATCACTTCCTCTGCCTGTGTTTTGATTGACACAGACAGAGGAAGCATCTGATTCGCCAGGAGCGATCGCGAGGGGGTGGCCAGAAACCACTGGCCGTCCCCTCATCCCGGATCGCTCCTGAAGCGATCCCGACCGTCCCCGCCGGCCGGGGGGGGTCCGATCGGACCCCCCACGCGCCTGAAGAATGGCACGTACAGGTACGTGATTCTGCCTGTACGTGCCATTCTCTGCCGACGTATATGTACATGGGGCGGTCGGGAAGTGGTTAAGGGGGTCCTTATCCGGCGGGGGAACTTTTTTGGCAGGACACCGGAATTACACTACTGCCATCTAGTGACGGTAGATGTAATTGGGGTAACTAAGCCAAAGTAATGGGAACTGAGTTACCATGAAAGGAAAAGTAATCAGTTAGATTACTAGTTACCCTCCAAAGTAACTGAGTTACGTAACTCAGTTTATTTTAACTCAGTTACTTACATCACTGGTCCAAGGCGATTCATCTTTAAGGCTCTACCCCTGGTCCTTAGGATTAGCACTTGCTCATAGGGTATTAAAGTGGGAAATACCATATAAAAGTATCAGTGTAGTATGTATTAAAAGAACATAGGGTATACAATAATAATAAAACTCACATTGTGCAGTGCCTGTATAATGGCACCAGTGTATACAGCTTGCAATCAGTTAATGTATAGATATTAAACATTAATACCTTTTTTCCCCCTTTTTACAAATGATCACATTCCCTCAGTTCTTAGCTGCATAAAAGCTGGGGGAGGAGCAGCACTGAGTTTCCCAGTGAAAGGCTGTGCAGGAGGGGGGTGAAAGGCTGTGCAGGAGGGGGGTGGGGGCATGTCAGGACAAGTCTGAGCATTTTTATTAAGGGAGCATGTGATGGGCAACGATGCAGGAGTACAATTGGAAGACCGCTGTCACCACATAATAAAAGCGCCTGCAATGGAACCTTCCTGGCATAATCACCAGTTATTATTTTGATTGAAATTACAAACTTAAAAAGATTATGAGAATGAGAGGAGAATAAGAGTCCTTTTTGGGCCACAAGCTTAGCAGGATTTTTTTAAATGCACGTTTTGCCTCAATTCCTGTGCGATTATTGTGTCAAAAAAGCATACTTGGGGTGATATTAAGAATAATGGTACCCAAACAAGCATTGCTGAGATTTGGAATCCCTTCAAGAAGGGATGCTAAATGGAGAATTGCATTTGGTTCTGAAGTACACCTAACTCTGAACGGACAATGTGAAAGCCTTCCACTCGTACACTGGACTTCTGGTACACTGTATTTTGCAAAACAATATTTAAAAAAAAATAATAATAATTATATTAAAATAATAAACTAATTTGTCTTAGCAGAGCTTTTGATTTCTGATCTGCAAAACTAAAACCACTGAGCGTCATGGAACAAAGTTAAAGCGGAGTTCCACCCTAAAGTAAAACTTCCGCTCATCGGAACCCCCCCCCTCCGGTGCCACAGTTGGCACCTTTCGGGGGTAGGGGGGTGCAGATACCTGTCTAAGACAGGTATTTGCACCCAAATCCGGGCATAGACTTCCACGGGAGTCTATGCCTCTTCCTGTCCCGCCGCGCTGTCTGCTGGGACACACACGGGTCCCAGAGACAGCGTGGACGATTCCCATTGCACTGCGCAGTAGGGAACTGGGAAGTGAAGCCGCAACGCTTCACTTCCTGATTCCCTCAATGATAATGGCGGCGGCAGCAGCCGGGAAACAAGCGATTTCTCAACTTCGGCTGCCGACATCGCTGGACCCTGGAAGAGGTAAGTGTCCATTTATTAAAAGTCAGCAGTTGCAGTATTTGTAGCTGCTGGCTTTTAAAAAAAAAAAAAAAAAAAATATTCGCTGCAATCCCTCTTTAAGATAGCAAAAATAGAAATCTTTTCTAAAAAACAAAAATGGGTAAGTATAATATTTTGCTCTGAATGTATGAATGAGTTGCAATCCAATGCACAGGTTTTCCCATCAGTGAGAACATTCATCTTTGTGAAGGACCCTTCCTGTTAAGCAGGCAGTCACAAGTGATTTTCCAGCATGTTTCCTCCCTTGGAATGCCTTGTTTAACTCTTATTAGTGACCAATGAATGCATGAGTGGTTATCAAATTGGGATGGAAAAACATCTTGATCATAACTACTGGCAGTTCTCAGTATGATTACAAGATTAAAAGATGTGTATTAGTAATAGAAAGAATAATAAAAAAAAAAAAAAATGGTATTTCCATCAGAATTTATGACGCAGCCAACATGGTTGAAGTGAATTTGCAAGTAAATGCATCAAAGCATGAAGGAAAAGAAAAGTGCCGGTAGTAAAAGAAAATTAAACTTTTAAATGACAGAAGACACCATTGGATGCCATGACACCTTTAAATTTACCAAATGTCACTTCAAATACCCCACCACTCCCACCTCTAAACATCTATGCAAATTCAAATCTCTTTGACAGTCAAAATATAGGCTCCCTGCCTCCCATGAAGCAATACCTCTGCCTGCAGACAAGTCACTATGAAACAGATCATTGCATTGTCTGAGGATCAAGAACCTAGGATCCATCTATAGGAAATTTATATTCCCTATTTATGGGCCTTGGGGTGCTTGCAAAGTATTAAGTGCACTGTATTACCATGCCTTTTTTCATATAAAATAATTGGTTTATATTTTCTTTCACAACTACAGATTCAAAGTTCAACTTTCCATTTAATTGACTAAATATCCTTTATTTAGATGGGCTTGGACGTTATTCTTTGTAAGAAAAGGCTAACTATCTATCTTACCACTCTACCCCATAGCCCAGACATATGAAGAATATGGGAAATTACGGTCACATGTACCACACAGCCAGTACTTGCCAGATATTCCTGCAGCTCCTTAAGGGTTGTTGTAGGCCTCTTGGCAGCCTCCCTGATCAGTTTTCTTCTCGTCTTTTCGTCAATTTTGGAGGGATGTCCAATTCTTAGTAATGTCACTGTTTTTGGCCATATTTTTCCACTTGATGACTGTCTTCACTGTGTTCCATTGTATATATAATGCCTTGGAAATTATTTTGTACCCTTCTCCTGACTTATACCTTTAAACAATGAGATCCCTCTGATGCTTTGGAAGCTCTCTGCGGACCATGGATTTTTCTGTAGGATGCGACTAAGAAAAAGTCAGGAAAGACCTACTAGAAGAGCTGAACTTTATTTGGGATTAATCAGAGGCACTTTAACTACTTTCCACCTGGCCACTGTACATATACGGCCGGGTGGGAGCCGTCTACTTCTGATGGACGTTCCGGAACGTCCTTCAGAAGTAGAGGGATCGCGCGCATGCCCGCGCAGCGCGATCCCGATGCAGCCGTGTCACCCGGACACGGCGCATCTCGGATCGGCAGGAGGGCTCGGTGATTGGCCCTCCTGATCACATGACGGCCGTGTCGAATCACAGCCATCATGTGATGTAAACAAACAGCCGGTTGCTAGGCAATCTGCTCTCCTCTCCTCACACGGAAGTCGTCGGTGAGGAGAGCGGATCGCTGCAGCCGGCTGGTGATCAGCGAGTATTAGCTGTTTTTTTACAGCTTTTTACTCACTGATCACCAGTAGTGTTCCACAGTGTAAACACACATGAACCCAAATAATATAAACACATGTCCCTCACACATGTCCCAGTAAAATCACATGTGCCAATGATTATCTGCACACATGTCCGTGATCATTTGCATACATATGTCCGTGATCACGCGAACCAATTATTATACACTTAGCGGAATTTTTTTTACTAAAAACATGTAGCAGAATACATTTTGGCTTAAATTTATGACAAAATTAGATTTTATTGGATTTCTTTTAAAAAAGAAAGGAGAAAAAATTTCTTTCAAAATTGTTTTCGCTTATATCGCAAAAAATAAAAAAAACAGAGTCGCGAATAAATACCACCAAACTAAAGCTCTATTTTTGCGAACAAAATGATAAAAAATTAATTTGGTTACAGCATTGCATGACCGTGCAATTGTCACTGAAAGTGCGAGAGCGCTGAAAGCTGAAAATTGGTCTGGAAAGGAAGGGGGCGAAAGTGCACAGTATCGTAGTGGTTAAAATGATAGCAGGTGTGTATTGACTCCTATTTAACATGAGTTTATATGTGACTGCCCAATTCTGAACACAGCTACATCACCAGTTATAAGAGGGTGTGCACACTTATGCAACCATATCATTTTATTGGGGAAAAGTATTTGATCCCCTGCTTATTTTGTATGTTTGCCCACTGACGGTAGGTTTATTTTAACAGTGAGAGACAGAACAAAAATATCCAGAAAAACGTATTTCAAAAAAGTTATAAATTGATTTACATTTTAAATTAGTGAAATAAGTACTTGCTCCCCTATCAATCAGAAAGATTTCTGTCTCACAGGTGTCTTCTATACAGGTAACTGTCTGAGATTAGGAGCACTCTTAGGCCCCTTTCACACTTGAGCGACTTCAAAGTCGTGCGATTTTACTGCAATTTTGAAGCGATTTTAAGGAATGCCTGTGTAAGTGGCATCAAAATCGGACCAAAGTAGTGCAGGGACTCAAAGTTGTACTAATATGAATGTCTGTCATTGGAAATCATGGGGAACGACTTGTCATGCTACTTTGCAGTGCCAAATCTGGAATGGGCTACAAGACCATCGCCAAGCAACATTGTGAAAGGGTGACAACAGTTGGTACAATTATTTGCAAATGGAATAACTGTCAATCTCCCTCGTTCTGGGGCTCCATTTAAAATCTCACCTCAGAGTTTCGATGATCATGAGAACGGTGAGGAATTATCCCAGAACTACACGGGAGAATCTAGTCAACGACCTCAAGGCAGCTGGGACCATAGTCACCAAGAAAACAATTGGTAACACTACGCTGTGAAGGACTAAAATCCTGTAGCGCCCACAAGGTCCCCCTGCTCAAGAAAGCCCATGAACAGACCGTCTGAAGTTTGCTAATGAACATCTGAATGATTCAGAGGAGAACTGGGTGAAAGTGTTGTGGTCAGATGCAACCAAAATCAAGCTCTTTGGCATCAACTCAACTCGTAGTGGAGGAGGAGGAATGCTGCCTATGATCCCAAGAACACCATTCCCGTCAAACATGGAGGTGGAAACATTATGCTTTGGGAGTGTTTTTCCGATAAGGGTACTTCACAACTTCACCGCATCAAAGGGATGATGGACAGGGCCATGTACCATCAAATCTCAGGCGAGAACCTCCTTCCCTCAGCCAGGGCATTGAAAATGGGTCGTGGATGGGTATTCTAGCATGACAATGAAACAAAACACATGGCCAAGGCAACAAAGGAGTGGCTCAAAAAGAAGCACATTAAGGTTGTGGAGTGGCCTAGCCAGTCTTCAGACCTTAATCCCATAGAAAATATGTGGAGCGAGCTGAAGGTTCGCGTTACCAAATGTCAGCCTAGAAACCTTAATGACTTGGAGAGGATCTGCAAAGAGGATTCAGACAAATCCCTCCTGAGATGTGTACAAACCTGGTGGCCAACTACAAGAAATGTCAGACCTCTGACTGCCAATAAGGGTTTTGCCACCAAGTACCAAGTCATGTTTTGCGAAGGGGTCAAATACTTAATTTACTCATTAAAATGCAAATCAAATTGTAACTTTTTTGAAATGCGTTTTTATGGATATTTTTGGTATTCTGTCTCTCACCGTTAAAATAAACCTACCATTAAAATTATAGACTGATCACACACACACATACATGCCCTCTATTGATAGATCACTGTGTCCATCAAATTTTAAAGTTATTTGAGTAAAAAAAAAAAAAAAAAAAAAAACACGTTATACGTACCTGCTCTGTGCAGTTGTCCCGACTCCTCCCCCCTGCCAAATGCCCCCCCCCCCCATAGCAAGCCTCCATTCACACACAGTGTATGGATTGGCCCCACCCCCAACTCTCTCCTCATTGACTCACTGGCAGGATGTGTGAGCCAATGATAAGAAAGACCAAGGAGAGCCGATGCGCTCATGTACATCTCTGGATCAAGATGGGGCTCAGGTAAGTAGAAGGGTTGGCTGGGGGGGCTGCACCCAGAAGGGTTTTACCTTAATGCATAGAATGCCACTTTTGTTTGTTTAAAAGGACTTCTAAAGTTGGAAACCTATTACTTAGAACGTATTACTTATAACAAACAAAATTATGCTGCCACTGTAAGAGTATATTGCTACCAATATTTATCAGCTGTCAGCTGGCGCATACACCAGCTACGAGAGTTTGTTTCCTTGTTATTACAGGAGTTGGAACTTTGGTTGCTAGGCCTGATTCACAGTATCCTGTTTAGACTGATATGGCCCCTGCCTATTTATATTACAATAGTAATACTTTATACAGCACATTTCCAGTTATTATGTATAGTGGTGAGTTAGTGGGAACAACTTGTTTGTTTTCAGTCTGCAGTAGGCTCTAGTATATGACTCTAAATCAGACTAACCAGACTATTTTGGTCAAGCATTTTAACAAAAGTATTAATACTTGATGTTATGCAACTACACAAAAAAGAAAAAAAAAACTTTTGTGCTTGTAAAAGTACATTACCTGACAATATCAGATCTACTCAAGTGTCATTCATACAATTAAAAGACTGCATCTTATGCTTTGTTTACTTGAAAACCTTAATAAAAACTATTGAAAAAGGAAAAAAGACTGCATTCCCAGTTACCGCAAGCCACAGATTTTCATACTATTGCGCACAGAAACTGACCGACTCTTTCACTCATGGTTAGTGTTTGGCTGAAGCCATATATCAATCAACTGTGTTTACTCTTTAACCACTTCCCGACCGCCCCCTGTATATTTACGTCGGCAGAATGGCACGTACAGGCAGAATCACGTACCTGTACGTGACATTCTTCCGGCGGTTGGGGGGTCCGATCGGACCCCCCTCCGCCGGCGGGGACGGTCGGGATCGCTTCAGGAGCGATCCGGGACGAGGGGACGGCCAGTGGTTTCTGGCCACCCCCTCGCGATCGCTCCTGGCCAATGAGAAACTTCCCCTTCCTGTCTATTGTATAGACAGGAAGGCGGAAGTGATGTCACGCTCGGTGCGCCGGTCTATGTGACCGGAGACGCCGAGCGGCGAACATGTTAAGGTTAGTGCACAACACTACACTGACACCAGTACAGTTAGGCACATATTCCACCCCCCTGTCACCCCCTGATCACCCCCCAGATCACCCCCTCCCCCCCCAGTCACAGTGTCACTAATTGCAGTGATCATTTATTTACTTATCACTGCATTTAGTGTCAGTGTGACTGTAATAACTGTCAGGGCAGTTAGTTTTAGGTCCAAGGTAGCCCCCTACCCCCCCCTAATAAAGGTTTAACCCCTTGATTGCCCCCCAGGTAACCCTTTCACCCCCTTTTGCCAGTGTCACTAAGCGATCGTTTTTCTGATCGCTGTATTAGTGTCACTGCTGTCGCTAGGTAACCATTTTTTTTTTTTAGGTAACCGCCATGTTTATATAGGTTCATAAATAGGTTTATAGGTCAGGTACCCCCATATTACAACCTAAATAAAGGTTTTAACCCCCTGATTGCCCCTAGAGTTAACCCTTTCACCAGTGATCACTGTATAACTGTCACTGGTGACGCTGGTTAGCCAGTTAGTTATTTTGTTATTTAGGTTCCCCGTCAGGTTTTTATATAGCGTCAGGTACCCCCATATATTACCTAATAAAGGTTTTAACCCCCTGATTGCCCCTAGTTAACCCTTTCACCCCCTTTTGCCAGTGTCACTAAGCGATCGTTTTTCTGATCGCTGCATTAGTGTCGCTAGGTAACCATTTTTTTTTTTTAGGTAACCGCCATGTTTATATAGGTTCATAAATAGGTTTATAGGTCAGGTACCCCCATATTACAACCTAAATAAAGGTTTTAACCCCCTGATTGCCCCTAGAGTTAACCCTTTCACCAGTGATCACTGTATAACTGTCACTGGTGACGCTGGTTAGCCAGTTAGTTATTTCGTTATTTAGGTTCCCCGTCAGGTTTTTATATAGCGTCAGGTACCCCCATATATTACCTAATAAAGGTTTAACCCCCTGATTGCCCCTAGTTAACCCTTTCACCCCCTTTTGCCAGTGTCACTAAGCGATCGTTTTTCTGATCGCTGCATTAGTGTCGCTAGGTAACCAGTTTTTTTTTGTATTACTGTTACGGGTGACGCTGGTTAGTTAGCTTGTTTTTTATACTGTCAGGGCACCCGCCATTTATTACCCAATAACGGTTTAACCCCCTGATCGCCCGGCGGGTGATATCAATTAGGTTTTAGGGTCAAATAAGGTCTGCGTCGCCCCAGGTTAGTGCCAGTACCGCAAACACCCACGCGCAAAGCATACACCTCCCTTAGTGGCACAGTATCTGAACAGATCGATATCTGATCTGATCAGATCTATACTAGCGTCCCAGCAGTTTAGGGTTCCAAAAAAACGCATTGTTAGCGGGATCAGCCCAGATACCTGCTAGCACCTGCGTTTTCCCCCTCCGCCCAGCCCAGCCCACCCAAGTGCAGTATCGATCGATCACTGTCACTTACAAAACACTAAGCACACATAACTGCAGTGTTCGCAGAGTCAGGCCTGATCCCTGCGATCGCTAACATTTTTTTTTGTGGTAGCGTTTTGATTCAGTCGCTAACAGTCAGGAGCTTTTTTACCTGTGAATCTCAAAAAAATAAAAAAAACAAAAATAGTTGTCGTTTTATTGTTCTCTCTCTCTCTCTATTGTTGCTCTTTTTTTACTCCATTCTATTCTGCAATGTTTTTTATTATGTTTTATCATGTTTTATCATGCTTGCTTTTCAGGTATGTAATTTTGTTTACTGTGTTTTAGTGTTAAGCATTTTTTTGTTTTCAGGTGCGCCATTCAGTTGCAGCGCGGATTTATTTATCTTGACAGCAACAGCGTTTGCTCCCACGATACATAAAGCCGCGACTCCAACGCTGTAGGAGGTGATTTCACCACCACAGTTAAAAAAAAGAGCATATGTGCCGAAGCATGGGGGCAGCAGGGGCGGAGGAGCGATTGGCTCCTAATGCCACGTACATACGGTCGAAATTCCGACCGTGTGTACACGGCATAACTTTTGCGGGAGGATGCCCCCATGCATCGGCATATATAAATGGTGCATGTATGCCCATCATTAGAAGTGGGTGGATGAAGGGAGGTATTCTAATGGTGGGCATACCCACCAATCAATCTCTTTTTTTCGTTCAGCCAAGAGGCTGCATGAAAAAAAAAAAAGATTACAATATATGTCCAGTATGTTGCTGGACTTTGAATGGTTATACCAGAATGATGCCTGCAGGTTTAGGTATCATCTTGGTATCATTCTTTTCAGCCAGTGATCGGCTTTCATGTAAAAGCAATTCTAGCGGGTAATTAGCCTCTAGACTGCTTTTACAAGCAGTAGGAGGGAATGTCCCCCCTCCCGGATATAAACCGCGCCATTGGGAAATTGGGAAAGCATTTTATCACACCAATCTTGGTGTGGTCAGATGCTTTGAGGGCAGAGGAAAGATCTAGGGTCTAATAGACCCCAATTTTTTCAAAAAAAGAGTACCTGTCACTGCCTATTGCTATCATAGGGGATATTTACATTCCCTGAGATAACAATAAAAATCATAACAAAGAAAAAAAATGGAAGGAACAGTTTAAAAATAGAATAAAAAAGCTAAATAAATAAAAAAAAAAAAAAAAAAAAAAAAAAAAAAAAAGCACCCCTGCCCCCCCTTCTCTTGCGCAAAGGCGTACACAAGCGTTGGTCTGGCGTCATATGTAAACAGCAATTGCAGCATGCATGTGAGGTATCACCGCGAAGGTCAGATCGAGGGCAGTAATTTTAGCAGTAGACCTCCTCCGTGAATCTAATGTGGTATCATGTAAAGGCTTTTAAAGGCTTTTAAAAATGTATGTAGTTTGTCGCCACTGCGTGTTTGTGCGCAATTTTAAAGCATGTCGTGTTTGGTATCCATGTACTCGGCCTAAGATCATATTTTTTATTTCATCAAAAATTTGAGCAATATAGTGTGTTTTAGTGCATTAAAATAAAAAAAAGTGTATTTTTTCCACAAAAAATGCGTTTGAAAAATCGCTGCGCAAATACTGTGTGGAAAAAAAAAATGCAACACCCACCATTTTAATCTGTAGGGCCTTTGCTTTAACAATATATATAGTGTTTGGGGGTTCAACGTAATTTTCTTGCAAAAAAAAAAAATATGTTTTCATGTAAACAAAAAGTGTCAGAAAGGGCTTTGTCTTCAAGTGGTTAGAAGAGTGGGTGACGTGTGACATAGGCTTCTAAATGTTGTGCATAAAATGCCAGGACAGTTCAAACCCCCCCCAAATGACCCCATTTTGGAAAGTAGACACCCCAAGCTATTTGCTGAGAGCAATGTTGAGCCCATTAAATATTTTTTTTTTTTGTCCCAAGAGATTGAATAATGAAAAAAAAAAAATATATATATTTTTTTTACAAAAAGTTGTCACTAAATGATATATTGCTCAAACATGTCATGGGCATATGTGGAAATACACCCCAAAATACATTCTGTTGCTTCTCCTGAGTACGGGGATACCACATGTGTGGGACTTTTTGGGAGCCTAGCTGCGTACGGAACCCCAAAAACCAAGCACCGCCTTCAGGCTTTCTAAGGGAGTAATTTTTTTATTTCACTTCTCACTGCCAATCACAGTTTCGGAGGCCATGGAATGCCCAGATGGCATAAAACCCCCCAAAATGACCCCATTTTGGAAAGTAGACACCCCAAGCTATTTGCTGAGAGGTATTGTGAGTATTTTGCAGATGTCGCTTTTTGTCACAAAGTTTTGAAAATTGAAAAAAGAAAAAAAAAAAATTTTTTTTTTTCTTTACTTTCTTCATTTTCAAAAACAAATGAGAGCTGTAAAATACTCACCATGCCTCTCAACAAATAGCTTGGGGTGTCTACTTTCCAAAATGGGGTCATTTGGGGGGGTTTTGTGCTATTTTGGCATTTTATGGCCTTCGAAACTGTGATAGGTAGTGAGGAGTGAAATCAAAAATTTGCACCCTTAGAAATCCTGAAGGCGGTGCTTGGGTTTCGGGGCCCCGTACGCGGCTAGGCTCCCAAAAAGTCCCACACATGTGGTATCCCCATACTCAGGAGAAGCAGCAAAATGTATTTTGGGGTGCAATTCCACATATAACTATGGCATGTGTGAGCAATATATCATTTAGTGACAACTTTTTGAAGAAAAAAAAAATTATTTTTATTTTTGTCTTTATTCAATCACTTGGGACTAAAAAAAAAAATATTCAATGGGCTCAACATGCCTCTCAGCAAATAGCTTGGGGTGTCTACTTTCCAAAATGGGGTCATTTGGGGGGGTTTTGTACTTCTCTGCCATTTTAGCACCTCAAGAAATGAAATAGGCAGTCATAAATTAAAAGCGGTGTAAATTCCAGAAAATGTACTCTAGTTTGTAGACGCTATAACTTTTGCGCAAACCAATAAATATACGCTTATTGGCATTTTTTTTTACTAAAGACATGTGGCTGAATACATTTTGGCCCAAATGTTTGACTAAAATTGAGTTTATTAGATTTTTTTCTTATAACAAAAAGTAGAAAATCTCTTTTTTTTTCAAAATTTTCGCTCTTTTTCCGTTTATATCGCAAAAAATAAAAATCACAGAGGCAATCAAATACCATCAAAAGAAAGCTCTATTTGTGGGAAGAAAAGGACGCAAATTTCGTTTCGTTACAAAATTGCATGACCGCACAATTACCAGTTAAAGTAGTTCGAAATTGAAAAAAGACCTCTGGTCCTTAGCTGACAATTGGTCCGGGGCTGAATGACCGCTACAATTACCAGTTTAAAGTAGTGCAGTGGCGAAATTGAAAAAGACCTCTGGTCCTTAAGCTGACAATTGGTCCGGGGCTGAATTGTCAAAGGATCTGCGGGAAAAGATAGTTGAACGGTATAAAACAGGAAAGGGATATAAAGATATCCAAGGAATTGAGAATGCCAATAAGCAGTGTTCAAACTCTAATCAAGAAGTGGGAAATAAGGGGTTCTGTTGAAACCAAACCACGGTCAGGTAGACCAACTAAAATTTCAGCCACAACTGCCAGGACAAATTGTTTGTGTTGCAAAGAAAAACCCACAAATAACTTCAGGTGAAATACAGGACTCTGAAATAATGTGGTGTGGCTGTTCCAAGACGCACAATAAGGAGGCACTTGAAAAAAGATGGGCTGCATGGTCGAGTTGCCAGAAGAAAGCCATTACTAGGCAAATGCCACAAAGTATCCCGCTTACAATATGCTTAACAGCACAGAGACAAGCCGCAAACCTTCTGGCACAAAGTAATTTGGAGCAAGGAGACCAATACTTGAGCTTTTTGGCAACAACCAATGCTACATTTGGAGAGAAGTCAACAAAGGCCATGACGAAAGGTCCAGAGTTGGATCGCTGATGTTTTGGGGGATGTGCGAGCGAAAAAGGCACAGGAAATTTGGTCAAAATTGTTGGCAAGAGGAACGCAGTAGGTCATCAAAAAATACTGGAGGAACATTTGCATTCATCAGCCAGGAAGCTGTGCATGGGATGTACTTGGACATTCCAACATGACAATGATCCAAAACACAAGGCCAAGTCGACCGGTCATTGGCTACAGCAGGATAAAGTAAAGGTTCTGGAGTGGCCATCTCAGTCTCCTGACCTCAATATCATTGAGCCACTCTGGGGAGATATCAAAACGTGCCGTTCATGCAAGACAGCCCAAGAATTTACAGGAACTGGAGGCTTTTTACTAAGAGAAATGGGCAGCTTTACCATCCGAGAAGATAAAGAGCCTCAGGCTGGGTTTACACTATACTACACAACAGTAGTACAACTTTGATCCTACTTTGTTCTGCGACATCAGTCCTACATTGGACCTACATCCATCAGACTTTCATGAACAGGATACTACTTTGATCCGACTTTTCAGATAGTAGGACTTGTCCTTTGACCAATCAAAACTAACACACAATGAGAGGGGCTACAGCAGGGGGAAGGAAATAACACAATGTCGGATGCCAAAGTCGGATGGTTAGGACAAGGATCCGACTTTGATCCTACTTCAATGATAGTCAATGGGCTGAATAGGATCAAAGTGGGACCAAAGTAGTACAGGGAGCATTTTCAAAGTCGGACCGACTTGTATTGGACCAGTTAAGACAGCTTTCATAGGGAAATATTGATTTTCACAGGTCATGCGACATTAGCTCCCAATGTCGGAGCGTTTGTCGGACCAGTGTGAACCCAGCCTCATCCACAAATACCACAAAAGACTTCAAGCTGTCACTGATGTTAAAGGGGGCAATACACGGTATTAAGAACTGGGGGTATGTAAACTTTTGATCAGGGTCATTTGGATAGTTTGTTACCATTATGATTTAAAAAGAATAAACACAGTTGATTAATAATAAATGGCTTCAGCCAAACAACCATGAGTGAAAGAAAAGTTTGTTTTATCAATATTCTCAGAAAAATTTCCAAGAAATCATAAATTCTGCCAGGGCATGAGCACAACTATGCGTGTGTGCATAATTATATATACACACACACATACACAGATATGTCTATCAATTGATCGATAGATATCTATCTCACATGACTAAGGGCTGATTGAAGTGCCCTGCGAATTAGAATATATCAGAATAAATTCCCCTGCTGGAGCAAATTGGATCGTGCTAAAGGCTCGATTCACATCTATGCATGTTGCTTTTGAGCATTTTTGCAGTGCTTGCCGCGTTACCGCGATTTGCTTTTTGCGTTTTTTTTCTCTCTCTACACTGTATATAGCTGGTTGCTAAGGAGAGGGCCAGGAAGCTGCGTCCTTAGCAACCGAGTCATCAGCTGTACGTTAAAAAAAAAAAGAAGAAAAGAAAAAGCAGGCTAAAAAATAGTGTGGGGGTCCCCCCAAAATCCATACCAGACCCTTATCTGAGCATGCAGCCCGGCAGGGAGGGGACGAGGGAGGGGACGAGGGAGGGGACGAGCGAGCCGCCCCCCCCCCCCCCGAACCATACCTTGCCACATGCCCTCAACATGGGGGGATGGGTGCTTTGGGGCAGGGGGGGCTCTGTGCACCCCAAAGCACCTTGCCCCCATGTTGATGGGGACAAGGGCCCCTTCCCGACAACCCTTGCCCGGTGGTTGTCGGGGGTCTGCTGGCGGGGGGCTTATTGGAATCTGGAAGCTCCTTTTAACAAGGAAGAACACCGGACAAAGAAGGAGAATATCGGGAGGATGAAGATGCGGGAGAAGATGGAGGAGGAAGCGGCGAAAAGGAGATTTTTAATAAAAGACTTGTCAAAAACTACTGTATTTTTTAACACTACACTATTTTCCCAGGTGAATGGGTAGGGGTACGATGTACCCCATACTCATTCACATAAGGGGGGCCAGGATCTGGGGGGCCCCTTGTTAAAGGGGATTCCAGATTCCGATAAGCCCCCCGCCCGCAGACGACAACCACAAGGGTTGTCGGGAAGAAGCCCTTGTCCCCATCAACATGTGGGTAAGGTGCTTTGGGGTGGTGGGGCACAGAGCACCCATCCCCCTATGTTGAGGGCATGCGGCCTGGTATGGTTCAGGAGGGGGGCGCTCGCTCGTCCCCTCCCCCTTTTCTGACTATCTGGGCTGCATGCTCGGATAAGGGTCTGGTATCGATTTTTTTTTTTTTTTTTGGTGTGGAGGTCCCCTCCGAATCCATACTAGACCCAAGGGCCTGGTATGGGGACCACACGCCATTTTTTTTCTCAATTTTTTTTTACATTCAGCAGGAAGTCAGCTGACAGCTGATGACTCACCGGTTGCTAAGGACGCAGGGGCCGGCTTCCCGGCCCTCTCCTTAGCAACCAGCTATATACAGTGTAAAAAATAAAAAAAACGCGAAACACAAATCACAGCACTTACGTTTTGGATGCGGGTCCATTGAATTCTATTACATGCAAAACGCTGCATTTTGTAGGAAAAAAGTCCCCGACCCTATCCAAAAACGCAGAGGCACTAAAATGCATTGATGTGAACATGTTCCATAGGAAAAACGCATTAGTGTGAATCAAGCCTTACAGAGGTCATTTTGCCTTCCTCTGGATCAACTGTGCATATAGGATTCTGTATATGAAGGGCTCATCTTAAAGGGACATCAGTCCCGAAAAGTCAGAGGCAATTATGCCTCAAGTCTGCCACCTGTCAATGCCCACAAGTGCCACCTATCACTGCCACCCATCAGCGTACATCGATGACGGATAAAAATTACCCATTTTAAATTTTTATAACAAAATTTTCAATAAGCGTATATTTATTGGTTTGCGCAAAAGTTTTAGCGTCTACAAACTAGAGTACATTTTAAATGACTACCTATCTCATTTCTTGAGGTGCTAAAATGGCAGGGAAGTACAAACCCCCCCAAATGACCCCATTTTACAAAATTATGTTGAGCCATTTTCCCAAGGGATTGAATAAAACAAAAAATAAAAAAAAAAATAAGCGTATATTTTTTTTCATAAGTAGAGTACATTTTCTGGTCGGCTTTTAATTTATGATCTTATTGCTATAACAAAATTTCCCGAGTAATACCACATGTGTGGGACTTTTTGGGAGCCTAGCCGCGCACGGGGCCCCGAAACCCAAAACGCCTTCAGGGTTTCTTGCAAATTTTTTTTTACCTATCACAGTTTTGAAGGCCATAAAATGCCAAAATAGCACAAAACCCCCCCAAATGACCCCATTTTGGAAAGTAGACACCCCAAGCTATTTGCTGAGAGGCATGTTGAGTACATGGAATATTTTATATTTTGCCACAAGTTGAGGGAATATTACAAACTTTTTTTTTTTTGCCCCACCGCCTTCAGGATTTCTAAGGGCATAAATTTTTGATTTCACTCCTCACTACCTATCACTACCTATCACAGTTTTGAAGGCCATAAAATGCCAAGATGGCACAAAACCCCCCCCAAATGTCCCCCATTTTGGAAAGTAGACACCCAAGCTATTTGCTGAGAGGCATGTTTGAGCCCATTGAATATTTTTTTTTTTAGTCCCAAGTGATTGAATAAAGACAAAAAAAAAAAAAATGTATTCAAAAAGTTGTCACTAAATGATATATTGCTCACACATGCCATGGTTATATGTGGAATTGCACCCCAAAATACATTTTGCCACTTCTCCTGAGTACGGGGATACCACATGTGTGGGACTTTTTGGGAGCCTAGCCGCGTACGGGCCCCGAAACCCAAGCACCACCTTCAGCATTTCTAAGGGTGTAAATTTTTTGATTTCACTCCTCACTACCTATCACAGTTTCGAAGGCCATAAAATGCCAAAATTGCACAAAACCCCCCCAAATGACCCCATTTTGGAAAGTAGACACCCCAAGCTATTTGCTGAGAGGCATGTTGAGTACATGGAATATTTTATATTTTGCCACAAGTTGCGGGAAATATTACAAACTTTTTTTTTTTTTTGCCCAAAGTTGTCACTAAATGATATATTTGCCCACACATGCCATGGGCATATGTGGAATTACACCCCAAAATACATTCTGCTGCTTCTCCTGAGTACGGGGATACCACATGTGTGGGACTTTTTGGGAGCCTATCCGCATACGGGACCCGAAAACCAAGCACCGCTTTCAGGATTTCTAAGGGCATAAATTTTTGATTTCACTCCTCACTACCTATCACTACCTATCACAGTTTTGAAGACCATAAAATGCCAAGATGGCACAAAACCCCCCAAATGACCCCATTTTGGAAAGTAGACACCCCAAGCTATTTGCTGAGAGGCATGTTAAGCCCGTTGAATATTTTTTTTTTTAGTCCCAAGTGATTGAATAAAGACAAAAAAAAAATAAAAAAAATTTATATTCAAAAAGTTGTCACTAAATGATATATTGCTCACACATGCCATGGTTATATGTGGAATTGCACCCCAAAATACATTTTGCTGCTTCTCCTGAGTATGGGGATACCACATGTGTGGGACTTTTTGGGAGCCTAGCCGCGTACGGGGCCCCGAAACCCAAGCACCGCCTTCAGGATTTCTAAGGGTGCAAATTTTTGATTTCACTCCTCACTACCTATCACAGTTTCGAAGGCCATAAAATGCCAAAATAGCACAAAACCCCCCCAAATGACCCCATTTTGGAAAGTAGACACCCCAAGCTATTTGTTGAGAGGCATGGTGAGTATTTTACAGCTCTCATGTGTTTTTGAAAATGAAGAAAGTAAAGAAAAAAAATTTTTTTTTTTTTCTTTTTTCAATTTTCAAAACATTGTGACAAAAAGCGAGATCTGCAAAATACTCACCATCCCTCTCAGCAAATAGCTTGGGGTGTCTACTTTCCAAAATGGGGTCATTTGGGGTGGTTTGTGCCATCTGGGCATTCCATGGCCTCCGAAACTGTGATTGGCAGTGAGGAGTGAAATAAAAAAATTACACCCTTAGAAAGCCTGAAAGCGGTGCTTGGATTTTGGGGTCCCGTACGCGGCTAGGCTCCCAAAAAGTCCCACACATGTGGTATCCCCGTACTCAGGAGAAGCAACAGAATGTATTTTGGGGTGTATCTCCACATATGCCCATGGCATGTTTGAGCAATATATCATTTAGTGACAAGTTTTTGTAAAAAAAAATATTTATTATTTTTTTTTTTGTCATTATTCAATCTCTTGGGACCAAAAAAAATAATATTTAATGGGCTCAACATTGCTCTCAGCAAATAGCTTGGGGTGTCTACTTTCCAAAATGGGGTCATTGGGGGGGGTTTGAACTGTCCTGGCATTTTATATGCACAACATTTAGAAGCCTATGTCACACGTCACCCACTCTTCTAACCACTTGAAGATAAAGCCCTTTCTGACACTTTTTGTTTACATGAAAACATATTTTTTTTTTGCAAGAAAATTACGTTGAACCCCCAAACACTATATATATTGTTAAAGCAAAGGCCCTACAGATTAAAATGGTTGGTGTTGCATTTTTTTTTTCCACACAGTATTTGCGCAGCGATTTTTCAAACGCATTTTTTGTGGAAAAAATACACTTTTTTTTATTTTAATGCACTTAAACACACTATATTGCTCAAATTTTTGAGGAAATAAAAAATATGATCTTAGGCCGAGTACATGGATACCAAACACGACATGCTTTAAAATTGCGCACAAACACGCAGTGGCGACAAACTACATACATTTTTTAAAAGCCTTTAAAAGCCTTTACAGGTTACCACATTAGATTCACGGAGGAGGTCTACTGCTAAAATTACTGCCCTCGATCTGACCTTCGCGGTGATACCTCACATGCATGGTGCAATTGCTGTTTACATATGACGCCAGACCAACGCTTGTGTTCGCCTTTGCGCAAAAGAAGGGGGGGGCAGGGGTGCTTTTTTTTTTTTTTTTTTAGTTTTTTTTATTTAGCTTTTTTTTTTTATTTTTAAACTGTTCCTTCCATTTTTTTTCTTAGTTGTGATTTTTATTGTTATCGCAGGGAATGTAAATATCCCCTATGATAGCAATAGGCAGTGACAGGTACTCTTTTTTTGAAAAAATTGGGGTCTATTAGACCTAGATCTTTCCTCTGCCCTCAAAGCATCTGACCACACCAAGATCGGTGTGATAAAATGCTTTCCCAATTTCCCAATGGCGCGGTGGGTATGCCCACCATTAGAATACCTCCCTTCATCCACCCACTTCTAATGATGGGCATTACATGCACCATTTATATATTTTTGTAGAGCCGATCAAATTCAGGGTCTCCACGAGGACGACAAAGTTCATTGTCACTGAAGTGCATGAAGCGCAAAATCATCTCGTATCGTGCCCTGGACATGGAGGCAGAGAACACGGGCATATGGTGGTGCGGTGAGGTGGACCAATAAGACCTCAGAGTCGGGAATTTGTGTATGCCCATGTTGAGGGAAAGGCCCAGAAAGGTCTTAAATTCGGAAACCGTAATTGGTTTCCAATCTCTGGCAAGGGAAGGCACTTGGGGATTAGCGGCGATGTGTTGACCAGCGTATATATTACTTTGGTCCACAATAGATCTATAGAGATCTTCCGTGAAAAACAGCGAATAAAAATCGGATGGCTTAAAATCAGCTGTTTCCACCTGAATACCGGGTTGGCCAGTGAATGGGGGAAGTACGGGTTCTGCAGAAGTGGTGGGCACCCAATCAGGATTGGCGAATTCTGCAGGAAGGACACTATGTGATCGACGGACCTGCCTTTGTCTTCTTCTTGGTGGCAGCGGGACACTACTTGTGCTTGCCACCTCGCCAGCTTGAACTGCACTTATGGGACTCGCCACGTCACCAAGTGTTACTGCAGTGCTGGTTTGACTACGTCCAGGGTGTACTAGGCCGCTGGTGCTTGCCAGTTCACCAGAAGGAATAGCGGCGCTAGTACTTCTCTGCTCCATACGAGAGACCTGCGGTTCCTGCACCTCAACAACATCAGAAGATCGGGATCGGGTACGCCTGACCTTAGCAGGGACCTCACCTTCGTCGCCAGAGCTATCTGTCATGGAGCCGCTGTCGTCTACTGGATCGTATTCTGAGCCTGATTCTGACAGATGAGTGACCTCCTCTTCACTATCTGACATACTCAGAAACAAGTAGGCCTGTTCACTAGTGTACTTGCGATTTGCCATTTTGGGCTCTAAATTTAGTAGTACACTAGTGAGAGATTCACAGGAAAAAAAGCTCCTAGGCTGCTGGCGAATGAATCAAAACGCTACCAAAAAAACTGTTAGCGATCGCAGGGATCAGGCCTGACTCTGCGAACGCTGCAGTTATGTGTGCTTAGTGTTTTGGAAGTGACAGTGATCGATCGATACTGCACTTGGGTGGGCTGGGCTGGGCTGGGCGGAGGGGGGAAAACGCAGGTGCTAGCAGGTATCTGGGCTGATCCCGCTAACAATGCGTTTTTTTGGAACCCTAAACTGCTGGGACGCTAGTATAGATCTGATCAGATCAGATATTGATCTGTTCAGATACTATACCACTAAGGGAGGTGTATGCTTTGCGCGTGGGTGTTTGCGGTACTGGCACTAACCTGGGGCGACGCAGACCTTATTTGACCCTAAAACCTAATTGATATCACCCGCCGGGCGATCAGGGGGTTAAACCGATAGTTGGGTAATAAATGGCGGGTGCCCTGACAGTATAAAAAAACAAGCTAACTAACCAGCGTCACCCGTAACAGTTATACGGTGATCACTGGTGAAAGGGTTAACTAGGGGCAATCAGGGGGTTAAAACCTTTATTAGGTAATATATGGGGGTACCTGACACTATATAAAAACCTGACGGGGAACCTAAATAACTAACTGGCTAACCAGCGTCACCAGTGACACTTATACTGTGATCACTGGTGAAAGAGTTAACTCTAGGGGCAATCAAGGGGTTAAAACCTTTATTTAGGTTGTAATATGGGGGTACCTGACCTATAAACCTATTTATAATCCTATATAAACCTGGCGGTTACCTAAAAAAAAACTGGCTACCTAGCGGCACCAGTGACACTAATAGAGCGATCAAAAAAACGATCGCTTAGTGACACTGGCAAAAGGGGGTGAAAGGGTTACCTAGGGGGCAATCAAGGGGTTAAACCTTTATTGGGGGGGGGTAGGGGGCTACCTTGGACCTAAAGGGGCCTAAAACTAACTGCCCTGACAGTTATTGCAGTCACACTGACACTAAATGCAGTGATCAGTAAATAAATGATCACTGCAATCAGTGACACTGTGACAGGGGGGGCAGGGGGTGATCTGGGGGGTGATCAGGGGGTGACAGGGGGGTGAAATATGTGCCTATGTGTGCCTGGTGTCAGTGTAGTGTTGGTGCACTAACCTGATGTCTTCACAGCTCCGCGTCCCGGTCAGAAAGACCGACACGAGGAGCGTGACATCACTTCCCCTTGCCTGTGTTTACAATTACACAGGAAGGGGAAGGAAGCGGACGAATCCCATTGGCCAGAGCGATCGGGAGGGGGTGGCCAGAAACGACTGGCCGTTACCTCGTCCCGCATCGCTTCTGAAGCGATCCCGACCGTCCCCGCCGGCGGAGGGGGGTCCGATCGGACCCCCCAACCGCCTGAAGAATGGCACGTACAGGTACGTGCTTCTGCCTGTACGTGCCATTCTGCCGACGTATATATACAGGGGGCGGTCGGGAAGTGGTTAAAGGGACATCAGTCCCGAAAAGTCAGAGGCAATTATGCCTCAAGTCTGCCACCTGTCAATGCCCACAAGTGCCACCTATCAGCGTACATCAATGACGGATAAAAATTACCCATTTTACATTTTTATAACAAAACTTAAAAAAAAAAAAAAAACTCCTTTTTTTTAAAAAAATGTAAAAAAAAAAATAAATAAACAAAAAAAAAAAAAAAAAAAAAAAAAAAAAAAATCGCAGAGATGATCAAATACCACCAAAAGAAAAGTCTATTTGGGGGAAAAAAAATTATAAAAAATTTAATTTGGGTACAGTGTTGTATGAGCGCGCAATTGTCATTCAAAGTGCGTCAGCACTGAAAGCTGAAAATTTGTCTGGATAGGAGGGGGGGGTTAAGTGCCCAGTAAGCAAGTGGTTAATCTTTTTTTTTTCTATTGGTTGAACTAGATGGACTTGTGTCTTTTTTTTTTTTTTAAATGTACCAGCTTCATGAAATTTTATAAAAAAAAAAAAAAAAAAGAAAATGTTTAAAATTATACTTAATACATCATACTTAAGCAGGATGGCAACTGATATCAGGATATCCGATATTCTTTTAGAAGGTAACTATTCACTTTTTCAATTTTAAAATTTCAAGAGTTCAGGTGCAGTTACAACAAGGAGGCTAATCTAATCAAAGAGCCTGTATGATTTCAGAGAAATACATTTCTCCCTTTAGTGGCCAATGTAAAATCTGTGGACTTTGTACAATACATATACAGGGAACAGAAAGTATACATAAAATTTATATATATATATATATATATATATATATATATATATATATATATATATATATATATATATATATATATATATATATATATACATACATACACATATATATATACACACACACATTTTAGAGCCTGTGTGAACCGGCTCTAAGTGAAAAAACTAATCCTTTTTCTGACATTTGTTGGTTTCAAGTTAAAATCATTTTTTTTTTGCTAGAAAATTACTTAGAACCCCCAAACATATATATTTTTTAGTAGACACCCTAGAGAATAAAATGGTGGTTGTTGCAATATTTTATGTCACGCTGTATTTGCGCAGAGGTCTTTCAAATGCAATTTTTTTTTTTGAACAAATTACTAACAAAATAAACTAACCAGTAAAGTTAGCCAGAATCGTGCAGCTCTAATATATACACACACATACATACACACTGTATAAGTGGTGACTGAAAATAAAAGTTAGTATATTAGTGGTATGCTGTACCCTTATTTTCATCATGCGGTTACAACAATCCTTATGTAAGGGTAATCTGGGGGACAAGGAGCTGTATTACTGAGCCTACTTCCTGAAATCTGACCTATAAAGCCATGTCTTATCACATTTTTTTTAGATAAACAAGGCATCGTGGTTATCCACCAGCCCTCATTGCAAGACATAAATTGTTAAATAACAGACTACAAAACAGAATCTTTCATCTGCTTACATAACCAGCCCATAATGAGCGGGTGTGTGTAATAGTGCATTGAATGTGGTACTGAAGAGGGGCCAGGCACTGCATGCATTTGGCTGCAATAATTGGATAGTATACAGAATATAATCATGCTTGGTCTTTCATATAAATCACATTTTATTTTGTTCTGGAAAACTGAGCAGGAATGGGACCCCACAGAAAAAAAATGTTAAATAATGGAAAAAACATATTAGGCTAGGCTTACTTCTGTGCAGGTACAGGAAGGCATGTTAATCGCACTTGTTACTGCACAAAAAGTGTGCTGCTTTTAGGAATATGTGCAGGGGTGCTATAAAATCGTAAAGCATCCTTCATGCACTGAAAAACGTGGTGCGGTTGGGTTTAACCACTTGCGGACCACCGTACATATACTGCGGCAGGACGGCCGCTCTGTGCCAGATCATGATCGGACAATTCTGGGTATGGGGCTCGTGTGAAAATGCGTTTTGAAAAATTGCTGTACAAATCCCGTGTGGCATAAAAAATTGCAACTGTCATTTTATTCCCTAGGGTTTCTGCAAAAAAAAAATATGATTTTTACATGTAGAAGAGAAATACCAGAGTTGGCCTGGTATGGAAGTGCTTAAATCAATATTAGTAGCCATTTATATTTTATGCATTTATAAAAACACATCGAGCTCGCTTTTGAAGCAACCTCCCAAGCTGGCTAGAACATGCTTCTGTTAAAGATTATTCCACCAAGCTCTTTACTATATTAAATTGTATTGTAATTTTACTGTCTGCCCTTATGTTGTAAACGCTGTGTAAGCTGTTGGCACTATATAAATCCTGTATAATAATGATGATGATGATAAAGTGACCACACTTTAATCCCAATACTTACTACCCATGTATGTAACTACTAGGTACATGTGCAGAAATGTAATTCATAGTTCCTGTGTGTGGTCAGTCTTTCTCCTCAGTGTACAATAACTGAGCCGGTTTAAGCCAAGCCACTTAGTGATGAAGCTGAAGCTTTCAAAGCTCGAAAACTTCACTATCTGAGCTGTCATTTAGCATTGGATAGTATAGGTGGGAGAGGATTGACACTATGTGAGTGTCAGATACTAGACATCATAGCTGCCTGGCTATCAAAAGAAAAAGTAGGCATATACATTCATTGGCTGTGTTTAGCAAATTCAATAACATTTTAAATTAGACCAGAGTTGGTCTGTGATGTCCAACACCAGTAAACCTCAATCCCAACATGCAACTATATATGTGTGTAGTGTTCAAAATGCACAGCTATGAACTTCAGCTGTGCCTAATAGAAAACTGAAGCATTTCAATTCTTGCCCCTAGAAGCACTCAACTAAATATTCCCCCCACCCTAAACCAAGGCCAACTTTGGGTGGAATCCTATTCACGTACCTGCTCAATTTTGAGATCTCAAACCTACTTCAGACCCCAGCAACATGTTTATTTTTGTGGGCAAATCATTAACATGTGAAATCATTCTATTGGGAATGTGTTCTTTCATGTCCTCATATAAAAGCCATGTGCAGACATCCGATTTTAGATGAAAACGGAGTTGGGACAAAAATGTTTGAATGAAAGTGGATTAATTAGAACACCACAAAAAAAACAAACTGTTTCCATGTCTTAATAAAAATAAAAGAACATTTTATTAATGCTCTGTTCTTTTCCAGAGCAGAGCACATATCTATGACTTCCTACCAGACCAGAACAAGATGTTTCATTATCAACTAGGAAGTAAACAGGAAGTCTCATAACTGATTACATTATCATAAGCCGCGGTTGTTTAAATGTAGGCAGCCCAGAGATTTCAGCTGCTGAGAAATGAAGACCCGAGCAAACCCTGCTCGTCCATTTGCAAAGACTTGTGGTCTCTCAGCAGCTGTAGCAGCAGTAATCTCTGGACTATCGAAACTATTCAAATGTAAGGTTATGCATTTGGAGGCTAAGAATATGCATGCATCATATATACTAGGGGAGTACAACTGGGAGAATCCATAGTGAAGAAGGATCTGGGTGTTCTAGTAGATCGTATGTTTCATATTGGCATGCAATGCCAAGCAGAGGCTTCCAAAGCGAGCAAATTCCTTTTTTAAAACAGACCTATAGACTCCAGAGAGATAATTTTGTCCCTGTACAAATCATTAGTAAGAGCTCATCTGGAATACGCAGTTCAGTTTTGGGCACCAGTTCACAAAAAGGATAAATCGGGGAACTGGAGAAAGTGCAGAGAAGGGCAACCAAACTGATCAGAGGCATGGAGGAGCTCAGCTATGAGGAAAGATTAGGGGAATTTAATTTATTCTCTTGAAAAGAGGAGGAGATTAAGGGGGTTATATGATCAACATGTATAAATACATAAGTGGTCCATATAGTGAACTTGGTGTTGAGTTATTCACTTTAAGGTCAACACAGAGGACAAGGGGGCACTCTTTACATCTGGAGGAAGAGAGATTTAATCCCCAAATACGGAAAGTAAGAACTGTGAAAAAGTGGAATAGACTCCCTCAAGAGCTGGTTCTGACCAGTTCAGAAGATTGCTTTAAAAAAATAAAAGGCCTGGATTCTTTCCTAGTTGTACAGTGCATTCAGAATGTATTCACAGCGCTTCACTTTTTCCACATTTTGTTACGTTACAGTCTTATTCCAAAATGGATTATATTCCTTATTTTCCTTAAAATTCCACAAACAATACCCCACAACGACAACGTGAAAGAAGAAGTTTGTTTGAAATCTTTGCAAACATATTAAAAAAAAAAAAAAAAAAAAAAAATGTACAGCCTTTGCGCAATGCTTTGTTGAAGTACCTTTGGCACCAATTACAGCCTTATGTCTTTTTGAGTATGATTCTACATGCTTGGCACACCTATTTTTGGGCAGTTTCTTCCATTCTTCTTTGCAGGACATTTCAAGCTCCATCAGGTTGGATTGGGAGCATCGGTGCACAGCTATTTTCAGATCTCCCTAGAGATGTTCAATCGGGTTCAAATCTGGGCCACTCAAGGACATTCACAGAATTGTCCCGTAGCCACACCTTTCTCATCTTCGCTGTGTGCTTAGGGTCGTCCTGTTGGAAGATGAACCTTTGCCCCAGTCTGAGGTCCTGAGTGCTATGGAGCAGGTTTTCATCAAGGATGTCTCTGTACATTGCTGCATTCATCTTTCCCTCGATCCTGACTAGACTCCCAGTTCCTGCCGCTGAAAAACATCCCAACAGCATGATGCTGCCGCCACCATGCTTCACTGTAGGGATGGTATTGGCCAGGTAATAAGTGGTACCTGGTTTCCTCCAGACATGACGCTTGCCATTCAGGTCAAAGAGTTCAATCTTTGTTTCATCAGACCAGAGAATTTTGTTTCTCGTCGGCAGAGTCCTTCGGGTGCCTTTTGGGGAACTCCAGATGGGCTGTCATGTGCCTTTTACTGAGGAGTGGCTTCCGTCTGGCCACTCTACCATACAGGCATGATTGGTGGAGTGCTGCAGAAATGGTTGTTCTGGAAGGTTCTCCTCTCTCTACAGAGAAACACGGGAGCTCTGTCAGTGACCATCGGGTCCTTTGTTCACCTCCCCAAGGCCCTTCTTACCTGATCGCTCAGTTTAGCCGGGCGGCCCACGCTAGGAAGGCTCCTTGTGGTTCCAAACTTCTTCCATTTATGGATGATTAAGGCCACTATGCTCATTGGGACCTTCAATGCTGCAGACATTTTTCTGTACCCTTCCCCAGATCTATGCCATCTTTTACTACTCTGGTTTATGCAAGATCAGGCCAAGTCTTTATCTTCCCAGGAGTTGGTAGCCTCACAGTAAAGCAAATACAGTATATTGGTGTTGTCTATAGAGATATATACCCTACCCTGTATCCCTGTGCTCAGCAGATACTATTTGCATATTGTCACAGTCTTCATAGAAGCCTTCCTTAATCCCCTGTTCAGAAGGCCTCAGACTTAGGAGATCCTTAGGCAGGTAAGACATGTCACGTGTATGCAAGTTCAATGTATTTAGCTTTTTGCCTGGAAAGTTCAGGCTAATAGAAGGGCAGGAGTAAGGTAGCTTGGGTCCCTGCTACCTAATCTTGCATCACTTTTTACATCTATGCGTCTAGGAGGATAGTATTTCCCTATATGTAAACTCCAAATACAATGTACCTATGAAAAGCTTAAAAAAATAAAAAATAAAAAAATAAACATAAAAAAAACACACCACAAACTATGATGAGCACAGAGTCAACAACCCAATTAAGTCACACTAGAAGTTCTGATAAAAAAAAAAAAAAAAAAAAAAGAAGGTATACATTTCAGGAGCTGCCAGGTTCTGACAGGCAAGAACTAGTGAGGTGTAAAGACTTCACATCTCAGACCGTTAATGAACAGAATAATTTATAGATGGATAAACTTTGCCGTCAGTTCAGGAAATATGCAGACAGAAGAGGCTGGGAAAGACCTAGATGTCAACTTTATTTTCCAAAATACTTTAAGAACGTTTTGAATCTTTGATGTGCTTACTTCATAGAGGGAAGCTTGAGAATACAAATGGGTCAAACTAATGAAGTTCTCCAACTTATTAAAAAAAACACACAACATTTAGACCAGTGAAGAATCTGTATAATACAGGAGGTTGTCAAAAAAGTTGCGGTTTTATAAATAAACAGAAAAGCAATACAACCGCAAACTAAGGGGTGAGAATATTTTGTAAAGGTTAAGAACATATTATATATTATTTTTATTATTAATATATATATATATATATATATATATATATATATATATATATATATATATATATATATATATATATATATATATACATATATATATATATATACATACACACACACACACACATATACACGTACACACACACACACACATATATATATATACACACACACACACACACACACACACAGCGGGTAAAAAGTATTGAACACATCACAATTTTTCTAGGTAAATATATTTCCAAGAGTCCATTCACACAGGGGCAACACGACTTCCAGCGCGACTTTGGGAGGCAACTTGGACACGACTTGAGTATGAATCACTTACAACACGACTTTAAGTCGCCCCCAAGCCAGGCGACTTTGGCTGTGGCCAATCACAGAGTAATCAGCTCTCAAGGGGGGAACTCCACTTTAAATTTTAAATAAAAAAAACGGCATGGGTTCCCCTCCAAGAGCATATCAGGCCCTTAGGTCTGGTATGGATTTTAAGGGAAACCCCCTACACCGAAAAAACAGCGTGGGGGTCCCCCCAAAATCCAACCCAGACCCTTATCCGAGCATGCAGCCTGGCCAGTCAAAGGGGGTGGGGACGAGCGAGCACCGCATGCCCTCAACATGGGTGGGTGGGTGCTTTGGGGAGGGGGCGCCCTGCGGCCCCCCGCCCCAAAGCACCTTGTCCCCATGTTGATGAGGACAAGGGTCTCTTCCCGACAACCCTGGCCGTTGGTTGTCGGGTTTGCGGGCGGGGGGGGGCGGGGGGGCTTATCGGATCCCGGCCCCCCACCCTATGTGAATGAGTATGGAGTACATCGTACCCCTACCCATTCACCTGAGGGGGAAAAAAAGGGTCATTAAAAAAACAAAAAAAAACAAACACTAGAAAGGTTTTTAAAGTTTATTAGGCAGCTCCGGGGGTCTTCTGCCGACTTCGGGGGTCTCTTCCGACGACTCCGCTCTCTCATGCCTCTTCTCCTCCCGGTCTCTGGATGGAAAAGACCGGGCCACCACCAGTAAAAGCTGGAAGAAGATAGCGGAGGAGCCCAGCAGAAGAACCGGAGAGCAGGACAAGAACCAGAGACTGGGAGGAGAAGAGGCCAGAGTTCAGGAGGGGGGGGTGGGGTGCTCGTTCCTGACCGGCTGGGCTGCATGCTCACATAGGGGTCTGGTATGGATTTGGGGGGGGGGGGACCTCCCACGCCATTTTTTCGGTGTAGAGGTTCCCCTTAAAATCCATATCAGACCTAAGGGCCTGGTTTGCCCTTGGAGGGGAACCCATGCCGGTTTTAATTATTAGAGAGAGGCGACATTGTCGCTTCAAAATAGATGGAGATCCGACTTGGAGGCGACTTCCATTAAATTCTATGGGTACAAGTCGCCTAGAAGTCAGATTGAAGTAGTACAGGAACCTTTTCTGAAGTCGGAGCGACTGCAGTAGTGTGCATTAAGACGGATCCATTCACTTACATAGATTTTTTTCATGTAGGGCGACTTGAAGTCGGATCCAAAGTTGCCCCCGTGTGAATGGACTCTTAAGGTGCCATTGACATGAAAATGTTCACCACATGTCGGTAACAACCCATGCAATCCATACATACAAAGAAACCAAAACAAATAAGTTCAAAAATGTAATTATGTGTAATAAAAGGGCATAAGGGAAAAAGTATTGAACACACGAAGAAAGGGAGGTGCAGAAAGGCATGGAAAGCAAAAACAGCTGAAATCTATCAGCAATTAGAAAGAAATCCTGCCTCTTGTCAATAAAAATTGTACCAGCTGGTTCAGTCTCAAAATGATCGGGCTATAAAAAGGTGTCTCATTACCAAGGTGAGACACAAGAAACATCAAATGATGGGTAAAAGCAAAGAACTCTCTCAAGACCTTCACAACCTTTTTATTGCAAAACATACTGAGGTAACTGGTTACAAAAAAAAAACTTCTGAATGTTCCAATCAGCACTGTTGGGGGCCATAATCCGAAAGTGGAAAGAACATAAATTCACTATAAACCAGCCACGACCAGGTGTTCCTTACAAGATTTCTGACAGGAGTTAAAAGAATTATCAGAAGAGTTGTCCAAAAGCCAAGGACCACTTGAGGAGCTCTTCAGAAAGACCTGGAATTAGCAGGTACAATTGTTTCAAAGAAAACAATAAGTAATGCACTCTACCGCCATGGCCTGTATGAACGCTATGCAAGAATCCGTTTGCTGAAGAAAACGCATTTTAAGCTTGTTTAAAGTTTGCTGCACAACATTTAGACAAGCCTGTAAAATACTGGGAGAATATAGTCTGGTCAGATGAGACCAAAATTTAACTCTTCGGATGCCATAATACACACCATGTTTGGAGGTCAAATGGCACATTACCCCATCAACCTTTTTTTCAGCAAACGTCACGTCATTAAAGGAAGGATGAATAAAAAAAATGTACCAAAGACATTCTTGATAACAATCTGCTGTCATTTACCAGATAATGACGATGAAACGAGGGGGGGACATTTCAGCAAGACAATGATCCCAAACACAAAGCCAAGCAAATTCAATTGGTTTCAAAGAAAATAAAGCTGCTAGAATGGCCCAGTCATTCACCGGACTTGAATCCAATAGAAAAGCTATGGAAATAACTAAAAGATCAGAGTTCATAGAAGAGGCCCACAAAACCTTCAAGATTTGAAGACTGTTTGTGTGGAAGAATGGGCCAAAATCATGCGACTAGTTTCTCCATACAGGAGGCGTCTTGAAGCTGTCATTACCAACAAAGGATTGTGTACCATAAATACATTTCAGTTAGCGTGTTCAATACTTTTTCCCTGTGTCATTTCATTACACATAAATTTCTTAACTTATTTTTTTTGGTTTCTTTGTATGCATGGGTTGTGTTGCCGACATGTGGTGACAGTTTTATGTCAATAGCACCTTTAAAAATATACTTACCTAGAAAAATGGTGACACGTTCAATACGTTTCACCCCCTGTGCATGTGTGTATATATATGAATGAATGAATGAATGAATGAATTACTTGTATAGCGCTACAAATGCGAACTGAATCGCCTCAAGGCGCTGTATTCATTCATTTATGTATATGTATATACACACACACACACTATATATATATATATATATATATATATATATATATATATATATATATATATATATATATATATATATATATATATATATATATATATATATATATATATATATATATATATATATATATATATACACATACACACACATATACATATACACACACACACACAGTTGTGCTCATAAGTTTACATACCCTGGCAGAATTTATGATTCCTTGGCCATTTTTCCGAGAATATGAATAACAAAAACCTTTTTCACTCATGGTTAGTGTTTGGCTGAAGCCATTTATTATCAATCAACTGTGTTTACTCTTTTTAAAATCATAACGGCAACGAGAAATACCCAAAATGACCCTGATCAAAAGTTTACATACCCTGGTGATTTTGGCCTGATAACATGCACACAAGTTGACACAAAGGGGTTTGAATGGCTATTAAAAGTAACCATCCTCACCTGTGATCTGTTTGCTTGTAATTAGTGTGTGTATAAAAGGTCAATGAGTTTCTGGACTCCTGACAGACCCTTGCATCTTTCATCCAGTGCTGCACTGATGTTTCTGGATTCTGAGTCATGTGGAAAGCAAAAGAATTGTCAAAGGATCTGCGGGAAAAGGAAGTTGAACTATATAGAATAGGAAAGGGATACAAAAAGATATCCAAGGAATGGAGAATGCCTATCAGCAGTGTTCAAACTCTAATCAAGAAGTGGAAAATTAGTGGTTCTGTTGAAACCAAACCACGGTCAGGTAGACCAACTGAATTTTCAGCCACAACTGCCAGGAAAATAGTTTGGGATGCAAAGAAAAACCCACAAATAATTTCAGGTGGAATGGAACTGGGCATAGGACACTGCCTCGAAGGAGGATACCAGCCTTATACAGAATACTCATACAGAGCCAAAACCTGACGCACCTGAACCTTCAGGGCACAGATCCTTACAGGTGGCAAGAATACTCTTGCTTGAACTGTATCTAGGATCAGACCTAAATACTTTAGACTTTGAGCTGGTTTCAAGCCTGACTTTTCAGTATTTTATGATCCAGCCTAAGCTTTTTAAATGCCGTACTGTGCATATTATGCTCTGTTTTAGAGCCTGTTTAATGAGTGATCTCCGAGTAGGAGGTCGTCCAGATACCCGAGCTCTAGCATCCCTTGGGCCCTTAAAAGACCCAGTACTGGTGCTAGGAGCTTTGTGAACACCCGTGGAGCTGTAGGCAGCCTGAAGGGTAGAGCCACAAACTGAAAATGACATTCCTCTACTGAAAAACGTAGGAACCGCTGATGGAGGCTGAAATATAGGTATATGTAAATACACGTCTTTTATATTGATCGAGGCTAGAAAGTCTCCCCTCTGAAGTGAGGCTACTACTGAGTGTAGACTTCATCTGAAAAGGACTATATCAGTAGATACTTGTTGAGGGATCTTGGGTTCAAAATGGGCCTTGTGTCCCTGTTTGGTTTCTGAACCATAAACAGGTTTGAGTAAAACCCTGTGCCCCTTTTGGATACTGAATGAATGAATGAATGATTTGTATAGCGCTGCAACTGCGAACTAAATCGCCTCGAGGCGCTTGATCCGACCTGCGTTGATTCCTTCTTAGAAGAGGTAGGTCTTGAGTTTTTTCCTGAAGGCCCGATGGTCTTTTTCCAAGCGGATGTTCGTAGGTAGAGCGTTCCATAGCCGTGGTCCTTGGACTGCAAATCTTCGTTCTCCCCTTGACTTGTACCGGGATTTGGGGACAAGGAGGGAGGTTTTGGTCGTTAGATCGGAGGTTGCGATTGGGGGTGTAGTGTTGTATTTTTTCGCATAAGTATTGAGGAGCAACTCCTTGTGTGCATTTGTGGGTCAAGCAGAGGGTCTTGAATGTGATCCGATTCTTTACGGTTAGCCAATGGAGGGTCCTCAGGGATGGGGAGATGGATTCCCATGTTTTTTTTCCTGTGACTAGTCTTGCTGCCGTGTTTTGAACGACTTGTAGTCGTGCAATCTGGAATTTAGGTAGTCCTATGTAGAGGGAGTTTGCGTAGTCGAGTCGAGAGTTGATGATTGTTCCTACCACTATGGCTTTGTCCTTTTCTGGAATGAAGGGGATGAGTCTACGTAGCAGGCGTAGAAGGTGGTAGGATCCGCTGACTACTGATCCTATTTGTGCATTCATTGACATTTCTTAATCGAAGATGACACCGAGACTTTTGGCTTTTATGCTTAGGGGGATGGTCTGTCCAAGGATGGTGGGCGGAGTCCATGGTGTCGTAGATTTAGTTTTCCGGTTTGCATTTAGGAGAAGGAGTTCTGTTTTGGTTCCGTTAAGTTTGAGTGAGCTTGTGGACATCCAGTAGTCTATCGATGTGAGGCATTTTTCTAATTCCTGATATTGGTCTTTTTGTCCGGGGATCCGAAGGTAGAGTTGAGTATCATCTGCGTATGAGTGGAAGCATAGGTCTGATTTGCTGATGATTTTTAGGAGTGGACGGATGTAAATGTTGAAGAGCACGGGTGACAAAGGTGATCCTTGAGGGACTCCATAGGAGACTGCACAGGATTCAGAGGTGAAGGCTCCAAGTTTCACTGTCTGTGACCGATTTCCTAAGAAGGAAGTGAACCATGGTAAGTCTGAATCTGTGACTCCTGCTACTTCTTTGAGGCGGGTGAGTAAAGTGTTGTGATCCAGTGTGTCAAATGCTGCACTAAGGTCCAGGAGTACCAGGAGACATGATTCTCCATCATCTGCTGCTTCCAAGGCATCATCCCATATTTTGAGGAGAGCTGTTTCTGTGCCATGGCCCGGGCGGAAGCCTGATTGCAGAGGGTCCAGGAGATTGTGTGTGTCCAGATGGAGTTGTAGCTGTTGTACCACTACTTTCTCCATAATCTTGGAGATGGTGTTCAAGCTAGTTATCGGTCTTCGGTGGTTGGGGTTTCTTGGATCCAAGTTGGGTTTCTTTAGGAGGGGTTTGATTATGCCTTGCTTGAGGGAGTTCAGAACAATTCCTTCTTTGAATGACTGATTTATGAGTAGTGTTATAGTAGGTGCCAAGATGTCAGAGCATTCTTTCAGAAGTTTTGTGGGGATGATATCGTTGGGTGAAGTGCTGTCACGGAGGCTTCTGATGTTTCTTGTGGTCTCTATGGCGATCGGGGTCAGCGAAAAATTCGGTGGTTGTGCGATGTTTGAATCGGCTTCCTCTTTTTGGATGCAGTTGATTGTATTTTTCTGTTGAATATTTTCCCGAATGCTGTCGATTTTGTCGATAAAAAAAATACTGGAAAGTCTACAATTACTCCTAGATGCACTAGGTGCCTGAAGCAATAAGGTTTATTTTTGGAGGATCCAAGGGAACGCTGGATCTTAAAAAACTAAGGCCACCCCCCCCTCTGCAACTCCAGCTTGTAACGGAGAGATATAATTGAGGTGACCCACTCGTCCTCAATTATTGTTCTCCAAATGTCCTCAAAGTGCAGCAGCCTTCTCCCCCCACTCAGTGGAGTGGGGTTGTCCCCTCAAAAGGAGGGCTTGGTGCTGGGTTTAGAAGAATCTTGGACCCAGGGCTTCTACTGGCCCTGGGGCTTGCCCCTGGCCCTAGCGCCCTATTGGCGGCGTAACCACCTTGACGCTGAGACATTGGAGGAAGCAGTCCCTGAGGTTTTAAACGAGGGACGTCTGGTGCTTTTCTTCACAGGAAGTAGAGAACTCTTCCCTCCGGAAATGTTTTGGACATATTTGTCCAAATGATCACCAAATAAACATTCCCCACAAAAAGGGAAACCTGCCAATAACTTTTTACAAGGAAGCTTGGCTGACCAGTTCTTAAAGGGGTTGTATACCCTCAATTACAACTTGTACCTTACAGGTAAGCCTAGATTAAGGCTTACCTGAAGGTACAAGAAATATCTCCTAAACCTGCACGGAACGTTAGACAACGGTGCATTTACAGGGTTAATCCCCATTCAGAACTACGGCTCGCCGCAGTTGAAGTGTCCCGCGCGCATGCGCGGAGCGATGTTTTTGCTGCTCTGGCCAATCACAGCGCCGCTGTGATTGGCCGGAGAGGCGAAACCCGGAAGAGAGATGGCTGCGGCTGGAGGGGGAGAAGAGGATGGCGTCGGGGGCCCCGATCTAAGGTAAGTGATGCATAATGAGCTAGTATGCTAGTCATACTAGCTCATTATATGACTTTGTCTTGCAGGTAGTTTACCAAAAAAAAAAAAAATAGCAAAAAAGGGTATACAACCGCATTAAGCCACAAGAGTCTGTGCATATGTACAGACGAGAGACAAAACCAGAAACCTGCTGTATTGAATCCTTTAAGGCGTCAATAGCAAAACACAGCGCTCAAAAAATATCTGTCTTACTTTCAGGAAGATCATGTAGATCTGTCATGCTTCCTGCTAACCCGCGGGATGGAGGCAATAATTTCAGCAATCATGTGCTCTAACCCGGCTAAGGCCAGGACAGTTCCTCCTTAGTGATAAAGGGTGAAGCAGCAGCGTTGACTGTAGGCACAATACCAGATAGGCGCAGTGGCTCAGATTGCCCGGAAGCCTCTGGTCTCAGGGGATACAACACTAGGTTCATGAGGACCTACGGACATCGTTGTGCCCTTTCCTGTAGCGTTAGTCCGGCTCCTTTTTGAAAAGACACAAAAAGAGTACTTGGGCGTAGTACACCTCAGAAGGGAGACCCTTTAATAGGGCTTGACAAGCCCATATGTAACAATCCTGCTAAGCATCTTTAGCCTACCAAGCAACACTTGGTGACTCACGTGACCTGGGTAAGGAAAAAAAAATAACCGCTGCAAGTGTCTGTTCAGAGCCTGCTCTGTGTCACACAGCTGCCTTCTGGAAACACTGCATGCTTGGCCTACACAGCTTAAATAAGCTGGGTGTGCGCCGCAACGTTCTGTGCCTGTGCAGGCACGTGCCTGGTCCCAGCGAACGCCGTGGCTGTATTTGCGTATTGCGCAAATCCTCGTGCGCCAAGATAAAAGGCTACTGTGCATGTGCGGCGAAAACGCTGCATGCGCCATGGCTGCCAAACAAACTGCTGAGCATAGCAGCACTCTTGCGAACGCACGTGTGCCCTGGTAAAAAAAGGCAAAATGGCTCACCGTCGTGCACCATCATACAGGTAAAAAACAGCCAGACACAAGCAAAAAAATGTACACCTTGCAAACATCCACAGCTAGCCCAAAACTCCCTTCTGGCCACCGCACACAGGTGTCCAGCCTCTAGCTAGCTTGACTGATTGATACAATCACTGGGACACCCCACAAAAATAGGTAATAGAGTTGCACTTACCCGACCAGGCGCAGGACAGCTTAGAAACTAAGAGCCCAATCTTCACCCTTCATGGCGGGTTCCTATAACTTGAGGACCTTCAAGGACTTCATGTTTAGGGTCCACTCCCTTGGACCTGTACAGCACCCTGCAGGAATGCCTTAACTCTGTGATTCTACTTTGCAGGGTCCAGGTCCAGTGCCCGGAGGCCACATTACAGGTAAAACCTCACACGATCTTGAGTCTTCTATGCGAGGCTCAGGTACCATTTATCTAAGCATATAAAGCCTGAATCAAATGGATCTGGTCAATCCCTTGATTCATTTAAGAACCGTTTGTTGGACTAGAGACCAGGAGCTCAGAGAGCTCAAACAAACCGTGCCATCCACCTTGCAGACACTGGTATAAAACTGAAGTGCTTCCTGTATGGGAGGGGTTATATAGGGGATTACTTCCTGCCTAAAGACCAGTGTCCCATGATGTATGAAAAATAAATATATATATATATATACACACACACACACACACACACACACACACACACAGGCAGTAATAGACAATCCTCATATTGAGTTATTTTCTTGTATTGCACTAAAACCAGGAAAATAATTCTCAGAGCAACAAATTAGCAGTAGCTTCTCTGACAGCACGGGGATTTATTCAGCTTCTGGACTGCCTCCCAAATATGAGAGGACTGAGAGGAAGCAGTTGTCACCAATTCATACCCTGCCAAGGCAGAGGGGCTCTACAATGGGACAGCTGCAATTATGGTCATTGCCTGAGGCTGTCTGCAGGCTTGGCCCCTCTGATAAGAAATGGAGGAGGTCGGAGACTGCTATTTTCTGTTATCTGCAATCTCAAAAAGTATTTTACTTTTGTTTTTATTGTGTGCGAGTTGATGTATTTTTCTCTCCATAGGATGAACTTTTTACCCACCAAAAAATGGGGGGAAATGTCCATGCGTCTTATGGAGTTCAAACTGACCAGCTTTTTTACCGCTGTGCCACAATACAGGCGCTCGGCTTCTCTGTGAAGGAGAGAGGACAGGATGTGAGGCGCATTCTGGCAGGGGCATACCAAGGGGGATTAACACCATCCAGAGAGCAACGAGAGCCCGGGCTGCTCCTGAACACCCCCAGCGCTGTGGCCTGTTCCAGTCTGTCACTTCCTGCTCCTCTGACCAGCAGCTGCAAACTGTGTCCCCAGTCCTCCGGACCTTCCTAGCTGCCGCCCGCCCAGGTATATCTGAGAGCCAGCCAGGAGCCCGCTGGGTGAGGGGGTTGTAGATTGCAATGGCAGTGTTCTCCGCTGCCTGAGGTGAGCTAGTGATAAGAGGGTAAGAGGTGTGGGCTGGCATTGTATCCACTGCCCAGTCACACGAGCTGGTGCGAGAAGAGGCTGAAGGGGTGTTTGGGTCTGCCCTGCCACCCTGAGCTGATCTGGGAAGGGGGAGGTTGCTGTGTCCACCACCATCACCAAGGTATAGTGTACCTAAGCTGATTTTGCTTTGTGTCCACCACCCACCTATAGTAGTATTAGTAGTAGTATAATATTAAATATTTTAGTACACCATTTGGTTCAGAATATTTTTTTCTCGCTTTCCTCCTCTAAAACCCAGGTGCGTCTTATGGTCAGGTGCATCTTAAAAATACAGTATTTCATTGGTACTGTATCAAGCAGCTTAAAACGCGGAACCTCACTCTCTCAATCAACACTGACTATTTTAACCCTTATGCTGCTTATAAGCAAATAGATAGTAAAGTAAATCATATTTATTTTACACTTTTGTTACATTTCTTTAGTTACTTCCTGGTTTCCTGTCTTAGGCAAATGATGTCATACTTGCCAGGAGTCTTCAGGAGGGGATGATGGGTCTTCTCAGCTAAGCACACCCTCCTGCCTGCATGCCTGAGCTAGGGGCAGAAGGATTTTAGGAAGTACAGAAATCATCTGCCCTTACTCAAGATGGCCAAGGCTAGAAATGCTAGGGGTGTGTCCCAAAGTGATTTATCAGCAAAATAAAGCATGGAGATATGGGTGGGTGGATAAGTTAGCTTTGAATAATAAAAATGAATAAAAAATTGCAGTTTTGGTGCTCAGATACAGTTTAGTTCCTCTTTAAAAAGCACATATAAAAGCAGTTTTCTTTGTTTAATTGCAAATTAAATAAAAACGAACAGTGCCCCCAGGCAGTTGCTGATCTCAAAACCAGATTGAATTAGAAGTTTAAGCATTACAGACCCACACAAAAAAAGGCTCCACCGACTACTATCCGCCATCAACTGAAATATTAGCTTTGGGTGTAAACTATGGTGGATTGGACTTGTACAATAATTAATCACTTTGAGTCTTAGGCTGGTTACACACGTTACGTTTTTTTGGTTCAACCCTGAAAGGAAAAAACAAACAAACAGAGGTTGCCATACTTACTAAGCAATGTTAGTGTGGGGATTGCCCCTGCTGAGCCTGGGTGTCTGTGTTCTGATAGTAGAATGCATTGAGGTAAAAAACCACAAAGGTTTACAACCCCTTTAAACACAACAATAAAAATTGGTATTCCCTATATACTTTTTTCCATTATTATAACAAGACAATTAAGTGGAAGAATCAAATACCACTGCTCACCCTTTTCTCCGCAGTGACATCTTCCCCCGATGAGTCCCTCTCATCATGTGCCTCTTTCACAGCTGGCATTTGCTTCTTGTGCGCTGGCTCTCGGTTTAAGGTGGTATAACCTATATGTTCATAAATCGGGTTTATGGTCATCTTGGCAATGTACTCTGCTGCCTTGGTCTCGATATACAGGGTGATCAGGCCATCGGTCACCAGGTCATGAATGGATTCAAACCTCTTTTCACCAACAAAATGTTTTCCGTCATAGTAAAGTCTGAAGTTTCTGGTCTGAATTCCAAATCTGCCTCAAAATAAAAAAGAAAAGAGAAAAAACAAATATGAAAACCTTGAAGATCATTTTCTAAAAGCGCCTGGATTGAACCAAGTTGTCGAACAACTGCAGACACTTTACACAAGTCAGTTCAATACATATGTGGAAAAAGTGATATATCTAGCAGTTGTTTGGTTAAGAGTTTTTTTTTTTTCCTTTTTTCACTGCCAGAACTGTGTCTTCTTTCAACCGCCTGCCTAGAAGATGTTATACACACTTACAATAGGCTCTTCTATTGCACTTAATCAATACGGTGATTTGATGCAGTGCAAAACCTCCACAGCCTTGTGATTTACTAGGAAGAGGCTATTCAGGGAGCATTTGGCTCTCGTGCCAACAATTACACTGAATTGCATCTGCTGCCAGAGTCTCAACTAAATGGGACAGAATGGCACAAGGGCAAGTATTCTTTATTTCTGGCTGAAATCCAAGTACTAACTCTTTGGTGTTTTACAAAGGAAGCTCTATGGCAAGCTTGCTGAAACTCGAGATTTTCACATAATCTATGCATAGGACAGCAGCCTTAAGTGATGGTTTAGGCATTGCAGTTTTTTCTTCCATTTATATGTTGCTGCATCACGCAACAGATTGGGATAAAAAAAAAATTTAAGTATGTAAAATTAAAAAGGGCTGCTTTAAACAAATGCAAATTTCAAGCCGTTCTGTGACCATATACAGAAATATACAAGACCATATGCAACATACTTAAATGGATTTTAATTAAAAAGCCCCTTCTGCTATCCTGGTTGTCCAGCATCACTCCCTCAGATGTCTACCATCATAATGGTATATTAATGGCAAGTTGAGATCTGTGTTTTGCTGGACCCCAACTTCTGAACCAAATAATTTGAAAGCTAAAAATAAAATCAGAACCAAAAAAATTACACAAAATCGAAAATAAAATATTTGACCTCACTAAGGGCCTTTCACACAGGAATTCAGCCTGGATAAGTCTGTCGATTTTTCAAATGAATCCAGTCTACTGGCCGGTGGAAGTAAATAGATGGACATCAATTTACACTCACCTAAACGCAAGGCCGTTTTATGTATGCAAAAAAAATGGGAAGGGGTTGGGTCTTTTTCCAAGACAGATGTATAAACTGATGTACAAGGATTTATTTATTTATTATTTTTTTATCAGTTTACGTGGCGGATGCTCATGTGAAAGCTGGAGTACATCTGAAAGGCGCCACTGGATGCGGGTTGCTGTACAGCTTCCAGAGGGATTTCTCATGTGTCACAGACGTTAATGCTGTTGTAAAGACGGCGATTGCTTCCGGTGAGTGTTGAATTCACTAAGACCCCTTTCACATTGAGACGTTTTTCAGGCGCTTTTGGGCTAAAAATAGTGCCTGTTAAAAAAATAAAAAAAATAAATAAAAAAAAACAGCTCCCCAAACAGTCTCAGTGTGAAAGCCAGAGTGCTTTTACACTGAAGCGATGCACTGGCAGGACGTTAACCGCTTCGCCACCGCCGGCCGTCAAATGACGGCCAGGCGGCGCAGCTCTCGTTCCGGGAGGGCGTCATATGACGTCCTCCCCTTCTGTGCACTGCAGGGAGCGCGCGCGCGCCGCCGGGAGCGCGCGCTCTCGCCGTGTCACTGGGCACCCGATGCGCGTGCCCAGCGGCCGCGATGTCCGCTGGGCACCCGCGATTGCCCGGTAACACAGCAGGACCGTTGATCTGTGTGTGTAAACACACAGATCAACGGTCCTGTCAGAGGAGAAGAGCCGATGGTGTGTTCTCTGTACAGAGAAACACTGATCGGTCTCCTCCCCTTGTGAGTCCCCTCCCCCCACAGTAAGAAACACTAACAGGGAACATAATTAACCCCTCCCCGCCCCTAGTGGTTAACCCCTTCACTGCCAGTGTCATTTATACAGCAATCAATGCATTTAAATAGCATTGATTGCTGTATAAATGACAATAGTGCCAAAAATGTGTCAAAAATGTCCGATGTGTCCGCCATAATGTCGCAGTCACAATAAAAATCGCTGATCACCGCCATTACTAGTAAAAAAAAAAATATTAATAAAAATGCTATAAAACTATCCCCTATTTTGTAAACGCTATAACTTTTGCGCAAACTAATCAATGATCGCTAATTGCAATTTTTTTTTACCAAAAATATGTAGAAGAATACGTATCGGCCGAAACTGAGGAAAAAAAATGTTTTTTTATATATTTTTTGGGGATATTTAGTATAGCAAAAAATATTGTTTTTTTTTTAAATTTGTCGCTCTTCTTTTGTTTATTGCGCAAAAAATAAAAAACCGCAGAGGTGATCAAATACCACCAAAAGAAAACTCTATTTGTGGGGAAAAAAATGATAACAATTTAATTTGGGTACAGTGTTGTATGACTGCGCAATTGTCATTCAAAGTGCGTCAGCGCTGAAAGCTGAAAAATGGCTTGGTCAGGAAGGGGGTGAAAATGCACTGTAGTGAGGTGGTTAAAAAAAAAAAAAAAAATCCTGCAAGCAGCATCTTTGGGGCAGTGAAGGAGCGGTGTATACACCGCTCCTCCATCACTCCTGCCCATTGAAATGAATGGGCAGCACCGAGCCGTCCCTTTGCGGGTCCTTTTAACCGTTTTTCGGCCGCTAGCTGAAAACCTCAGCAAAAACTACGGTAAAGCGCTGCTAAAAATAGCGGCGCTCTACCGACAACGCCCCAGTGTGAAAGCAGCCTAATAGCTTGTGGCTGATTTCCAGAGCACTTTCAGAAGAATCGACACATGTGATATGGCTATGGGTGGTTGATTTAATGGTGCGCCTTTCAGAATTACTGTGAAACCTATTTTAGTACTAGCGCTTTTACTATTATTCAGACTTTTTGCACTTTAATATTGGCGCTAAACATTATCTGTTTAGAGAGTTTACTACTGCTTTAACATACTATGTTAAACATACTATGTAAAGCACTGTGCAAAACGTTTTAGGCAGGTGTGAAAAAATGCTGTAAATTAAGAAAGCTTTCAGAAGTAGGTGTGTTAGTTTATTTTTATCAATTAAAATGAAAAATAAATGAACCAAAGAGGAATCCAAATTGAATCAATATTTGATTCACTCTTTGCTTTCAAAACCGCATCAATTCTTCCAGGTACACTTGCACACAGTTTTTGAAGTTAGTTCTCAAAGATGTTTGGACCAACCTAACCACTGATCTTCTGTGGATGGAGGTTGCCTCAAATCCTTCGGTCTCCTCATTGAATCCCAGACAGACTTGATGTTGAGATCAGGGCTCTATGGGGGCCAAACCATCACTTCTAGGACTCCTTTATGCTGAAGATAGTTCTTAATGACATTGGCTGTATGTTTGGGGTCTTTGTACTGCTGCAGAATAAATTTGGGCCCTTCACATGCCTCACTGATGGTATGGCATAATGGATAAGTATCTGCCTATATTTCTCAGCATTGGGGACACCATTGCTCCTGACCAAATCTCCAACTCCATTTGCAGAAATGCAGCCCCAAACTTGCAAGGAATCTTTACTATGCTTTACTGTTGCCTGCAGACACTCATTGTACCGCTCTCCAGCCCTTCGTAAACAAACTGCCTTCTGCTACAGCCAAATAATTCACATTTTGACTCATCAGTCCAGAGCACCTATACTCAAGAGGGCATCTGTCAGGCTTCAGGCTGGAACATAAGCATCAGCAGCTTCCAGAAATAGCAAGATGGCGGTGGCTCTAAACAGCACCTCTCTTGCCTGGTTGATGACAGGAAGTGGAGGGGATGTGGCTTCATGTTTCAGGGCAGACAGGAGGGCCCCTTTATCAAACCAGAGGAAGCTGTTTGGAGCCAAAGCTATCTTGTCATTCCTGGAAGCTGCTGATGCTCATGTTCCATCCTGAAGCCTGACAGCTGCACTTCCATCAAGATCCCTGCTTCAACCAGCCATATACCTGCTGAGCTCTGCAGCCTCACGGTGATCCTATGAAGGTATATATGGGTCCATGACAAGCCTTGATCTACTTTAATCAAGTGAGTGCATTTTTATTGTATTTTACGCTTTTAAATAAATCTCTACTCCAAGATGGAGGCGCCTTCTTGCGTTTTTTTTTTTTTTTCATAAATGCATTAGGATCTCCAGATCCTAATGCAAAGGTCCACTTTAATGTGATGAATGGCATTAGAGATTAATACAAAGGCTTGAGAGGCAGAAGACTTGTAGCCAAGCACAACTGTTAAAGTTGAGATTTATAGATGGATCCATCCCATATACAGTGCCTTTCAAAAGAAGTCACCCCCTTGCCATTTTACCTATTTTGTTATATTACAGTTCAATGTTTTTTTAATCTGAATTATATGTGATAGATCAGAACACCATAGTCTAGGTTGGTGAAGTAAAATTAGAAAAATATATACATAAAACAATTTTTCAGAAATAAAAAACTGATAATAATGTATGTATGTATTCACCACCTTTGTTATGAAGCCCATAAAAAGCTATGGTGCAACCAATTGCCTTCAGAAGTCACATAATTAGTGAAATGATGTCCACCTGTGTGCAATCTAAGTGTCACATGATCTGTCATTACATATAGACACCTTTTTGAAAGGCCCCAGAGGCTGCAACACCTAAGCAAGAGGCACCACTAACCAAACACTGCCATGAAGACCAAGGAACTCCCCAAACAGGTAAGGGACAATGTTGTTGAGAAGTACAAGTCAGGGTTAGGTTATTAAAAAAAAAAAAAAAAAAATATCCAAATCTTTGATGATCCCTAGGAGCACCATCAAATCTATCATAACCAAATGAAAAGAACATGGCACAACAGCAAACCTGCCAAGAGACAGCCACACACCAAAACTCACGGACTGGGCAAGGGGGGCATTAATCAGAGAGGCAGCACAGAGACCTAAGGTAACCCTGGAGGAGCTGCAGAGTTCCACAGCAGAGACTGGAGTATCTGTACATAGGACGACAATAAGCCGCACACTCCATAGAGTTGGGCTTCATGGCAGAGTGGCCAGAAGAAAGCCATTACTTTCAGCAAAAAAGCAAAATGGCATGTTTTCAGTTTGCGAAAACGCATGTGAGAGACTCCCAAAATGTATGGCGAAAGGTGCTCTGGTCTAATGAGACCAAAATTTTACTTTTTGGCCAAAGAAAACGCTATATCTGGCAAACCCAACACATCACCCAAAGAACAGCATCATGCTGTGGGGATGTTTTTCAGCAGTCGGGACTGGGAAACTGGTCAGAGTTGAGGGAAAGATGGATGAGCAAAACCTGTACCAGTGTGTGTGATTTGAGGCTAGGACGGAGGTTCACCTTCCAGCAGGACAAAGACCCCAAACACACTGCTAAAGCAACACTTGAGTGGTTTAACCCTTTGAGGACCATAATATTACCGTCATCAATATAAAAATAATTATATTTGTTTCCCTTTAAGAATGTATTTGAACAATAGATAAAACCATTTCCATACTTGTGACTTTTTTTTGGGAGGGGGGGGGGATTATGATACAACATCTGACCATTTATGGGGGAAAAAAAAAAAGCAATTTTTATTTTCGTACAGTTTCGCAAGTTCGTAAACTTCAGTTGCTGTAACTAAGCCATTTCATGAAATGACTGGCAAAAAGCTAGATCCATATGTTGATAAGAATATTTTGACTCAAACCAAAAAGAATTAAAAAGAAAAGTATTTTAAGTTCTTAATCAGATGATACAGGCAATTAAAAACATGGGACAAATACGTCCCTTGGTCCTCAAAGGGTTAAAGGGAAACATGTAGGAATGGCCTAGTCAAAGCCCAAACCTCAATCCAATAGAAAATCTGCGGACAGACTTAAAGATTGCTGTTCACAAGCGCAAAACATCCAACTTGAAGGAGCTGGAGCAGTTTTGCACGGAGGAATGGGCAAAAATTCCAGTGGTAAGATGTGGCAAGCTCATAGAGACTTATCCAAAGTTACTTGGAGCTGTGATAGCCGCAAAAGGTGGCTGTACAAGGTATTGACTTTAGGGGGTTGAATAGTTATGCACATTGACTTTTTCTGTTATTTTGTCTTATTTGTTGTTTGCTTCACAATATAAAAAATAAATAATATAAAAAAAAAAAAAACACACACACACACACACACACACACACACACACACACACACACACACACACACACACACACACCTTCAAAAGTTGTGGGCATGTTCTGTAAATTAAATGATGCAAATCCTCAAACAAGTTTTGAAGCAACAAAACATGAAAAAAGCCAAGGGGGGTGAATACTATAGCAAAGCACTGTATATGTGGAAGAACTCCGATGTGCATTTTTCATGGAACATGCACCTCTTCACAAAAAGTATTTTTCATCATATGTCAAGTCTGTACTGCCAAGTAATGTATGTGCTAGGTTTCATTAAATTAAGCCAGTTAATTGTCCTTCAGAGATCCGGTGTGTATAGTAATATGTTTTGGCAGCAGTATGACAATATATTTAACATTTTCCAACTACACTTGTATTACGCAAAAAACAGACTGTTTCAAAAGGCACTCATTTTTACTCTAATCTCCCATCAGAGAAACATTTTTCCAGAGACGTTCTTATGCAATTTGTAAGGAAGTGGGGTCAAGGCTGTGAAAACTCCACAAGAAAAGAAGTTCTTTTGAAGAAACTCATTTCAAACCAATCTTGCCAGCATGTACGTGAAGGGATAGAAACCATGGCAACTTGAGAGGCTTACAACAATCAGCATCTTCTGGGAAAAAGAACAGAAGGCTGAAACACTAACACCTACTTTTCCAGCACACTAATTGTTTTCTTTATACTCCTACTACCATTATGCATTCACAAGCTTCTTCTAAAAGGACAACATTTTCGGGTAAAAGTAGACAAAAAACTCTGAAGATCTGTTATCTGGGACTGACTAGGTTTAATCATGTAGCATCAACATTCACATCTTACAGGGCATAAAAGGAAAAGTTTTCTTTGGGAGGAGCAATGCAAAGGGAGACCACAACCTTTTCCCATACACCTCTATCCAATGCTCTGCTCTGTGCTTACGAACAAGATGTGCTTTAACTGCAGACTTTCAGCTTTAATTTGAGGGTATACATCCAAATCAGGTGAACGGTGTAGGAATTACAACAATATGTATATGTGCCTCCCACTTTTTAAGGGACCAAAAGTTATGGGACAATTGGCTGCTCAGCTGTTCCATGACCAGGTGCGCGTTATTCCCTCATTATCCCATTTACAAGGAGCAGATAAAAGGTCCAGAGTTAATTTCAAGTGTGCCATTTGCATTTGGAATCTGTTGCTGTCAACTCTCACTATGAGTTCCAAAGAGCTGTCACTATCAGTGAAGCAAGCCATCATTAGGCTGAAAAAAAAAAACAAACCCATCAGAGATAGCAAAAACAACATTAGGTGTGGCCAAATCAACTGTTTGGAACATCCTAAAAAAGAAAGAACGCACCGATGAGCTCAGCAACACCAAAAGACCCGGAGGACCACGGAAAACAACTGTGGTGGATGACCGAGGAATTCTTTCCCTGGTGAAGAAAACACCCTTCACAACAGTTGGCCAGATCAAGAACACTCTCCAGGAGGTAGGTGTATGTGTGTCAAGGTCTACAATCAAGAGAAGATTTCACCAGAGCGAATATAGAGGGTTCACCACAAGATGTAAACCATTGGTGAGCCTAAAAAACAGGAAGGCCAAACAACATCTAAAAAAAGCCTAAGAATAAAAGCCTTAGAATAAAAGATCAGGAATATAAACTTTCAGGATACGCAGATGATCTATTATTATATATTACAAACCCCATAGTGACGCTACCCAATCTAATAAAAGAATTCAAACGCTTTGCTGAAGTTAGTAACTTCAAAGTTAATTATAATAAAACGGAAGCCTTAAACATCTCACTTACTACAAACACTGTTGATACTCTTAAAAGGAATTTCTCTTTTAAATGGCAAAATAGTACTATTAAATACCTAGGAATATTTATCCCCAATGACATCAGAAAACTCCAAGAAAACAACTATGTCCCACTAATACAAAAAATAACGAAACTACTTCAAAACTACAACAAAGGAATTTTCTCTTGGACAGGGCGTATAAATATTATAAAAATGGACATACTTCCCAAAATACTATATATATTCCAAACAGTTCCAATATTTCCCCTCAAAAACATATTGAATACTCTACGAAAACTGATAGGCAGCTTCATCTGGGCGGGTAAACCAGCAAGAGTCAGCAGGGAAACACTTATAAGATCTAAAAAAGACGGGGGTTTGGCTCTTCCGGATTTATCCACATACCTAAAGGCATCCCTGATCACTAGGATTCTGGATTGGTTTCATAATAAAGGAACTAAACAATGGGTGGAACTAGAGGAAGAAATTATGAATATAAATTTAAAAATACTACCATGGATAAAAAAAAGAGAATAGACCATTAAGACAAGAAATGCCATTTTTGATTGAAGCAACACTGAAAACATGGGACGGACTGATGAAAAGGGGAATAGGGTCATCATATATAGGCCCAATGACACCCCTCTTCGGCAATCCCGATTTCCCCCCAGCAAATGAATCCAGAACCTTTTTAAAATGGGAGAAAAAAGACAACATCAGAATAGTACAAACAATGGAGAACAAAAAACTTATTCGACTAGAAGACATGGGTAGAGAACATGCACACAAATGGATACAACACAGACAGCTTCAGGAATATATAAATACTCTTGAGAAAACAGGAATACTGGACAGAACACCCACAACATTGGAAACATTATTATTACAAGAACAAAGACCCATACATAATCTCTCCAATATATATAAATATTTAATTTCAAACAGTAACACACAAGAGTTAAAGTATGTAAGAAAATGGGAACAGGAGATGGAAGAGGCCATACCCAGAGAGAAATG